>JARHVA010004829.1:737500-1280000 GCA_037957365.1 Torreya grandis | reverse complement strand
ATCTACATAATAATCCAATGTAATGTGCCTACATAACATCAGAATGTAAGATAATATGAGTCTAAATTTGTAATGTGTGATATATATATATATATATATATATATATATATATATATATTTGAGTAATAATTGAGTAGTTACCTAGGATGATGGGGAATGATGTCCATCACGGTACCCAAGTAGAAAGGGGAGATACATGAGGTCTCTTATGGAATATAAAAATGGAGTGTGTAACAATAAAGATACAAGTGTCATGGCCATGACACATACAACAAAACATAAATACAACACACATGAGGCATGAAAAGTAGGCCAAGGGGACATAATACAAGGGACATGGTCACATGTCACTAAATTTGATAAAACACAACATACAAGGGCATGTTTAATTGTTCACATACACAAGAAAAAATCAAGTTGACTTAGATCCATGTCAAGAAGGACATGGTCACAAGTTGAAATCATACATCCTATGAAAAGAAGTGCCATAAAGCCAAAGAGCAATGGCATATTCAAATGCCATAGAATATAAGAAGATTAGAGATTTAATTAATTCTAAACTAGGAAAGCTAAAAATGAAAGCATGCATGAATATGTAATAAAAATATATGTGAGATCCAAGATGCACATATACTAAGGCTAAAGTAGCAGTAACTAGAAAAAAAATATAAGTGTAATGTGATCAATATCAAGATATAACAATGTTAAAGTTATGATGTAGAATATATAAAAATTAAACTGGTAATCAAAACTATGTATAGGATTCATCTAAAATGGGCAAATATGTCTAATGTAGAACCCATATATCTATGTAAATTACCTTTGTGGGTAAATAATAGCAAATTTGGATTTATGTAGTGGACCTAGGTCTTATAGGTAATCTACAAGCACTTGATAAGAATAAGAGAATAATGTATGTATGATAAAATTGACTATAATAAAATAGATAACATATGTAGTGTCTAGAAAATTAAGTAATGTAAACATCCAAATGCATACAATCTATAGTTTTGAAAATTTTTAGTAAATATTTTAATGTTTTTGTGTTTTTTTGAAATATTATATTATTTTTTATTTTTTGTATATAAGATATGTACATGAAACATGAAAATGAAACTATGTCAAATGAGAAAGAGAGAAATTATGTATAAAAAGAAAGGAACATAACTAACCAATGAGTCTCATGGGAGACTCACTATCGATGTGGCATGTGTCAAATAAACAAAAAATGATCATGTGTGTTGTATGAAAGGGTAATTTTGGTCCTAGATCCTATTTCATTGAGTGATTTATATTGGCCCAAAATGTGAAGTGGTGATAAGAATCTATAAAATTGATTGTGGTGTCATGCGAACTTTAGGGGTCTTAAGGCCCTATTGACCAAATTTGACCCTACAGGTCAAATTGGGACCCCTATAGGTAAAAAAATTAACTTTTTAGATGTTTTAGGGGCCTAATATTATGTCACAAGGTGTATTATAGGTCATTTCATGTCACATTTGCCTTGTTCTTGGTCTTTTTCAATATTTATATCATTTTGAGTCATTTTGAGGGTCATAAAAAGATCATTAAATGACTTGTACAACCTCTTTGGGAGATTTTAAAGTTTAAAAGGATGGTGTCACATCTCATGTGTCCTCATATGTCTTAATAAACTATTTTTAACTAAAAAGTGGTAGGTTATTCAAAATAATGGGTAGTTTATTAGAAAAAATAAGCATTTAATGAGGTGTATGAAATTATACAACATCCTAAAGTTGAGGACACTTTATTAGTGTATATTGATCTTCCAAAAACTATTTATAGTGATTATTTTTATCATAATTTCCAATACATGAATAAAACCTCTTATCTCTCCTTCCACTATGTTTGGCAAGCAAGAATGGCCCTCATGTTTGTACTTGGAATGGTCAGTAATAGACATTTTAGTCATACACATTTATTCATATTATTAGAAGGAACAATATGTAAGATATGTGTTAATCACATGTAAGATGACACAAAATAAGTGATATATATATATATATATATATATATATATATATATCATTTATTTTGTGTCATCTTAAATGTGATTAACACATATCTTACATATTTTTCCTTCTAATAAAATGAATAAATGTGTATGAAGTACACTCCTTTACGATTTAACTAATTCTGATTTCTTTTAGTCATACACATTTATTCATATTATTAAAAGGAAAAATATGTAAGATATGTGTTAATCACATGTAAGATGACACAAAATAAGTGATGTGTATTTTAAACTTATTAAAATTACATTTTATGTTTAGTTTCAAAATAATTGTGACTTGTAATTTATGAACCATTCTTAAGAAGTTAGACTATCTAATTTATTTGCTAATCTATGCACCCTATAGTTTTTACCTTGGTTTGAATAATTACTTAAAATATAGATACTAGGATTGATTATAGAGGTCTTTTAATCTCTTCCCAGATGTTATCCATTCTTTTTTTCAAGTTTGTATTTGATTTGAAGAGCCAATCACCTCATGTTTGCAAATTGGTCCCTTTTTGTGTAGCAAGTAGGTTTCCACCATGTCCAACATCTTAATGTCTTGGTAATGGTGTTAAATTATGGTGATGTTTTGTCTTCATGTTTAAATTTTTTTTTCATTTCATTCTCCAAAAAATACTCAATGAGTATTCAGTCATAAAACACCATACAGTTAGTTACTATATGATTTCCATTCAGAGTCAGCCAAGTGAAGTGTGAAAATCCCTAAGACACATTTATGGAGTTATGGTAGAGGTCATAAATTTTTTAACATGTTATCATGGTAGGATCAATCAATAAATCCTTTCAATTGATATAAGAGTGATTATAATTTCCATACACAGTACACCCACATAGTCATATAAAAAATAAAATGCACCTACACGTGTTCTCATAGAGGAAGTCACATTGAAATAAGGTATTGACACCTAATTAAAATCCTTTAGAGTGTGAATATTTAATTTAAATGAATTTAGATAGTCTTAGGACTTATTAAGATCAAATAATATGCACAATGCCTAAAATCATGTTTACTATCTATACATTAGAATGTCTACCTATAGGTAACACTAGTAGAGCTATGAAAATACTTGTTTGTAAGTGTTGAAATAAGTATGTAAAAACTTCTTTATGATCTAGTGTGTGATGTATACCATGTAAACACTATTTGAAATATTAAATTGGTAGATTGAATTGGAGACTACCTTAAAAACATGAGATGATATTATTCATGGATTCTTTCCCTAAAAGCACAAAATAGAGGTCTGAAGCTTTTGGTCAAGGTCATATTATAAGGTTAACATGACTCTTGTTACATCTAAATGTTCTCACCTTATATCCCATACATGGGAAATATACTTTATAAATTTTTGAGGGAAAATGATCAGTGGAGAATGGTTTTTGATATCCTCAAAGATACATTTTCATGCACTAAACTTAGGCAATGATCACCTACATGTTTGAGCCAATAGAGTCCTTTTCACCTAAAATTGAAAAACTAGACCTTGTCAATGTATGTGAATGATTTAAATGGTGAAATATAAATTTATGACCTAATATATCATATAAATAGGATGATATACTATTATTTTAATCTCATATACACCTATAGGTGTTGTAAGCCTTAAAATTCTCATCTATAACTGACTATAAGCATATACAGTCTATGACCAAGGAAACAAGGAAACACTCACATTATTATATGGAAGAGGTTTCCAAATGACTAAAAAAGATATCAAAGGGCCTCCAAATACCATGAATCATATTTCAAGGTGAAATCATACCTACAGACTTATATTTATCTCATTATAGTCAACTTTAGTTAACTATATGCATTAGTGATCTAAAAGGTGATGTTTTGATGTTTGCATTGCGTAAAAAATAATAAAATGGGTCCCAAAAAATATGTAATGATCTTAAGGGATTAAAATAATCTCATATATTTTTTTTAAAATCCCAAATAGGTAGTGAATAACTACAAGTGTAGTACAATAAGCAAAACATAGTTAGAGATGGAGCACTGTCCTGACTAGTCAAGTATACAAAGGGGTATATGGAGAGTTGAAAGGATAAATAAGACATATAATACCTTAATGGTGACCATTATTATCCATATATTTTATTTATTTGGAAAATAAATATACACATGACCTTTTCAAATGCAATACATGGCCTATACTCTAAACACTGCACATAGTCTACCTTCAAATAGTCTACCTTAGAGATATAAGGAATTGGGAGTCAAATGGATTGATAAAAGGATAAAAATTGATTAATATTGTCTCCATAACTTTTATAACCCTATAAAACATTTAAAATATTTAATTAAATAGGGTAAGTACCCTCTATTTTATCTTAGATAGAGGGTTCTTCCCTTTATGCACAAACTGGCAGTTTTAAAGAATGGAGATAAAAGGATGACTTAAGACCTATTTATAATTTTAAAGGTTTCTAAAGTTGTATGAAACCTATAAAAACATTATTAATCAATCATATAAGGTATAATCTTATCAAAGTGTCCTAGAACTCCAAGGTTACAGTCAAGCCCAAAAGGCAAGGTTTGTCCTAGTGTCTCTTATAAATTTGCATGATCAGTTTCACATTCCCTTTTAATGAAAAAGTAAATAATTTTATAATTTTTACAAGTGTATTTTTGACCTTTTTAATTTTCTCTTCTCCTCTATCTCTCTCTCAGTTTCTATAATAATTACTCATTTTGGCCTTTGTAAACTATGCTCCACTTGAATATGGTGAAGCCCTGCTCATTTGCATATCATGGATCAATAAATATAACTGATGTTTACCTCTTCCATGATTTTTTAGAGTGTGTTGACCTGGATAATTTATTTTTATTAGTGATGACTTGTTTCCTTAGCATTTTTGTTTCATTATCTCACCTATTTGTAGTTAGAAAGATTATTTTTGTAGGTCATGTAAAGTGTTCTATTAATGTGTCAATGTTGAGTGAGTTAGTCTAATCAAATAGTGTCATTTTAGGCCTCTTGTCTAGTCCTTTTAGCCTAAAAATTAATCACATCCTCATAATGAAACATTTATGTGAGAAGATTAAAATTAGAGAAATGTATGCTTAGTTAGTCTCTTGGTCTCATGTGTGACATGCAATTGATTGCTAGTCATCATTCAATTTAGTGTATCACCTCTTTTCAGATAGATTACTTTTATTTTTATTTCCTTTTTCCCTCACAAACATAGGTGTAATAGTGATCTATAAGTGGTACATCAAGGGAGCTAGCCTTATCTAGAGATTTACCTCATTCTTAGGCTCACTGATAGCCTAGAGGTGTTTCAATTATGCCACTTGAATGAGGATAGCTAAGAGATCTCCTAAAAGGGTGCAAATCCAAGTGAAAATAGTTTTTTTCATGCTTTATGGGACTCTTAGTTTGAGAATTTGAAATATTTTTGGTGTTGTCTTTCAACACATCATCCTTTGGAAGCATATATCTAAACATCAATGGCAACTCCAAGATTACATTAGCTGGTCAATCAGCCCAAGTATTCCTTTTGAATATTTTTTATAATCATTCCTTATGATCTTACTTATTAATGAAGTTTCATGGCTGAATTTGGTGTTGAGTACTAATTTACATAAGTTGGTGAGTTTTATCAATCTTATGGAATTTCCTATCAGCCTTATCATGATCTTTAACATCTCTGATATGGTGTTTACCAGCTCTAATATGATCCTTACCATCCTGGTCATTAGTTTTATCAGCACTCTTTTACTCCTTATCCTCATGAAGATGCCCACCAACTTCAAGAAAGACTTTTCCAAGAGAACCTAGTTAATAAAATTGAGGAATTAGACTTGAGAGTGAAATTATTAAGTCAAGTTGTGATGGAAGGATTAGAGATAAAAGAAGATCATATGATCAAACACACCCTATCTAACATTCCTCAAGAAATTCCTCAAGCTAAATCATATTTTAATGAACATATTTCCAAATGGAAGGAATAAAACCAAGCTATTGTATCCCAAGGTCTACCTCCCCTTCCTCAAGAGTTTCCAAAAGGATCCCCTACAATTCATTCTCAATCTGAGTTTGAGTTCTATGTTCCACCTCCACCAATTAGTTCATATTGTCCTCACCCTATCACCCTTTGCCCTAATGAACCTATGGTATGGGAACCTAAAAAGGAGTATTTAGTTGAGAATAATTTAGAACTCTTGATTGAATAAAATATAGCTCCTTGGTAGCCTTATTGGGCTAAGTCACCTAATTGCAAGATGTCTAGTCTTGGAATCACAAAGAAAGAGAAGGAGATTGAAGATCTTGGATCCCTTGAGAAGAAAATTCAGGGTATGATAGCTGAGATATAAATTGAGAGCCCTCAAGAGGTCCTATATGTTGAGAAAGATGTGAGTCCTTATATTGAGCCTTCTTATTGTGTTGATAATGAGGAATGTATCCCTTGTGTAAAATAATAAATATTGGATGAAGTTCTTTTGGATTATAAAGAAGAGGATGAAGGATATTTTCTTATTGTTTCCCTCCATGATGTTGATAAAAGAGAAGATGAGGACTTGTGGTAGTAGTTTTAAAACATGTGAAATGGGTTTGAGTCCCTCAAAGGGTCTACAATTTCCTTAGAGCTAATTAAAAGTGATGGTAAGTAAGATGACATTTTTTAAAATGTTATAGATGAGCCAGATCAAAGTTCACCTTAGCCTTTGGAGGTCAAAACAAGCTTCTATTGGTCTCAATCTTTTAAGGAAAAATAAACTAATCCTGTTGCAATCATACCTACAAAGAAGATATAAGTTGATCAAGAGATGAAAAGTGGAGAAAAAATATGAGGTATGTGTACAAGGACAAGAGGAATACATTTACATTGGAGACCTATTTAAAGATGGTCTAATTGATATCATAGCAAGTGAAGTGCCAATAAATAAGTTTGATATATCAAGAATCCAATTCAAAGAACAATATGCTTGGCACTATGATTCATCTCATGAAGAAGGAGATGTAAGGAACTTTCCTTTTGATATTAGAAAAGGAGGTATAGTTAATTAATAGTTATGCATAGTGATTTGTTTTCTAATTTTCCTAAGTGCTTTGAGCACATGTGTGTGTGTCTTTTTAGTTTGTTTGTTTGGTTTTTTGCATGTCTTTTATTTTGTGTGGTTGAGGTAGTTAGTTGGTCTTGTCTTGATAAAATATTGTTGTCAATGTTCAAGTCCTCTTATTGTGTTTCAGACTTCATATCACTCCCTAAGCCTAATTGACTAATAAGGCTACTGATCCTTAGTATATTAGGTATGCTACCTCTATGAGTCACCAATTTGTTGACCAAATTTGACTCTATAGGTCAAATTGGGACCTATATAGGTAAAAACTTGACTTTTTATATGTTTATGGGCCTAATATTATGTCACAAGGTGTATTATAGGTCATTTCATGTCACATTAGCATAAGTCTTAGTCTATTTCAATATTTATATCATTTTGAGTTATTTTTAAGGTCATAAAAAGAGCATTAAATGAATTTAAAAGCTTCTTTGGGATATGTGAATGTTTAAAAGTATGATTTGATGCCCCTTATGTCCTCATATGTCTTAATAAACTATTTTTAATTACAAAGTGGTAGGTTCTTTAGAATAATGACTAGTTTTCTTGGAAAAAATGAGCATTTAATGTTGTGTATGGAATTGTATGACCTCCTATAGCTAAGCACACCTTATTAGTGTCTCTTAGTCCTCCAAACACTTTTTTTAGTTATTATTTTGATCATAATTTCCAATAAATGATGAAAACCACTTCTCTCGCCTTCCACTAGGCTTGGCAAGCAAAAATGGCCCCAGGTTTGTATTTGGTATAGTAAGCAAGAAAGGTTTTAGGAAAATTTCTTCTGGGGCCATTTAGGTTTAAAGTAATAGATAGAATGAAATTGTTGGCCAAGTATCTAAGGGACCACATTGGATGCCAAACAAGGAGACGGTGTCATTTTCAAGAAAAAATAGGCTGGTAGAATTCTCTTACAAAAAAGGTGCAATTCTAATTTTGGTGGGCAAAAAAAATATTGAATCTATAGACCTCTCAATGCATAGCAACAAGTGACAAGGTTTTAATTTCAATGCATAGTAGGTATGGCAAAATTTTCTCACTAGAATAAGGTGTAGGAATTGAAAATGGACACCAAGCTACTGGAAATGGATGCCAAGCTACTAGAAAAGGATGCCAGGCTACTAGAAATGGATGCTAAGCTACTGGAAATGGATGCCAAGCTATTGGAATGGACACCAAGTTGCCAAAAAAGAATGCCAAGTTGTTGATATTTCCACAAATTGCCTTGTTGAATCCACAATAGATCTATACAAGATGTCTTGGTAAATTTTAACTCAAAAGTAATTTTTTTAACAAGTTTTTGTATGGATTTGCATGATTTTTCAAGAAACTCTACCAAAACTCTCAAATGCAATGGAGTTAAACAAAAAAACTACTAAGAAAGCAAAGTAAGAATTTTATAATAAACTAATAGCATAACCAAACACATGATTATCGGAGTGGCTCTGATACCATATCAGAGTTGTTGCTAGAATCTAGATAATGTGAATGCAATGGAGACATGATCACACAAGATGAAGCAAGTGAACACCAAATAGATGCTAAAGCAATTTGAAATTATACAAGAAGATAAATTACACAAGACAAAATAGGAGAAAACCCAACATCTGATTAACATGAGATGGCCAAAGTGAGGAATACATATAGGAGAGCACGTAACTCCTCCACAAAAGGTGGTCAAGGCACCCCAAGAATAGACTGTAACTCCTCCATGAAAGGTGGTGACAAGGTGCTAAGAATAGAGAAGTAACTCCCATCAAGGGAGTTACTTATGACATTATTATGACACCTATGACACATCTATGACACACATTTCCATATAAGCTAGCCTATTCCACAAATGTAGGAAAACTCCATGTATGCACAAAAATATAATTTCCCTAATTAAATAATAGAGAAAAATAAAAACCTACACTAATACCCCCTATAAGCATAGCTTAGGTGGGCAGTGTGGAAAAATAAAATGGGTCTTAACAAATAGGCCTGATGAGGTACCCATGCACAAATGCAATCTCCTATAAGATAGAGAAAAGGAGAAAAACCATAGGAAAAAACTCCCCCCCTAAAAAAGAGATATATAAAAGAAAAGAAGAGGCTAGTGGACCCCCCTCAAAGATGATGCTACTGCAGATGTGGACCACACCCCAAGAAGAGCTTGTAGATGAATAAACTTGCTCTCGGTGAAAGGTTTGGTGAAGATGTCTATAACTTGCTCTAAAGACTAGAAAAATATCAAGTCAATGACCTAACTATGAATAAGCTCCTAAATGAAATGCATGTGAATCTCTATGTGCTTGGTCTGCTGGTGCTAAACTAGATTCCTAAAAATCTGAATGGTACTCGAGTTGTCACAATAAATGATGGTGGGCTACCTGATAGGAATGCCAAACTCAGAAAGAATCCCTTGAAGCTAAATAGCCCCAGTAGCTGCATTAACAACTCCCCTATATTCTGTCTCTATGGATGATATAGCAATAGCATTCTACTTCTTGTTAGACCAACTGATAGGACTAGAACCTAGAAAGAAACTATAACCAAAAGTGGACTTGTAAGTCTGTGAATCACCAACCCAGTCTAAATCTATATATCTAACCAAGTCAACCTCTATGACAAATCTATAATGAATCCCATATCTATGTGAACCCTACATGTAATTCAAGATCCTCTTAGCTACTTTCCAATGCAGCTCATGATGTTCTTGCATAAATTTAGACACAAGTCCTACTATATATGATATGTTAGGCCTGGTGTGATTCAAGTAGATGAGACTACCAACAAGTTGTCAATATCGAGTGGAATTAAATAATGGTTAAGAATAGTCAGCCTCAAGCTTGACTCCTAATAGAAAGGGAGTCAGAGATGGCTTGGAATCAGCCATGTGAAATTGAGCTAATAAGTCAAGAGCATACTTAGGCTGTGCAAGAGAAATCCCTGAATCTGACTATGAGATCTTGATGCCAAGGAAGTAGTGCAACAAACCCAAGTCTATCATGTCAAATCTATCCTGAAGAGATGCCTTCACCACTGACAATAGCTGATGAAGAACTCCCAGTGATCAAAAGGTCATCAACATATAGAACCAAAATTAGGAGTGAATCAACCTGTCGTAAGAAGTAGACATTGGGGTCAGAATGCCACCTAGTGAAACCTATTGTGAGAAAGAAGGAATCCATCTTGGCGTACCATACTTGAGGGGCCTATTTTAGGCCATAGATAGATTTCCTAAGTCTATATACTAAGGAAGAATCTTGAACAAATCTTGGTGGCTACTTCATGTAGATCTTCTCCTCTAGGTCTCTGTGAAGAAAGGCACTCTTCACATCCATCTGGTGCACATCTCAACCATGTGTTGCAGTAATAGCCAATGTGAGTTAGATAAAAGTCATATTTGCAATGGATGCAAAGGTCTCTGAGTAGTCAATGCTTGCCACTTGTGAGAAACCCTTGGTGACCAATCATGCCTTGTACTTATCAACTGACCCATTAGCTAGAAACTTGGTCCGATATATCCACCTACATCAAACCATCTTTCTTCCCTTAGGAAGTGAAGTCAAGTCCCAAGTGTGATTTTTGATTAAGGAAGAATATTCTTCCTCCATAGCACTATCCCACTCAAGTACCCTTGATGCCTCTCAAAAAGTCTATGGATCTAAAACTAAAGCAAAGAAGGCATGTGGATCTCTCTAAAAATCTCCCCTAGTATGTCTATCATCTATGAGATCTCCTACCCAAGTGTCAGCACTCTCAAGTGACTGTTTAGCCCAAAGTGGCCTGAAAGTGGGTGAGTCAGGTGTTAACTCCTTATCCTCTAATTGACTAGAGATGGATAATGCTACATCACTATCCTCACTATTTAAACTCAAAGAAGAAGATGTCTCTAGCTCAAGAACCTACTGTGGCTGATCTAAATCTAATGAGGAATCATTATGAAGAAGAGATTCGATGAGGGGGAAGAAGTGTCAAGTGTTGAGTCTTTAGGACTCTCTTGAAAATGGACACTTCTCTCGATGAACAACTCATGAGTGACTAGATCTAGAAGGTGATACCCCTTAATACCATCCAAAAAATCCTACAAAGATGTAAGGCTTGAGTTGACATTCCATAGCTTTGCATTTCTTCTTTGGAATGTGGGCCATGGCTAGGGATCTG
Source organism: Torreya grandis (assembly GCA_037957365.1). Classification (NCBI taxonomy): domain Eukaryota; kingdom Viridiplantae; phylum Streptophyta; class Pinopsida; order Cupressales; family Taxaceae; genus Torreya; species Torreya grandis. Next base: position 1,268,747 of record JARHVA010004829.1, on the reverse strand, counting down.
AAAACCCTAAGGTGTTCGACATCAAGTTTCCTTTTATGCCAAGATTCAAAGGGTGTTATCCCTTTCAAAGCTTTGTGAGGAACCCTATTTTGATGTAAAAAGCAAAATTAATGGCTTTAGCCCAGTACTATGGTGCTAAGGATTTGGAGTGAATCATACAGCTACCCATCTCTTTCAAAAACCTATTTTTGCATTCTGCAACCCCATTCCATGAAGGACTGTAAGTGACTGTGTGCTACAAATTAATCCCCCCTATGGTGCAAAATTGCTCAAACCTATTGCTGACATACTCCCCTCCATTATTAGTTCAAAGAACCTTGATGGATTTCTCACTTTATTTCTCAACAAGAGCCTTGAAGTCTAAATTTTTTTCAAACACTTCAGACTTTTGTTTGCAAAAATATATCCAAGTGTACCTAGAGAAATCATTAATGAAAGTGAGGATGTATTTGGCCTTTATGAAAGATGGTTTGGGAAAGGGTCCTGATACATCATTGTGGACTAACTCCAAAGGTTGTGAAGCCCTCCAAGTTTTGCCTTTGTCAAATTTTACTTTGAGATGCTTCCCAAGGGAGCACCCCTCACAAAGTTCTTTTGAGAGTTGGACACGAGGCAAGCCAATGACCATGTCATGTTTGCAAAGTTGCTCAAGGTAGTGGTAGTTAAGGTGGCCAAACTTCTCATGCCATAATTTTCTAACTCCATCTGAATGAGTCAGCAATGCTGTTGGAGAAGAATTAGGTGCAAAATGTGAGAAGGTGTATAACCTTGCTTGGTGATCTGCCCTACCCACTGCCATTGTAGTATCACTATGCAAATCCCTGATAGCCACTGAATTTGGTGAAAACTCAACTCTCATGCCCTGACCAATGTGAGTGATTTGGTACACTGATAGGAGATTGGTTAAAAGAGAAGGAACTCTTAGAACATTATTGAATGTTCCTCCTTCCATTTCAACTGACCCTCTCCCTACAATAGAAACTAATGTGTCATCACCCAAACTAATTGAAGTCATGCTACAAGGCTCTAAAGATGAAAAATCAACTAGTGAAGAGCCCATGTGGTGAGAAGCACCTGAATCAATGACCCATGATGTTGTAGTAGCTATAGTTGCTAGAAGGGCCTTGCCCTTTTCTTTCTCCTTACCCTTGCCTTTTGCCTTGGTAGAATCTTGGGTAGATGAATTCGGCTTGATGGACTCAGGAACACCTATGTTGTGATTCTCTAGAAGATGAGTTAGGTGATCTATTTGTTTCTTCATGAATTTGTGTTCATCATGCCCTATCTTTTTACAATAGGCACACTTAACTTCTCCTTCTTAGGTTTAGCATTGGAGGAGGAAGACTCAGTGTTTTTTTTGGCAAGAATGTAGTTTTCTTTCTTCTTCTCCTAGTCCTTGTTCTTTTTCTTCTTCTCCTTTGTTGAAGTCTTATCCTTACCATTTCTAGCTATCAAAGATTGAGGTTGAGTAGACTTCATTTTTCCCATTTGAATTAGCTTGTCTTGCTCCTTAGTCAAGTCGACAATGAATGAATCCAAAGAAGGCATTTTTCATGTAGTGCCAAGGGCACTTTTTGTGGCATGGAAAGTGGAGACAAAGACTAAATAGCTTGGACCTAACTTTGTGAGAATAGAAAGGATGATTTGGTCATCTTTATTATCTATCTTACATTCTTTCAATTGCAATCTAAGGGCCTTAAACTTAGTGAAGAAGTCATGTAGGGTGTCAAAGTTGCTAGGACTTAGACTTATGAGTTCATTTTCGAGCTCATGACCTCTCATCTCATCAAGCTTCCCAAATAAGAGTTCTAAGGTGTCCCATATGTATTTGGGAGTCTTGGAGGTTTATAAATTGAAGAGAAGTTATAGAGACATGGACAAGCTCAATAATCCATAGGCTTCATCACTATGATTGTACCACTTGACCTTTTCAGCATCAGTGCTAGGTTCTACTTCAGTTTCCATGGTGATCCTATACAACCTTTTGCTTTTAAGAATGATTGACATTTTAACCTTTCATTCATGATAGTTGAACAGTGCTAAGGTTTTAAGTTGAAAATAATCCATTTTAATTTAAACTTAGGTGAAGTTGTGTTGATTGCAAGTTGTGAAATTATGCAGAAAGGGAAATGAGAGAAAAAATTGCAAGTGTTGAAAAAAAATCACACCCCCCCCCCTAAAATGTTGACCCCCCCCCCAAAATATGCAATATCATGCTCAAAAGATGTTGGTCTCAGCTGAGAATGTGTCTTAGAGCAATTAGTGCAAGACTGTAAGCAAACAGGACGTCAGACTCAGCTAAAAACGCGTCACAGGAGACCCAAATTTTTGGCACTTTATAAACTAGTGTGTTTTTAAAAAATAACAAGCCTAAACTATGGATATTTTAATTACAAACACTTTTTCAAAAAATGGCACCCAAATCTGAGCTACCGTTTGCAAGATATTAAAGATTCAATTTTCTTGTAAACTAGTGTTTTTGCAAAAAAACACTAAAACATTAAAAAAAATCTATTTTGAGAGAGAAAGTGGCCTTCCAACCACTTTTTAGATTTGGCATAGAGTGAGGAATCCAAAGGAGATCTTTGTGAGGGGGAATTAGCCTCCTGCCAACTCGAGCCTCACCCTTCGTCTTCGACAGGTCAAGATACAAGTTTAAAATAAAAACCCCCAAATTTTCAAATTGTCTAAAATACTTAATATTCAGTCAAATTGACTAATTTTTTTAAAAAGTCAATTTTAAATAAAAAATTAAAGTAATATATAGAATGAAACTGTTGGCCAAGTATCTAAGGGCCCACATGGGATGCCAAACAAGGAGAGGGCACCAATTTCAAGAAAAAATGGGCTGGCAGAATTCTCTTACAAAAAAAGGCATAGTTCTGATTTTGCTAGACAAAAAAATATTGAATCTATAGACCTCTCAATGCACAATAGCAAGTGACAAGGTTTTAATTTCAATGCACATTAGGTTTGGTAGAATTTTCTCACCAAAATAAGACCAAAATTTTCTCCACAAAATTTTCTCACCAGCATAAGGCGTAGGAAATGGAAATGGACACCAAGCTGCTAGAAATGGATGCCAAGCTACTGCAAAAGGATGCTAGGCTGCTGGAAATTGATGCCAAGCTACTGTAAATGGATGCCAAGCTACTAGAAATGGACACCAAGCTGCTAGAAAAGAATGCCAAGCTGCTGATATTTCCATAAATTGCCTTACTGAAGCCACAACAGATCTATACAAGATGTCTTGGAAAATTTTAACTCAGAAGTAATTTTTTTTAACAAGTTTTTGCATGGATTTGCATGAGTTTTCAAGAAACTCTACCAAAACTCTCAAATGCAATGGAGTTAAACAAAAAAACTACTAAGAAAGCAAAGTAAGAATTTTAGAATAAACTAATAGCATAACCAGACACATGATTACCGGAGTGGCTCTGATACCATATCGGAGTTGTTTCCACAATCTGGATAATGCGAATGTAATAGAGCTATGATCACATGAGATGAAGCAAGTGCACACCACATAGATGCTAAAGCAATTTGAAATTATACAAGAAGATAAATTGCATAAGACAAAATAGGAGAAAACCCAATATCTGATTAACATGAGATGGCCAAAGTAAGGAATACATATAGGAGAGCACGTAAGTAACTCCTCCACAAAAGGTGGTCAAGGCACCCCAAGAATAGACTGTAACTCCTCCATGAAAGGTGGTGACAAGGTGTTAAGAATAGAGAAGTAACTCCCATCAAGGGAGTTACTTATGACACCTATGACACATCTATGACACACATCTCCACATAAGCTAGCCTATCCCACAAATGTAGGAAAACTCTGTGTATGCACAAAAATATAATTTCCCTAATTAAATAATAGGGAAAAATAAAAACCTACACTAATACTCTCATAGAGGAAGTCACGTTGAAAAAAGGTATTGACACTTGCTTCAAATTCTTTAGAGTGTGAATAGTTAATTTAAAGTAATTGAGATATGTATATGATCCATTAAGATCAAAATTTATTCACACTACCTAAATTCATGTTTAATGATGTATATTATAATGTCTACATACAAGTTACGTTAGTAGAGCTATGAAAATACTTGTTTGGAAGTGTTGAAACAAGTGTTAAAAACCTTCATGATGACCTAGTGTGTTATGTAGACCATGGAAACCCTATTTGAAGGACTAAGTTGGAATATTTAAGTGGATAATACCTTAAAAACATGAGATGATAGTATTCATGTCTTCTTTCCCTAAAAGCATAAAATAGAGGTCTAAGGCTTTTGGTCAAGGTCATATTACAAGGTTAACATGACTCTTGGTACATCTAGATGTTCTTGACTTGTATCCCCTACATGGGATAAATCATTTATAAAGTTTGGAGTGTATATTATAAGTGGAGAATGGTTGTTGAGAACCTCAAAGATGCATTTTCATGCATTAAACTTAGGTAGTGATCACCTATAAGTTTGAGCCAAAAGAGTCCTTTACATATAAAATTGTAAAACTAGACCTTGTTAACATATGTGAATGATTCCAAATGGTGAAATTCACATTTATGACCTAATGTATCATCTAAATATGATTATATATTTTTATTTTAATCTTACATATACGTACAGGTGTCTTAAGCCTTGAAATTCTCATCTGCAACTGACTATAAGCATATACAGTCTATGACCAAAAACTTAAGCAGGGAAATACTCACATTATTCTATGGAAGAGGTTTAAAAATGACTAAAATATATATGAAAGGGAATACAAATATAATGACACATATTTCAAGGTGAAATTACACCTACAAGTTTCTATTTGTCTTAGTATAGTCCACTTTAGTTGACTATATGTAGTAGTGATTTGAAAGGTGATGTTTTGATGTTTGCATTGTGTAGACACTAAGAAAATGGGTAACAATATATATTTAATGATATTAATTGATTTAATTAATCTCATCCAATGTTTTTAAAATCCCAAATAGGTAGTGAACACCTAGAGGTGTAGTACAACAAGCAAAACACAGTTAGAGATGGAGCATTATCCTGACCAATCAAGTATGGAAAGAGGTATATGGAGAGTTGAAAGGATGAATAAAGACTATAATTCCTTAATGGTGACAATTATCATCCATATAGGGTCTTTATATGGAAAAAAATTAGATATAGGACGTTTTCAAATGAAATACACAACCTATTCTCCAAACACTGCACACAATCTGCCTTCAAATAGTCTACCTTCGAGATCTAGGGAGTTTGGGGGTCAAATGGATTGATAAAAGGATAAAAATTGGTGATTGGGGTATAAATAAATTTTATAACCCTCTAAAATATTCAAACTATTTGATTAAATATGATAAGTACCCTCTATTTTGTCTTAGATATAGGGTACTTCCCTTTATGCAGAAACTAATAGTTTTGGAGAATAGAGACAAAATGATGACTTAGAACCTATTTAGAATTTTAAATAATGTCTATAAATTTTTATAACACCTATAAAAACATTATGAATCAATAAAATAAGGGATAATCTCATCAAAGTATCCTATAACTCCAAGGTTACAGTCAAGACCAAAAGGTAGGGTTTATCCTAGTGTCCAAATGGGAAGTCACTTACACTTTTAGAATTATATATGATTCCTATCCTATTTTAAAATGATTATGGGATCATAATATATGTTTCAAAACTATTTGGATGTAATGGAATCACATAAAGAGCCACTTTTTTCCTAAAACCAACATTAGGATTATGTGAATGGAAGAAAGGGATCGAGCGAGTAACTTGAGATGCTCACATATCCCTTGATGTTATACATGTAAATTAAATAAATTTAGATAATTTTATGGAGGCCTTGAACCCTACTCTAGTGGGATTTTTTGGTAGTTCCAACATTAAATCTCTATGACCAAAGCCTAAGATTCTAAAGAACATAAAACCCTTATAAACCTTGGTTAAGGACCCAATTGGTAAAACAATGAAGGAAATGCATAAAAATGGACCAAAATGGCATGATAAGTTATTTTATGTTGTATAGGACTATTAAAATATTCCCCCAATAAATATTTTTACTAACCTATATGTATAGATGGGGTACAAAATGGGTTCTTTTCACTATTTTATGCATTATGTAGGTTATGGGAGCTTTCAAAAGATGAAACTAACTTTAAGATAAGGATTAGGACTTGGGATAACCATTAATGTAAATTTAATGCCTTTTAAAAACTCCAAAGTGTGCCTAATAGAGCTCTCATCTCAGCCAGTCAAAATTAGCATAGTGAACATGGTGGTGAGAAGTGTGAAAACTTCAAGTGGAAATGATTTTAAGGTGTGTCTGATGCCTCTAAGTCCATGGAAGGTTTTTAAACATGTCATTAACTTAATTTTATGGATTTTAATTTTAAATTTAAGCTAATTTTGAGGCCAAGTGTGATGGGTGTGTGAAAGAGGTGTTTTTTTACTATAGATGGTGATGGTTCACTTCCAAAAGTTTCTAGATGGTTAGGACTACAAATAAAGCATGAAGAAGCATGTTTACAACCCTTCCCCCTTATTAAAATCATAATACCTATCCATAATTATTTTTGGGATGTTCAAATAAGGGTGAATGATGAAGGTAGTTTCCTTGAGCAAATTGAGAACTCCTATGCCACATTTCAAGAGTTTCATGACTTGGGATGCCACTTGTCTCTTCTAAATTTACATGATCAGTTTCACATTCCCTTTTAATTCATAAGTAACTCATTTTATTATATTTAAAAGTGTCCTTATGACCTTTGGACTTCTCTCTTCTCCTCTCTCTCTCTTAAGTTATATAATAATTAGCCATTTTGGCCTTTATAAACTATGATCCACCTATGTATGGTAAATCTGTGCTCATTTACATACCATGGATCAATAATACAACTAATTTTTACCTCTTCCATTATTATTAATAGTTTTTTCACTTGGATGATTGATTTTGCTTAGTGATAACTTATTATTTCCTTAGTGTTATTATTTTATTCTCTCACGTATTTTTAGTTGGAAGGCTTCTTCTTATAGGTCATGTGAAGTGTTTTATTGATGTGTCAAGGTTAATTGAGTTATTATACTCAAATAGTGTCATTTTAGGCCTCTTTTCTAGTCGTCCTAGCCTAAACATTCATCAAAACCTCATAATGAAACATTAACGTAAGAATATTTAGATTGAAGAAGTGTATGTTTAGTTAGTGTCATATGTGACATGTAGTTGGTTGGTAGTCATCAATAAATTTGGTGTATCACCTCTTTTAATATATTTTAATTTTAGGTTTCTCTCCCATTTCCCTCACAAACATAGGTGTAGTAGATATTTACAAGTGATACATCAAGGGAGATAGCCCTATCTAGATATTCACCTCATTCTTGGGCTCACCCATAGCCTAGAGGTGTTTCAATTGTGCCACTTAGATGAGAAGAGCTTATACATCTCCTTAAAGGGTGAAAATATAAGTGACAATAGGACCCATTTGATAGTAGATGTTGTAACTAGCATAGGTGCCATATGCTAAGAACTCTAAGAATTCAATAATATTAATCTCAAAATAAAATGAGTAGAAGGAGGCCCTATATAATCTACAACATATCTATGACACAGGGGTCTCTCTAATAATGGACTCTATGGGATAATATGCATATTTTAGGAGTATACCTCACCTACACTCATTGCTCTACTGAACTCTATAGTGTATTGATAGGAACTATTCTTAGAGATGTAACTAGTAACTATGCTCTAGTTAGTAATTATGTGATAACTATTAACTATGTTATAACTGGTAATTGTGTTATAAGTACCTATGTGATAGGTATATGATACTCACATAAAATACCCTCAACTATGATCACCTGATTTACATGTATATATTTTAAGCATCTATCCATAGTGGATGGTAAGGATCATAACTATTGTATCTTAGCCTACCTAATAATCTATTAAATATGCTTTCAATAGGTACTACAAATAATATAGTGGGCACATGTACTGGTCTAACTTGTAGTGGAATTAAAATCTCCCTAATGGATCTATGAACATGGATAATGAAACCACAAATAATTATGTTTGTAAGAGATATATCCTACTCTAAATACCCCAAATTTTGTATAGGTGTGATATTTCACATGTTAATACTTGACCCATTGTCAACCATTATACTCTAGATAAGATGATTATCTATGTTGGCTCATACAAATAATTCATATAAATTTGAATCATCTTCAACAATCTCCTACTCTAAGAAAGTGATGGTTTATTTGGAACTATAGTGTGGTACACACCAAAGATATTGTGTAATGGGTGTGCATTCTCTATATTAGTGTGATATATTTCTATTTTTTTATGTTCCTAAAATGTGTATTGAACTCTTTAAGTGCCCCTTGACTCATTTTTTATATGTTTGAGAAACATATCTAAGAATATTTTCAATGCCCTAGCTTCAATTTATTTAACTTTGGGTGCCTTTGTGGATGTGCCCACATCAATAATGTTAGCCTATATTAAATATTTTATTATGTTTCAATATTATTCATCTATTTTTAGTATGGCCTAATGCCCTATGATATTCATATAATGCGTTGGAATCATAGTGTATGTAATTGGAAATGTAGTAGATCTATAAATCAATCCTATCTTAGAGAAGATAATTCCTACAAACAATTTTGATTATGGATACATTATATATTTGGGGTCATGACCAATATGAATCCACTAAACCTATCCAAAGGAGCTCTTACCACAATAATATCACTAGGGATGATTCCAAAGGCTCTAGTCAAGCAAAACTATGCAATAACCCTAAGTAGGTCCTATGTTTTCATATTCACTAAACTAATAACAAGTAAAGTAAAATTCTAATCTAGTGCTCACCAAATCTTATGGAATAAAATGGGGTTAGTAAATATAAAATTAAACATGCATAAGAGAGTCATATTTAATCTATGTATAGGTAAGACCATATTGCATGGAGAAAACAATATATTTAAAAGTCATTACTTATTTTACTTATATCTAGTAAAGAGAGGAGAAATGTTAGAGGTACTTACTTTTAAGATTAATCTATCGATACTCAATCTCTCCCTTGACCAAAGGTGCTTTACAAGAGGTTATTATGGTTTTTAAGGATCATTAAGAAAGGCCAAAGCATTCTAGACTTCTCCACAAGACAAAATTCTTCTCCAAGTAGAAACACTAAGATAAGACTCATCAAGTAGAATGGTAGAAAGATAGATTATAAATAATCACAAATTAATAATTAACTCTTTTTTTCTCTCTAAGAATGGTGAAATGGATGTGTTTATATAGGCATATTTAACCCTAGTCCTTTCTAAAATTTTAGGTTGACAAGGTCGACCCAATCAACCTTGTATCATTCTTGAAAAAAAAATTAGTTGTTGGTCTAGGTTAGCCAAGGGATGACCTAGACCCTAATAATATTTATCAATTAGAGTAAAAGGTTGATGGTACTAATATTTTAACGTAAATCCTCAAAAAAGATTTTAGGCTATGCAAGGGCTAATGAAGGTAGAAAATAATTGGAGGTTGTAAAAGAAGAGGAAAAGATTAAGTGAATGTTTTTAGGATAAGGTTAGATTGGTAATAAGTGGTAGTGTAAGGACAAAAATCTTGTAAATCACCAATGGTCTACCCACCCCTTTCTTGGTGCATCCCTTAAGGGCTTCACTTAGAGAGATTGAGACTCTATGGGTTCTTACAAGATAGAAAGCATCAGTAATTGATAAAGTTTGAAAATATTATGTGTATACATATTCCCCAATTGAATCTCATCATGTGCCACTTACTTTTAATAAAAGATGGGGATTTGAGAAAATAACATAGCAACACACAACGTTCAAGCTAAAAAAGGCTAAAATATTTTAAAGCAAAAAATAACTAAACTTGAAATGATTGAAATTGAAATAACTAAATAATTAAAATTAATGTGTAGCTTGACTTACCTATATTGATGGATGAGTGTCTATTGTGTTTTTAGTTTTGGTTATGGAGGGCATAGAGATTGCTATCAATAAACCCAAACATATAAAAGTAAAGATCAAAAATTTAAAAAAATGCAAGAAAGATAAGATTATTGATGCTATGTGGATGATTCATACTTGTAAATTTGGAAATTTGGGGTGATAAGTGATATGTTAGACCAAATGACCAAGTTAAAATTTAGATTAAAATGGGTAACCAAAAATCCAATGTTACTAAAGACCAAAAAACTAAAACAATTAAACCTTAAGTAAGAAAGGCAAACTCACCAAGTCAAACCAAGGATACATGTCAAAAATGGTAATAAAACATCAATGTAAAATCAATAACAATATTTACTTAAACAAATATGGGTAAGAAAAAATGGTAAATCAACATTGATGAGTGAGAAGTAACAAGCCAACCTCACTCAACAATGGAAAAAGTACATAAAAGTATAAATGGACTCAGGTGTCTATAAAAAGGGGTATTACAATAAGAAAAAATGGTAAAATAAATAAAAGTGATGATGAGATGTAAATTAATGGTGTAAAGAAAGTAATCCATGGTCACTCAAACATATTATTTTATTCTAAGAATAGATAAAATTGAAACAAATTAGTTCTATCATGTTTTTAAGATGTGAAGAAGAGGGAAGTATAAAAGAAGGGGGAAAAGATTTAGAATCACACTTTTCCTATCAAGGGGGAAATGAAATGGGTGGAGGGGAGAATGAAGTAAAAATTAAGGTAGAGTAGCTCTTTATCAAAATCAAGACACTCAAATTAAGTTTGTCAAAACAAGAGGACTTTCGACCTTAAGGAACCTGGAGAACTTTTCTTGGCCACACAAGTATTAGGTCAATAAATGAACTAGGTAGATCATCCTATGAAATATATATACATGAAAATTAAAATAGACCTACCTTCTCATAATGTGTTCCCTGTAGACATCTAAAATTGGCCACCAATGGCTTCATACTAGACTTTAAAATGATTATTAACAACCTTTAAAAATTAAGCCTAAGAATCACTAAATGTCCTAAATTTTCTTGTGAAACACTCATCAAGTCTTAGAATCCTATTGAGACATCCCTAATTTGGGTATCCTAACATAAACAACAAAAACTTCTCATGGATTAATCTCTAAACAATCCATGGCAAAACATGTAATTTGGCCTATAAACCTATTAATTGGGGAAAATGCACACATGCAATTAATTCAAATATTGTAAAATGATAAAAATCCTAAAATGAATTATTTAAAATGATAAAATTAATTACATGCCTAATTTAATTAACCATGAACAATTAATGAATTATCAAAAAATGAAATTCAAAAATGCAAATATCCTAAGAATTCATAGTTACCTTTTTATGAGTTGTCAAATATCTCAACATGCCTATTCAATAATAATCATGAGGTTTGGACACCTTTTAAATCTACTAGGGTTAATTAACTCACTATGGTTAGGTTTGAACCCATTCAAAGATATAACTACACTCTAATTCACCTTGGGTTAGGGCTAGTTTCTAAACCTATAAATACAAGCATTTGCCTCTTCATTTAGAGAGCTTGATCATAGTAAATTTATAATGCAATATTTGGTGTATGATTCAAAGCTATAGTTTTATAATTCCAAAATCACAAACCAAGCCATCAAACTACATCAAGCAAATTTAAGCCAACAATGGTACCAAGGAGAGAAAGAGCCACACATCTCCATTTTCCAAAGACTCTTTGACCACAATACAAGAAATACAAATGAACACATCATTTGAAACATTCAATTAATGTAATGAATTTGTAATGTAATTTTCATTTTAGTTGAGGTTTGTCATTTCTTTTCTGTTCACTAATCTTCCCCCATAATCTAGGTAAGTAAGTTTTTTAAATGTTAGTGTGTTTTTATTCAAGTTTTCTTAATTATTATAAAACATTATCTAACCATCCTTCTTGGATTTCTTGATCAAATTCCCCTCTCCTCAGGACCTCTTACAAATCCATTGGTCTACTATGAATATTGGGTGCTTGTGTGAGAAACTAGGTAGCAATATAGAGTTTGTTTAATTCTCCTATTCTAATTTATTAGCCTACTGCACCCCAATGGACCTTAGATCTATTATGAGGCCAACTATGGAGTTTGAGATTTTATTAAAGATATGATATGTGCTTCTAATCACATATTTTGGTGTGATTTTGACTTTTTAAATTTGTATGTTTCCTTTTGTATATCATTGCCTTTTATTTCAAATGATTTGGCTTTTAATTTTCTTGATGGATTTTTATATTCCTCCTCAATATGGATTCATAAGACCAAACAAGGGTACTAAATATGACTTTCATTTGAATACTTTGGACTTAGTTTCTAATAGAGATAACTTACATAGCATGGTGTCTAAGAGTCTCATTAAGTTAGATGAAATGAAAGTGTTATCTTGACTTTGACCTTGTTTTATCTAATGTGGAGTGAAGGGAAAGGAAACCAAGAGGAATGAAACATGAAACAATTTTAATGACTTAAAATCACAAAAAATCTGATAGAGTGTGAAAAATGGATAAAATGACATTGAAGTATGATTCCTTATCATAAGAATGAGGAAAATGTAGGAAAATAGGCTAGCATAGTTTGTTATGCAAATTTTATCTAAAAAATAAACAAAGCTAAAGTTGAGAACAAAGGATTAAAATTTTATAATGATTACAAAACATATTCAAGACAAAGAATACTAAAGGAAATATGGTGATTTTATGAGTAAGTTCAGGTCCTATCCATGGTCTTACACTACAACTCATAAAATAAAAACCCATGAGGGTGCATAAAGTATGTAGAAATTAAATAAGATAGAGATGGTATTTATGAAGAAGGCCAAGTCCTATCCATAGTCTTACATTGTAAATCACAAAATAAAAATAAAAGGGTTTAAAGTATTGAAAAATCAAGGAATTAATAAAATAAAAATGGAAAATCATGAGGAAGACTAGGTCCTATCCATGATTTTACAATACAAATCATGATAAAGGTGAAACCAAAAGACCAAAATGAAAGACTAAGGTTTGTGAAAAGTTAGAACTGCTATAGAAGGTGAAACCCATGCAATTATCTTGAAAAAATCATTATTAGAAACATAACATATAAAAAGTATGATAATAAAGGGGAAATTTAGGCAAAGTACTTTTTTAGGAATTATGTATTAGTGGGTTCTTTAAAAATATGACCTTCATTAGTTTGAAGGCAATAGATACTTGGATAAGGATGTCTTTAACTAAATAAGGTCCCCACTATTTTTAGGTGTATTTAACTTACTTTTCATGAGTATAGTATAATTTAAGGATAAGATCACCAATATTAAAAGTGAAAACTTTAACTCTTTTGTTATGTTGTTTGGCAATGTGGGCTTTGTATTGGTAATTATGTTACAAAGTAGAAAGATGGTGTTCATCAAGGAGATCAAGAGAATTAAGGTGAGATTAACTTAATTATTCAATTTTCATGATACCATGAAGAGAGATAAAGAGAGATGGAAGTTCAACTTCTAATGGGAGGACTGATTTAGAACCATAAACTAGAGAAAATAGTATTTCCCTAGTGGAAGTGCATATGTTAGTGTGATAGGCCCAAAAAGAATGATAGAGATGAAGATGCCAAACTATACAAGTATCATGAATTATATTTTGGATGATTTTATTAATAATCTTATTAATTTATTTAGCTTGGCCATTACATTGTGGATGGTAGGATCTAAAAAATTTATGATGGATTTTAAATTTAGAATAGATCCATTTGATGTATTTATTTTTGATGTTACCCCCATTATCTAAAATGATAGTATGAGGGACACCAAAGTGGAAAATGATTTGACTGAGGATGAATTTTTAAATGGTGGTATTCAAGACATTGACGAAGGGCATAACCTCGACCCATTTGGTAAAATATTCTATGGTTGTGATTATAAAGACATGCCCATATTGAGATCTAGGTAATTTGACTATGAGATCTAATCCCCACATGGATAATGGCTAGGGATACTCTATGGTTTGAAGCTTGTCTAGAGGTGTATGAATTCAATCATCATGAAGCTAGCAAGAAGTACACTTTTTAGCAAATTTGATGGCATATTATTCAAGAGTGAGCTAAAATTATCCCATACATAGGCTATAACATATCTACTATAGTTACCACCATAAATTACCCCATATTCCTATTCAAGAAGAGGAGGAACCTCTTATTTAATAACAAAATAGAGTAAGATACCTTTAGCATTGTGATAATATAAGATGTTATATCAAAATACATACTTAAAATCTTATTTGTGAATGGGAGTTTTTCATAGAAATCAATGCTTGGTGGATAAGTTTGGTGTTCAAGAGGTTGAATAATATCTTTGTTCCACAGGATTTGTTGAAGGGTGATAGCCTTGATGTGTAAAATGAGTGAATCTTGTGGTTGAAGATAATATGGGGATTTTCTTATTTAGATAATAAAAGTGGGATTATTAAGAGCTTGGTGTGGTTGAAAAATATATGTTAAAGAATCAAGTGAACCAACAATAGAATTTTGATCTTGAGAGATAGCCTTAATGGTAAAAGAAGTGAAATCATTGGTAAGGGTAGTTATGATTTGATGATAAGAAATGATATTTTTTTATTTTTCATTTATAATCACCATTTACTTCATATCAAATGAGTTTTGAGTCACCTAAATCATGTAGATATGCGATATCTAGATCAAGGGCCTCTCTCATGCTGATGATGAAAGATTCATACTCCACCATGTTGTTAGGGACATCAAATGTGAGACTAAATTATAAAGGGATAATTTTTCCAAGAGGAATAATAAGGATATAACCTACCCCAACTCCTTGAAGAATTTTGGTACAATCAAAATTAAGGGTCCAAGTATCTTCATGTAAATTGACAATAATTTTAGGAAGTTATTCGATAACTACTTTTTGTTTAGTAATGTCAAGGAAGATAGAGGACTCTTCTAGATTACTTGCTCTAATTTTAGTGAAGTTATGGAAGTAATATTTAAGATATATGGATTGTTTGATACCTTTGATATAGAAAATATTTTCATCAATAATATTATCTTGAAAGTGGTAAGTAAATGGGATTAGAATTGTAACAAGTTGATTAGTAATTATTTGTACTTTGATAGCATTTTGTGTAATAATTTGGAGATAAAATTCCATGATAAGTACCATACACTTGCCAATTCTATTTCCATGAATAAAGTCTTTGGATAATAAGTGATTAAGGGGATTCGAACGAAAAATAATATAAATGGTTTGATAAAGCATGTAAATTCATAACTTTTTAGTATCAATATATATGGCAAGGAAATCACATTCAAATTTTGTATGATGTTTCCCATAGTTGATGAGGCCCTAACTAATATAATAGATGGCATATTTCATACTAGTATCATTTTGTTGGGTAAGGATTGCCCCAATTAATATGGGTGTGGAAGAGGTATATAAGATTAATGGATGATTATTTGAAGGTGGATGAAGAGTAGGTGGGTGAATCAAGGATTCTTTCATATTTTCAAATGCTTTTCAATATGGATCCATCCATTTGAGGACATTAAATTTCTTAAGAATAAAATGTATAGAATAGATACGGTAATTCATTTTGAGGACAAACCATCTAATTTACCCAAGTTTACTGAGGTAAGTGTGAATATATAGAATGGAGTGAAGGAGTGAAGGATGGGCATGTGGATGATAACATTTATCTTAGCATGATCATAATCAATGCCACTAAGAGAAACTAGTAATCCTAATATTTTTCTAGATGTGACATCAAAGACACACTTGTATAGATTTAGTCTAACTTTATATTTAATAAGGAGATTGAAGATGATAAAAATATTAGAGAGATGAGTCTTGTAAATTTTGGATTTGGTAATGAGGTCATCCACATAAGTCTCTACAATCTTGTGAATAAGATCATGAAAGATTTTAGTCATCACCCATTGATAGGTATCTTTAACATTTTTGAGACTTAAGGGCATTTTAACGTAGCAATAGGTGCCCTATTTTGTGGTGAAAGTTGTCTTATGTTGTTCTTTAAGGGCAATGCGAATTTGGTTATAACCCAAGAAACCATCTATAAGGGACAACCTTCCATAACTAGTAGTGGAATTGATGATGGCATTTATAGAAGGCAAAGGTAAATTATCCTTGGGATAAGCAAGATTAAGATTACAAAAAACAATGCAAGTGTGAATGACCAAGGGGACTTTCTTGTAAATGGGGACAATATTATAAACCCATTCTGAGTAAGAGGTAAAGTTAACATTACATGGAGGGGTAAAATTATCTATCTCATCAATGAAAAGGATGGTACGATCATAATATAATAAATAATGAGGAAGCCACTTTGGTATGTAAGGAGGTAGCTTAGTGATGTTGCAAGTATGTTGCAAGTAATTAG
The DNA here is from genome assembly GCA_037957365.1 of Torreya grandis. Classification (NCBI taxonomy): domain Eukaryota; kingdom Viridiplantae; phylum Streptophyta; class Pinopsida; order Cupressales; family Taxaceae; genus Torreya; species Torreya grandis. The sequence continues at coordinate 1,252,321 of JARHVA010004829.1, read as the reverse complement.
GTTCATCATCATATGAATCAATAAGAGTGACATGTAAGTCCAAATTAATGTTTATGAATTTAGGTAAGGAAGCACTATTTATTGTTATAATGGTAGGAATATGATATGTGATTTAGGATTAGGAAGCTGAATACTCCAAGGGTTGGGGTTGACCTCATATTTATACCTTTTTCCATTATGTAGTAATTTGATACATTGGCTATAAAAAGAGGTGATAACCCTCATTATATGAGTCTATGGTTGTCTTAGGAGAATATTATAAGATAGATATAAATCAAGGACCACAATATTAGTTCAAATAATATTAGGTCAAATTTTAAGGGGAATCCAAATACAACTAGTAGATTTTGATTAGTTTTATCAAATCCATGACATGTTAGGTGGGTTTTCTTGAGATGATCTTTATTATATCTAAATTATTGTATTAGCCATAAATATGTCACATTAATACCAAACCTTCATATATTAAAAATTTAAAAGTGAGGGTGGTATTAATGGATATTTTAATAAATAGGGATGGATCATCAATGAGAAAGAAGTTCTCATCATTAATCATATCTTATTGAAGTAATTCAATGAAAGGTTTAGAAAAAGAACAAATGTATTTTATGGTATGCACATTGGTATGTTAAGGCTTAGGAGAGGGTGGTTCACATTTTATAGAAGATGGGTCTTCAATTTATTTCAATTTTTGAATGAGGAACTTATGATGATAAGGGAAGGTGTGAACTAACTCCATAAGAGGAAAATTTCAAGGCATGGAGTTGAGCTCTTCTAAGAAGTTTCAATGGGATTTAGAAGAAGAACCAACATGATGTTTAGAAGGTAAGATGGTTTTAAAAGGAATGGAAGTGGTTTGTGTTTCATAGAAAGGGGGTGGTTCCTCATTAGCTTTTGAAGCTAGATGATTAGTTGTAGTATCTTTACGAAGTTCCTCTTGTAAAGATGGATTCTTAGGTTTAGTGATAGGATCTTTGTGAGCTAGTTTTTTATGATAATTGACCTTAGATGAATTAACATATTGATAATTATTTGGTCATAACTGGCATTAATTGTAAAAATATCCTTGGTAAGTTGTTGATCATTAGATGTGAAAATAAAATTATTAGAAGAAGAAGCTTTAGGATCTTGTCATTTTTTAGAAGCAGTGTTATACTCTTAACAATAGAGTTTGATCATGGCTTTATGATTGAAAGAATCACCAAGCATATAAGAGATAGAAAAATTGGTAATCTCTATATAGGTTTCATGGGAATGACCAATGTCAACAAGGAACTAACAAAATTGATTAAGGTTATACAATTTATGAAGATTATTGGGATAAGTAAATGGTTTAGAGGGTGTTAAGAATTGTTTCATTTGCTACACAGGTAATGGTGTGTGAGAAGATATGGGATTATTGGCCCTAGAAACTCCTAGTTTGGTTTAAGGAGTATTGCCAGTGATTATATTGGTATAATTTTGAAAAGATCACTTGAGGAAAAATTGTTTCAATATGAATTCTTGGCACTTGTATTGGTCAAGAGATTTCTTAAGCATTTGAGGGGAAAAAATTCAAACATTATATTGAATCAAAGGAGTTAAATAACTTTTAAGGAGTTTAAATAGATTATCATCAATCTTTTTATGGTCAACCTTGTGGGCCAAATATTTCCATCATTTGATAAAATCATGAGCTAATTTAGTTGGATATTTATTAGCTTTGATGAAATGGCTAAGTAAATTTTATAGAAAGTAATTATATTGAAATTCCTTAACTAAAGGATTGACTAAATCCTCTAGTTACCATATGGAATATTGGAGAAGTTGGTTGTACCATTCCAATACATCACTAGTGAAGGTTTTAACTAAAAGGTTAGTGGTGGAAAATTATTAGTTTGGATCCACTCTTTAAAATATTTTCAAAGGCCTTAATGAAAGATGAAAGGTATGTAGTCCCATCATACTTTATATTCAGAGATATGTTATCAATATCAATGAAAATAATGAAAAGATATAAAGGCTCATTTTGTATGTTTTGAAGCATCTTTTTATTCATGATAGGTTGGGGAATAACATTTCATGTGGCATATATAAAAGGTAGAGGAATGACGTTTTAATTATTTTGAGGGATTAGTACCAGAGGTTGAGTAGCCATATTGATCAAATGATGTTGTAATTTCATCATTTTGGAGGTGTTAGATGTTTGCATTATGATATTTTATTGCATGATTTGGGAAAGAAGTTGGGTTATATCAATTAGAAGGTTGGTGTTTTTAGGAAGACTCCCAGAGTTGGTACTGGGGGAGGGGTATTAGGAGGAAGATTACTAGTGGATTTATCAGATAGACTTGTGTCAATCACACCCATATTAGTTGAGATGCTTGAAGATGGAATTTATCTTGATAGGTATAAAAAGTATCTGATCCACCTACCTCATTTTGAAATGTTATTTAAACCATGTTACAATCCATAAATGAAGGAGTGGAAGAATTATTCCAAAAGTGAGGGTTCCCTTAAGAGGTAAATAAAAGGAGAAAAGAATACCCTGTATAGTGTCTAAATGGATTCAAGTTATCAAATAAGATTCTGATATGGGATTTCACAATTTTTGATGAAAGGGATAGAATTTTAAGCAAGAAGAAATAGAGATCAGGGATAAAAAATTAAGTTGGATAGATAAAGAATTAAGTTAGCTAGACAAAAGAGAAATGTTAGTCAATAGCTATAGAGTTGACTGGTTTGATAGAGTAATGTGAAGACATAGGTTGAGAAGAGTACAAAATCATATGGGTAGACTATGTACTATTGGACAAAGGGTAGAATAGGAAGATAAGAGATACAGTCATGTTGTTTGACTATGTACTATAGTCAAGAAGAAATATATAGTTTGTATGAAACTATAATGACCAAAATGACTATGTTATAAAATAGGGAAAAATTTTACAAGATAAGTAAAGAAAGAATGAAATCAAACGCACAAATAATTGGATCCATGTGACTGATCCAATTGGGGCATATAGTATAAAGTCTTACACCAACATTGGCCAATATAATTTTTTTAAATATAATACATAATAATTAGAGAGAAAATAATAAACTAAAAAGTAAATGCTAACTAAGTGGTCATCCTAAGTGTCATTAGTTTATTAGGAAGTGTTTATTTAAATCTAATGGGAGAGTTGGCTGAAATAGGGAACTAGAAAGGCAATATATAGATGGTTTACGATGTTTGAGATGAAAGGGATTTGTGTTGATAAAAGTATTGGATTGGTATTGGGGATTATACCCTCATTTCATAATCCCATAGTGATAAGAGTGTTGAGCTCTTTGCCAATATATACCATTGACCACGTATTTATACTTAGCCACAAAACCAAGTCAACTTCGCACTTGGTGATGAAATACAAGTAGGTAGGCCTTGATAAGATAAGTGTTTATATGTGTTTTAAATGTTATGTGATTTGGTAGTGTGGTAAAATAGTGTAAATATAATGGAAATTTTGAAAAAATACCTATTTAAACTATGTGAATTAATATAAGCATGCAAATGGTTGAAAATAAAATGTGAATTAATTACTATCAAATAGTTGTTAAATTATTGATTAAGAATAGTATAGAGTTAGTTTAGATGACACCCTATGAAAATAGTATAGAAAAAATTTGAGTGGGTTTCTACTATTCTATATAAGTAAGGTATTTAATAATAGATTCAAATAGGTAGACTATGTATCTCAAATAGAAGGAAGACTACAAAACTAGGTTGACCATGTCAACCTAGTTAGTTGTAGGGTTATAGTTTCAAGACTATTAACTTGTGAAAATTAAAACTAAATAAAGTAATAAAATTATAGAGAGGGGAAAGAGAGGAACCTTTGTGGGATTTAAGATGGTTAATATTGAAAAATTTATGATGAAATGCTTTAATTACTGCTTTCAAATTCTATAATCTAGGTCGACTAGGTCAAGCAAGTTTTGTAAAACCCTATATGTTAAAGAAGAACAAAGAATAAGGTTGACTTGTTTGATAATTCTTGTTGATATATATTCTTGAAAAAATAATTATAAGATAAATTTGACATGTTCAACTTTGTATCCTTACTTAAAACTAAATAAGAGTATTATGTCAACCTATTTAACCCAGTAACCTATAGCTAATAAAGACTAGCACAAACATAATAAAGTCATTTTGAAGTGTTTTGTGTTAAACCTATACATAAAAATTTAAAATTATACTAATTAGTTTGATATAGTACTATAAAAATGGAAAAATATAATAAAGTGATAAAAATGATGACATGAAATAAAACCTTCAAGGGTTAGATTCACATTGGGTTCACTAGAATGTATGCCATGGGAAATACAATAGATCTATAAATCAATCCTAGCTCAAAAAAGATAAATACAACCTACACTTTTAATTTTAGATACATTATATATTCAGGTTGATGACCAAGATAGATATAATAGACTTAGAAAAAGGATCTCTTACCATAATAATATCACTAGGGAGGGTTCCAATGCCTCCAATCAAGCAAAACTATGCAATAACCCTAACTAGGTCCTATGTTTCCATATTCACTAAACTAATAACAAGTAAAAGTCTAATCTAGTGTTCACCAAAGCTTATGGCATAGAATTGGGTTAGTAAATATAAAATTAAACATACATAAGAGAGTCCTATTTAAACTATGTATAGGTGAGACCCTAATGCATGGATAACAATAAATTCAAAAACCATTATTTATGTTACTTCTATCTACTAAAAAGAGGAGTAAAGTTAGAGACACTTACCTTGAAGATGACATTGAGAATCAATCTCTCCTTTCACCAAATGTTCTTTTCAAGAGGTTGTTTTGGTTTATAAGGATCACTTAAAAAGGTCAAAGCATCCAAGAATTATCCACAAGACAAGATTCTTATCCAAGTAGAACCCCTATGCTAAGACACCTCATGTACAATGGTAGAAGAGCAAATTGTAAAGAAGTGCAAATGAATAATTAACTCTTTTTATCTCTCTAATAATGTCAAAATGAATGTGTTTATATAGGTAGACTAACCCTAGTCCTTTTTGAAAGTTTAGGCCAACAAGGTTGACCCAATCAACCTTGTATTGCTATTGACAAGAAGAAATTAGGTCCTAGTCTATGTTGGCTAGGGGCTAAACTAGACCATAAATAAGTTTTATCAATTAGATTACAAGGGTGATGGGGCTAAAAGTGTAATGTAAACTATCAAAAGTGTAACAAGTGGTAGTGTAGGGAAAAAAATATTTAGAATCACTAATGGTTTGCCCACCCCTTTTTGGTGCACCCCTTAAGGCATGGACTTAGAGAGATTGAGACTCGATGGGTTCCTACTAGATAGAAAGCATCAGTAATTGAAAATATTATGTGTATATACATAGTTATTTATAAGATGCCATGCCATATAAACCTCTTTTATGGGGGGGATAGATATGGAATTTCATTCTAAGAGTTGTTGTAAAACATGTGTTAGTGATTTTATAAGGTTAATGAAAAATATTTGTGGAGGAGCTGATAAAACTAGGTGAAGAGATAGTTTTGAATAAATATTAATTGTGGCCTTTAGATCACTCTTATTTTTAGTATCTATTAAATTATATGAAAGTTTACTGAAACTCTTAACAATTGATTCTTATCCACTTTTATATTTTAGTTTTCCCATAAAGAGAATCTAGAATTCTCTTTTTTTACTATGTGGCACAAATATGTGAAGGTTAGAAACTTATTAAACAAGATAGCTTCATGTAATGTTGGTAATAGGCTCTATTTAAATATATCCTACTGTAGGAATATAAAATGCAAAAACTGGTAACTAGTGTGTGGCTTGTGACACCCAACCCATAGGTCCCTCTTGTTTATTCTCATAAACCTCATAGGCATCTTTTCATTAATTTTGAGTAATTTTTAGCCTTCTAGATTTAATCAAAGCTCAGCTATACTACTCTTTCCATGACTAATCCATCCCCCCAATCCTCATTAGCTCAGGAAAATAGTGCCACACTTGGACTATAGTATCAGTGCTACTCATGTTTGCTTTTACTAATCTTATCCAAGTATTGTTTTGCCTCAATGGTTAGTTTCTTCTGGTCTTCCATCCTTATCCTTATCATCTAACATGAGTACATTCAAACCATAACTAATAGATCCATATAAAATCCCATTCAAATATCATTTGGAAAGGGTTGCAAATATCACTAAGCAAGCAAGAATATAAGAAAGAATACTTAGGAAATCTTCCCTATTTTCTATATATAGCTAGCCAATATACTTAAAAGCTTATTAAAATCCTTACACTAGTCCCTATCCACATCACGAACATCCATTTTAACATTTTAAATCTTCATACACACTATTTCACAAAGCACATAAAGTGGGAGAACTACATATGGCTTGATCCCTATTCAAAGTATTGGTATGTAGGTAGTGTGCCCACACAAGGGGTATGGATACATGTTCAGTGAATCTTACACACACTAACCCCCCTCTTTCTCAAAATTATTAAAATCATAATGAAGCATAGGGTTTGAAGATAAAATCTACTCTACAGGGAGCTCTACAGACTTTTGACTACCGAAACTTCATAGATAGGGTCACACGGACATAAAGAACAAAACCCAAAAATATCATATCATCAAGACAACAATGTTAGAGGTAGAATAAAGCACTAGTGCCACTCCTATCCATTTTTGGTGCTCCTATCCAATCATAAAACAAAGGTTAGATATTTATTTGTGATAGTGTTCTAGTTTAGCACAGTGAATATCAGACCCTGTCTCAGCCATATCAGTCATTTTCCAACTAAGTCTTCTTTTCCATCTGTTATTAATATTTTTAGAAAAGACAAAATTGCAGTCTAATTTTAAAAAATTAGTAGCTTAATTATTTCATATTTATTTATTTATTTTACTACTCATACCCTTTAACTAAATTAGGAATAATACACTAATATTCCCAAATTTGTTAAATCATTTAGTGAACTTGACTTACTTTATTTGCACATAAAAACCCTAGGGTAAAATTCCTATAGATTTTTCCTATATTTTTCTAATTTTTTATCTACATAATAAAATCATAAATTAATATAAAATTTTAAAATTTCATAGTAATTTCAAAATAAATTTTCTTCCAAACCATAGTTACCCATACTAGGTCTAGTTATTTTTCCAATAATTTTCTAATTTTTTACTATCATATTTAAATTAGAAATTCACTTTAAATTTTAAAATTCAATAGTAATTTTAAAAAATAATTATGTTTTAAAACCCTAATTGCATCTTTTATGTCTCTTTAAATCATAAATTTTCTAATAAATTTTTGAATTTTCGCTTGCATTCTAACTCAAAAATTCACTTTAAATTTCAAATTTTCATAGTAAATCTCAATATAATTATTTTTCAAAACCCTAGTTGAATATTCTAGATCCCATTTCTTCTTAAGGTATCACCTTAATCATTTGTGAGTTTTGTATCCTTTTTATGTAATTTCTAGTTAACTATCTTTAGGACTTTACATTTTCTATATTTAGTACTTTCATTTTCTAGCACTTTGTCTATTCCAAATTATTGCAAAAAATTCAACCAAATCTCAAATTGTTTTCCTACTTTAATAATGGTCTAATATACTAGTTTTGATGAAACCAATAAAAGGAAACTTCAAGAAATTTTAAATAAACACCCTAACATGCAAGATGACATGCTTAAAATAATATAAGAAGAACAATAAAGAGTGAAAAATGGTCAATCTTCCCAAACCATAGAGAAACTAGTTACAAATGACACTATGGGGGAAGCTATGTCTCAACAACCCTCTATAGTATCCCAACCTACCTCTATGCCACTAGCTACAGCTAGTACATCTTTGTCTCTTGATGTGGTAACCCTTGTGTAAGAGATAAGATCTCTTCAATCCAATGTGATACATCTTGAGCAAGATGCCTCTAGACCAATGCAGGCTTTGGATTCTTTTGCTCTATTACATACACCATTGGCATGTGATATTGCTTCTACACCCTTACCACAAGGTTTTGTTCAACCTAAGCTCACTCTATGTGATGGTAAGAGTGATCTAGAGACACATTTGAGATCCTTTCACACAAAATTCTTAGACTATGTACCAAATGACTAGCTACTTACCAAGTTATTTTTATGAAGACTAAAGGATTATACTTTACAATGGTTCTATAGTCTACCAAATTAGTTAATCAATGTATTCAATCCTTTAGCTAACATTTTCATATCTCATTTTAGCATTAATATTGGTGATAAGGTTTCATATGCCCAAGTTGTACAACAAAAACAAAAGTCAAATGAGAATCTCATAGATTATGTTCTTCGATATAAGACTATTTTGGCTAAGATGACTAGCCCTATGGTAGATCAAGAGTTACAATATATCCTTAAATAGAGTCTTTTACTATCTTTGCATGAATCAATTATGTTCAAAATATTTTCTTCCTTCACTAAATTGTGTCACACACTAAAGGAAAGAGAAGTCAAAATAATTTCAATGGGCTTACTCAAGTACACAAGTATGTTGGACACAAAAAACAAAAGTAACAACAAAGTCCCATATAGAGTAAATGTTAATGATAATAACATTACAAATAAACCCACAATCAATGCAACTTCTAAGCCCTTTCAATGAGTGGTTTTATTATCACCTCCTCGATGTACATTTACCAATCTACTAGTTTCTCTAGCTAGAGTTTTATAGTAACTATTGGAATGTAGCATCATATCTCTCCCTCTTCTTTAGGAAGTTAACACAAAAAAGCCTCTTCTATGAGGATATTATTAGCATAAATTATATGAGTTTCATAGGTCACCAATCCATAAAACAAATAGATGCATCAGTTTGAGACATAATATACAAGATTTGATAGATGGCAATCATATTGATCTTGGCACTTCAGTTGAGCCTCCTCGCATAAAGCAAACATTGGATAAATCTTTGAAAAACTTCTCAAATCCATTTTTTTTAATTCTAAATAAGAGGTAGGGGACACATCAGGGGTTTACCATGCATATCATGCATATCTACCACTAGATATATATAGGGAACCTTCAATTGAGACACATCCTTTGACTAATATTATTAGTGTATATAATTCTAGAGTTCTAGATAGACCTTTCATCTCCTTATCAAAGTATGAGATATTTGAGGATGATTTGGATTATCATGCACTCCTTATCAAAGCTTACATTCATAATCATCCTATTCATAGTGTTCTCATAGATAATAGATCCAGTGTGAATATGTGCACAATGACATTATTTCAACATTTGGGATATTTAAACTAGGATATTACCATGATAGACATAGTCATTAGTGGATTTGGTGGGCACATACAAAGTTTATTAGGTGAGATTTTACTTCTTCTATAGGTTGGTTTATCACACATGGCCACACCATTTGCTATAGTTCCTAGTGTAGGATTTTTTGATATGCTACTTGATCGATCATGGATTTATAAACTTTGAGTAGTACCTTATACATTTCATAGATGTGTGAAATTCATTCACACTAATTAGGTTGTTATAGTTGGTGGAGTTTTATATGAATTATCGAGCCCCACTTCAGAGCCATCATCTACTTTATAGTCACCAGTTTTAGTTCAACCTCTAGTTTTGATTTAAACATAGTTAAGGCATCCATCTCCAGCACAGACCATTCATACACCTCCATATATTTAGGATTATAGATAGCTTCTAGCTACAGTGTTCACACCTAGGGTAGTATCATTGATATATCATGCATTTTACTCATATAACACATTTTTAAATAGCTTCTCCTACTACTAGATGGGTCCCTAAGATCCCTAAAATTACATCCACTTCTCAAAATTACAAGGGGACTCCACACTTAGTTTTTACTTCAAAGATTTCAAAGCATTTATAACATATACATCTTTCAGAGCCACAGTCTTAGTATTTCCATTATGTTTCATGATCATGCATGATTCCTATCCTTAATACAAGATTTGATGATAGGTATTCTCCCATGAGACTCATCAATTAGTATCATCACTTCTCAACCTTACTTGTACATAGCTTCTCTTTAAAATTCTTGTACATAGTCTTCATGTGATTGATTGTACATGGTTCATAAAATTTAAAAATACAAAAACAATATATCATTTCTAAACACAAAAACATTCAAATATGTCAAAATAACAAAAATATATTTATTATATGCATCATCCATGCTTTATAATTATACTATCATGTTAGACTTACATTATTATTTTATGTTATTGTTTATCAATTTATCTACATTACCATGCTTCACTTGATCTTCTTTGAGTGTGTGTAGTGACATCTAGATCCTTGATTGCTTCACTCTACCCATTAAGGGGGCATCCTACTTATATATTGAGACATACATTGATATACATACCCATTGGGGGTATCTTTTACATGACTACACCATCCAAGTTATTCCATTCCTACACCACACACTCTAGTTATCATGTTGATGTACATTACTTACTCATTTACACATATTATTATATCGACATCTCACTAGTATCTAGAACTTGTGTATTTCTTAGCATATACCTAGTCTTGTACTAACATTTCTTGCATACTTTCCTTCCTACTTTGATTAGTTAAATGTAATTGTATTTCTAGTATTTACATGCTTTACCTTTTTACTTAGCATAGGTAGATTGTTTTCATTTCTTGGTTCCTATTTTTTCTCTTGTATATACTTTAGGACATTTGATAATGTCCTTTTCTTTTATTCATGTGTGTTCCTTAGTATATTTGTTAATGTCCTTTACTTATACTCTTCTATGTGATTGTGGATTTCACACCAACCTTGCTTGTTTTAATTGTGTGTATGTGTCATTTGAATATGCTTTGTATGCTTGCCTTATAGTTTGAGTGAAATGTGCCCATGTATCTTGTTTGATTGGCCCCTTAGCCACCCTTGTATGTTTCTTGATTCTTACCTTGTGTGTTTTTTACTTATTTACTTCTCATTATTTGTAATGTCATGATCAACATCATGCATTATCTTGCTTTTTTGGATGCCATGATGAACATCATGCTCCATCCCTCCATGACAACTAAAAACTAACAACTACCAACTAACAAGTTCCAATTTAGTACATTTCACATGATATTACATTATTATGTCTATCTAGGCATACCCCTATTGATCTAATAATCTTTCATTAAAAACCATGTTATATATTGAGATATCTTGTCAATTATCATTATTATATCATGTATCTCTACATCATAACACACTTGTTGGGATATTTTTCTCAGGGTAGTCATTGTAGGGTATTCATTCCTAACCTTAGAAGAGGGGAAAAGTAAGGATTTTATCATAGAGATCAGAACTCCTAATAATAAAAATATAGATTTTAGTATACCTAAAATAGAAACTAGACATCAAACCAGTTAGAATAAACTAGGTAGATAGTGAAAATGTTAGTAGGATTATAGTGTTGAGATTGGACAACAGTGCCAATGCAACTACTATCTATTTTCAATCCTCCTATCGAAATAGAAAAAAAACTAATTTCTTTAATTAGGTATAAAAATAGGTTAAAATATAGTTTTACATAGACCAATTTAGAATCAATAATTTTCAATACACTTTTTCTCAAATAATCTAGATATAGGAGGCATCATGCATGGCATGATGGATCTCACTTCTAGTTTTAGACATGGTAGTTGGTATAACTTTCAGATCAAAATCCATATTCCAAACACCAGTGGGTAATCTACATGGCACATTTATTTTCTTTTCTTTCTAATTTTAGCATTACCTAGGCATTCTTAGTAGTTTCATGCCTTATTCCATCTACAGGTGGTTGGCATCATTTCAAAGTTGATTTCATACAATCCAAATTTCTATATTTTGAAGTGGCTTTCATATAATCCTAGTGCACCATTTTGGAGTGGCTTTCATATAAGCCTAATCTTCAACTTTCAAAGTGGCCAAGAGTTGCCTAGTTTACAACATACATTTGGCTATCCACACTAATATTCTTATATTATAGAGTATTCATGGGCTTTAGGAGCCATCTCATATGACATAAATTTCATACAAGTATCAGTTTATAGTTTCACTTTATGGGGTAATGATGGAGCCAAATGACTATCTAGCCTTTGTATTCTTGAACCACCTATTTAGAGAGATTAGACACAATCTAAACATCGATTATCAGATGCATAATCACCTAACTTCACTTAGTAGGTGATGATGGAGCCAAAGGGTCAGATTTTACATTCTTGAGTCACTCTTGGGGAATTTAGCACTCAGCTCTATTCACAATGTCACTCTTGGTATAGCATACCCAACATATCCATCATATCTAGTATCACTCAACATCATAATAGGTTTTGTATTGGTCCACGTACCCTATGAGGTGCATTCATTCCTTTTTCTTCCTCTATCTCTTAAACAAATTTTTACATTCTTATTTTAGATATAGTGTATTTAATAAAGACTAATCTACTCTTTGATTTCTCTGGTATATTTTCACTTCATAACATGCTCTCTATGTATACCCAACATCACAAAACTTCATGAGCTTCACCCTTTTAGGTAAGTTCATGTACACTTTGTATTTTTCCTTTATCCTAGTATTTCACTTTATTACATCACTAGAATAAAGGGGGGGAAATGTAGTCATATAAAATGCAAAAATTGGTAACTTGAGTGTGGCTTATGACACCCAACCCATAGGTCCCCATTGTTTATTCTCATAACCCTCATAGGCATATTTTCATGGGTTCCCAGTGATCCATAGCCTTTGAAACTTAATAAAAGCTCAATCATATTACTCTTTGCATGACTAATCTATCCCCTTAGGCCTCATTAGCTTAGGACAATAATGCCACACTTGGACCATATATTCATTATTACTCCTATCTACTTTTAATGCTCCTATCTAAGTGCATTTTTGGCCCCAATGGTCAATTTCTTCTAGTTCTCCATCCTTATCCTTATCGACCTAATTGATTAAATCCAACCCATGAACAATAGATCCATATAAAATCCCATTCAAAGATGATTTGGAAAGGGTTAGTAAATATCACTAAGTAAGCAAGAATATAAGCAAGACTACTCAGGCAATCTTCCCTATTCTTTGCATACAACCAACCAATATACTTACAAGCTTTTTCAAATCCTTATGCCAGTCCTTAGCCACCTCAATCACACCTAATTTAGAATTTTACATCTTCAAACACACTATTTTATAAATCACATCAAGTGGGAGAACTACATATGGATTTATCCCTCTTTAGAGTATTGGTATGTAGGTAGCATACCTACACAAGGATTGTGGATACACATTCAGTGAATCTTACACACACTAACCACCCCTCTTTCTTGAATTTGGTCAATGCATAATGAATAATATGGTTTTAACATAAAATATACTCTACAAGGATCTCTATAGACTTCTAGCTACCAAAACTTCACAAATAGGGTCACATAAACAGTGAACAAAACCCAAAAATCTAAGATCATTAGGACAATAATGGTAGAGGTGGAATATAGTATCATTACCCCTCCTATCCAATTTATATTATACTATCCAATCATAAAACAAAGGTCATATATTAGTTTGTGATAGTGTGCTAGTCTGACACAGTGAATATCAAACCCTGTCTCAGTTGTATCAGTTAGTTTTTAGCTAGGTCTTCTTTTCCATCTCTTATTACTATTTTTAGAAAGGACAAAATTACAATCTAATTTACACAAATTAGTATCTTAATTATTACATATTTATTTATTTTACTAATTATACCATTTAACTAAATTATTAATCATAGACCAATATTCCCAAAATTGTTGAATCACCTAGAGATCTTTATCTTCCATGGGGATAATCAATTTGGCCAATGTAGTCCTATATTGTAAGATGTATTCTAATATAGGCTCATTTTATTTTTGTTTTAGTTTTTCTATCTAAGCATATGAGACCTTATCCCTAATTTTTATTAATAAGTGTACTAAAAACATATCTATCAATGGATTGAATGTAGTGATAGAATGATTTGGTAGATCATAAAACCAATATAAGGCATAATACTTTAGATTACATGGAAAAAAATTAGTGAGGAGATAATCATTGGATAAATAGTCTAAACATGATGTGTGAAAATATAAAATATGATACTCTAGGTCACCTTTACCATCATAAAATTCAATCTTAGGTTCCATGAATCTAGATGGTAAATGAGTTGCCTCTATGTGATGTGCCAAAGATGTATTTAAAATTAACATGATAATCCAAGGCATGTGATGGCCTAGTGGCTCCCTGCTTAATATGTAACACCTTATCTTAAAAATTATGAACCTATTTCATAAGGTATTATACATTTGGAGTGGAATAACTATCCATAAGAGGTGTAGCTATCACTAAAGGTTTTTGAATTATTATTGGTTGTTATGCTAACTGAGTTATCCCCAATGTAGATGTAACAATGTTATTATTTGGGGGAGTATAATATTGACCTTTGTTTTATTTTTCATTTATTTACATTATGGATTATAAAACATGTGCATGATCATGGGGTTATTCCCAAAGTCTATATCTGAATCTCTATAGAATCTTGTCCTTATTGATAATTAGGTTGTCATTATTAAGTGTGGGGAGAGTGTCTTGATTTAGACATTGTGTATCATCTTGATATTGATTATATTGATCATATTTAGATGAATTATCATTTAAATCCAAATAATTAGGGTGTGAAGGATCAATAAAATGAGTTTCATTTGGTTCTTTATCCATGGTATAAGCTTGACTAGAAGGAATCTAAAAATGCTCAATAGGATTTCCACTAAGCCTAACACTTCTTCTTAATGGAAGAGAGATAGATTTATTAGATGGCATATATTAAACAAATTGAAATAGGGTTTCTAAAATATAATTTATAAAATATGAAAATATTAACACAACCAATTATCATAGGAAAAATAAGGATATAAATTTTAATAGTGAATAGGGTTATGGATTGAATAGTGTTCAAAGTAAGTTAGGTTCACCAAATGTTTTAACCTTTTAGGACTTAGTGAATGTAAATCATATGTTTACTAAGGATATGAGTATATTAAATCAAGGTATAAATATTCCATAAACACAACCACTAATATGTTATAGAATTGACTAATTTAACATTTATAAAAATAATAATAAATAATTTAAATAAAACCTAGTTGGAAAATGAATAAGATGGATGATCTAGAGGTTGAAACCTAAGGTAGAGATTAGTTTTATTGTCACCAAAAAGATCTAGGTATGAAAAAATGTCTTGGATATTAGTTCCATAATTGGATAATATCACCATGTCACACTATTGTCCCTATTTTAGTAGTAGTGTCTTATATGAAGGACTATCTCAAGCTTTTGGGTGTTCTTGTGTTTAGGTCCATAAGCTCTATTCCTATTTACATGAGTTATAAAAATCTATATATGGTTTATTTTGAATTATTTTAATAAAAAAACTAATCCTCCATGTTATTAGGGAATCTAATTAATACAATATGAAAATTGTGTTTGTTAGTTGGGTATGGTAGATATCCTCAACACCCCATGAAGAGAGTTGCCTACATACCAATAATATGAAGAGAGATCAATCCTAATGTATTTCTCCCCATCTAATTACTGGTACAATTTCAAGTGAAACTAGTATGATATTTTAATTAAGTGATTTTAACGTGCTTGAGACTATAAATCTAAGTAATCTAAGCTTAGGAATGTTGTAGATGGTAGTATGCAAAAGTAAGGCAGATAGGGATTGATAACCCTAATTATTCATAATGTGTTCTAATTTTGCATACATAATTACCATTTGATTTCCATATATTGGTTAGAGGGATAAATTTTATGTATATATATTGCTTTATTATTTGTGCAGGTGCTAAAAGAGGTTTAGGCTGATCCTAAGTGGTCCAAGATTTGAAAAGATATATATTTATGGAAAAATGAGGGAAAGAATATTAGTGTCATTATTGGGACACTAAAACCATGTGGCACTACTATCCCTATTATGTAACTAGTGTCCAAGTGGCAAAAACCTAGGCACAAAGGGATAAGATGCAATAATGAGGGTATGAGACTGCTTTAGGGATGACTACGGATGCCTTTGGCCTACATGAAGGCTGGATAAGTATTGAAATAGGCTATAGGATAGGTATAGGGATAAATTAGGGATAGGTGGTCTCAATTATCACTCTTAGCATTCAAGTGTCACTTTTAGGTGATTACAAGAGCTTAACTTGACTAAGTTGCATAAGTTTCTTACTTGTTGAAAAAGGATTTGAGTATGTTGAATATGCCCTATCAATAGGTCAACCTATTTGATTTAGTCTACTTTTATTTCTATTTGAGTCTATTTTTATATTACTTATTTTTTAAGTAAATGTATTAATTTTGTTTTTTAATTGTGCTTAATTTAGACTTTTCATGTAAATTATCTTCTAATAGGCTTGTTTTAACCTTATTTATTAATAAATAATGGTCCACAAATAAGTGTGGTAGATTATTGTAATTTGGAAAACTATTTTTCATGTTTAATACTTGATTTTATTGTAATTATATAGTAATTAAGACAAACAATCATATGTTTTCATATTTGAATTTATTCAATATAGTTTTTGGTCAATAATCTCACTTACAACACAAATAGTTAAGTAATTAGTAATTCAAGGACATATTGGTTGATAAATAGCTTAAAATTTATATTAAATAGAAGCTGATTTTCAATCCCTAGATACATTTAAAACCTTCACTTACATGCCACTAGTTTTATTATTTATGGGTTTTGGCTCCTTTGTTGACTTTTTGCTAATCGTTATAATCTCTTTTGTTGATGTTTTTATATAGATTGGTCTCATTGGCTTATTTTAGGTCTATTTATGGTCTATTTTTATTGTTTTTTAATTTCTTGGCTTATCCTTTGTAATCATTGTTCAATATATTGGTCACTTTAAAAACCCATAGTTTACCAATAATATATATTTAAATATATGAAATATTTGAATATAATATGATCATGGATAGGTGTTGATCATGGATAGGTGTAAGTAGACTTTATTTGAATAAGACCTGTAATTAGTTATCATCCATAGGATTGGTCAATTTTTAGAGAATAGATTATAATGAAGTACATGGTTACTAATGGGATCATTATTTCCTTGATTTATTTTTCCAACTCAAGTGTAGGATATATTCTCACTAATGTTGATATAAATGTGAGTTATGAATCAGTCATCAAAGGATTAAAATCATGTATTAATTAAAAAAGAAGGTCATAAAACCATTTCAAGACATATTCCTTAAGGATCATAGGAATCATGTGTGTTATTAGCTCATCATTAGATGAATAATATAATCATGCTACATGTAAGGCTCTTATATGTTGTTCTATATTACCTTTACCATTGTATGGTGTAGGCTTAGTTGTAACTAATATTTTAGGAAATTGATAAGTGGAAATCACTTTTGTTAAAGTGTTTTGTAATAATTATTGATAATTTTCTTAATGATCCTCTCTATAAGAATATTTTTATAGATGGGAAATATTATCTTGAATATCAATAAGAGTTTATATAAAATCTTGATTAGTAGGCATAGGAGATTGATTATAAATAAATGGTATCACATGGGTATAAATACTAAGAGGCATAGAAGTATGTTACATAGAGATAACCATAAAACTATTATTATTAACTTATATTTCCCCCACACCAGGTGTAGGCATCACTTTTGTAACCATAGATATAAACCCATGAATATTAGTAATAAGAATAATGGTCTAAAAACTTATTGTATAATTTGTACCTCTAAGAGGTAGATTAGTGTCATTAAATAATTCATCAAGTTCTTCCTCAAATATTTATTCATTCTAATTATTTACATTATTAATCTCTAAATAATGTTTAATATTGTATCTATGGTAATAGATTTCATACTACTTTGATTGCAAAATTTTGAAAGAAATTATACTTATGCAATATCTACACCATTATTCTCATCATGATTTATTCTACCATTATATTCATAATCATTTTCAGTTAGGAATAGTATCATTGATAACACATTCCTATAGATATAAGCATTCTTTATGGATATTTTCATAAATTAAATTATTAATATGTATTTCATCAATTTTGAATATTTTAGGTTGCACAAAAATATGTGATTGTATTAAAGGAATATAGGTATGATCAATTTAATTACCACTTAACCTAATACATCTCATTTTAAGAGATATAAATTTATTATATAATTTTTAACCCTTTTAATAATTGGTTTATGGGTGAATAGCCTAATTTACTTTGATTAAGCTACTCTAAGAGTAGGCCAATTAAATAATTTACATTCACAATACTCTAATACAATATTGAATTATGAAAGTATGCTAGATATAAAAATTATAATGATAAATATTAATTTGAATGTAACAACATGGAGAAGAAAAATACTTATATTATTTACTAATGTCAATGTGGATCTATAAAATATAGGTACATGAGAAGATATAATGATGATCCATAATGACTCAACAGATTCTGAATATTTACTGTGTCATTTTAAACACTACTATAAAACTAAGGACACTAGCTTCAATGATTTTATCTTAAATCTGATGTTTCTATCTAGTATGGAATACTTTTTTTTTGGAACGACCAACTACATTTGTTAGTATTCACTATTACCTTTCCAATTATCAACTTCTATCACACATAGAGGTTTTAGAGATCAATATTTTGCTCAAAACCTTAGATCCTCCAACTTGTGCATGTCACCTTGAAAAATAGGGGTTAGTGTGTTCCAATTACATTAATTTGACATAAAATAAACCTATGTCAATTAAAATTTCTTACATATCCATATAATCCAAAGATTTCCTCAAACCAATGTAGTTCTCCCCCTTATGCAGGCTTGTGTGTGAATAATTATGAAATATGTTATATGTGAGTGCATATAGTGATCTATATTATAGATTGATAAATAATATTCATGGGTTGATATTTGAATCTATAGACATATAATAAGACTTATCTTATGATTAATTTGGAAATATGAAATAATAGGGTAGTAAAACTCATTTGTGCACATGATTAAGTGTAAGATTAATAAGTATTTTCTTGGTAATTTATAAATAATAATGAATGACATTTTGATTTGTATTTATACCAAATATTTTTAAATGATCTCATGATAGGTTAAAAATAGTAACATAGGCCAACCCTTACATGTCAAAATATTTGAAAATTTGACTATTTTTAAAGCTCAAACACTATCATTACATCTTAAAAACTAGCATTGACACTAATGTTCTACTCTGGACATTAGTGTCTGATATAATGCCAAGTTATTAAAGATTTTTAACTACCAAAGTAATATATAATTAATATTTTGTGTATATTTTGGTCTATACATGATTTGGGTAATCATAATATCAATTTTTGACTATAGGATAAGCATTTAGGAACATTGATATGGCAAACATGAGCCTTTTGGGATTGATAAGGTCATGAACTAAAGTGTTGATCCATGAGTGATATTTTTCAAGTGTACAATACTAGTATATCATATATAATCACATTTTAGTATTTATATTTGTGTCTAATTTAATCTATTAATTCATGAGGATGAAATTACTAGTTTAAGGGAAAGAAATGTGTACATTGGTGTGTAAAACACACCTTATATTTTCTTGATCTCTATTTGAATTTTTTGTTTATGTATATATTATAACCAAGAAATGTTACAATGTAATTATTGCATATAATATAAAATTTAATAATTTAAATAATTGAAAGTAAAGATATTAAGGAAGTAATACACTTTTGTGTTGGTGAAACCATGTTTTCCCTTGGTACTTTTGATGAAAATGGGGAAAGAGTTTGAAAACATAATACAAGTTTATTCAATTAGTCATATTACTTTTAGCCCTTCAAAATCCAAAATATTATTGGTTTAATAAATATGTAGGGTTTAAAAACAAAATAAGACTAGTTTCAAATATACATTAATTCCTTACAACAAGACCTAAAGTTTTAAGACACGAATCTAATGGGAAATCCCCTGATTCTCAAAGCCTTATGTCAATTACATCTCTAATTGGCCTAGTGAAAATGCACTTCTAGGTTTCCTTATTTTACAATCTGATAATGTTTTAAAACCTTCAAAATATTATATAACACATAAAGCTAACTCATATTACAAAGTTTGGATAAATTTTAAGTGTGGAAATGTTAGATAAATGATTTGAACTCAAAAAACATAACTTAGGGTTACATAGGCATAAGATAGCCTGAGAGGATGAAAAATGGGCTAATCTGAATTTAAATGAGTTTCAAAACAAAATGAGACATGTATAATTTTTACCCCAAATATATTCACCTTTCCCAATAAGTATTTTCTCAATAACAATCCTCAAATGTCCCTAACAAAAAAATTTACAAAATTATATATGTGTCTTAAGGATTATGTACATGAGAATGGTAGATGGAGTGAAATATTACCTTATAAAATGATTTATAAGCATTAAAATATGATAACATTTTCAATTTTAGACTCTTTATTATAATCCTTGACATTTATACACTTGAATTGGATTCAAAATTATTGATCTTCCCTTCTTGGTTCTTGGTTATGACAAAAACACATATTTCTTAAATCTTGTGTTGGTTATCTTTCACTTATATATCAATTAAAAGAACTAAAACTATACAAATGAAATAAAAAATGTATAAATAATCACATACCTGAGTCTCAGAGGAATTCATAATACTCTCTAAATCATTGTCATTCATTCATGTTCTTGCACTAAATAGGCATACATAGAATTATTCATGCAGGTAGGGTTCTCCACATTATTGATATTTTATTCTCTCTATTGAGTTTATATACCTTTTTAAATACACAATTATACTATTTTCAATCCATTCCACACATTTTTAACTCCTATAAATCCTCTAACTAAGTCTTTATCTCTTCTAGTGTATGTCATTTCTTGAACTTAAGCATTGGTTGAGTTTTAACCAAGATTAAGGCATGGTATACATTACCAAAGAGGTGAAAAACATTTAAATATAATATAAATACAACATATACCCATAAACACACCAATTTTCATCATTATAACTTAACAAGAACATGGAAAAATTCCTTAGAAACCTAGAATAAAATTTTAAAAATCAAATTGGAAGCTTTGGTGGGAAAGCCAAGAATTTGAATTTTGATATCTCTAAATGAATATATATAATTTTAAATGATTCATTATTGATATATAATACTATTAAAACCCATTAAGACTCAAACTACTAAATGAAGAAACCAATATTTTAACTAACTTGTCTTCTTAGGTGATGCTCTTGCATTATACTCCCTAAGAATAAGAAATTAAGTTCATGAGGTCTTCAAGAGCACCTCCATTATTGATAATGTATTATTAAGTCATCCAAGTGGAATAATATATAATATTATGTTTCCACTTCACCAAATATTGTTAATACTCCTTTTTATGATTCTCTTAACATCCTTCTTGTCCAAGATGAGTTCAAGTTCTTCTTTATTGGCTTGTTTCAATTGATCTGCCCATTCTTAGATTTTTGTGTCTTCATTTACAACTAGTTTATCATGATTATCTCCTTATTTTAATGGATACAATTTTGATACATTAAATATGGTATATATTCCCACATCACTAGGTAATTCTATCTCATAGGCATTGTTGGATAACTTCCTAATGACCTTGCAAGGGCTAATATTCTTAATATTTAGTTTATTATACTCACCTTTTGGAAACCTTTTCTTCCTCAAATGAGCTAACACTGTATCTTCA
This sequence comes from Torreya grandis, assembly GCA_037957365.1. Lineage (NCBI taxonomy): Eukaryota > Viridiplantae > Streptophyta > Pinopsida > Cupressales > Taxaceae > Torreya > Torreya grandis. Next base: position 1,230,492 of record JARHVA010004829.1, on the reverse strand, counting down.
ATCTAAAAACTAAATTATCTCCTTTTAATATCTACATGTTTCTTTTACCTTACCACAGTCAAATATAATACTGTCTAGATCTCTTACATCAAGTATTCTTCTTGGGTGCATGTTATAAACAACTTGAAATCGACTCATTCCTATGTCTCTATTGGGTGAGTCATTGTAGGCAAATTTTTATGGTGTAAATATTAAGTCCCACTATTTATTAATATCCCTTGTTAGACACCTTAGTAAATTACCCAAACTTATATGCACCACCTCAGTTTATCCATCTATTTGAGGGTGGTAAATTGAACTAAAGCTCAATTTTTTTCCTAGTTTATTCCATAAGGTCCTCCAAAAGTTCCCCAAAAAATTATCATCTCTATATGAGATAATTCTCAATAGAGTTACATGCAATATAACCATCTCCTTGAAAAATAAATTAGCCACATGAGTATAATCATTAGTTGTCTTACAAGGTATGAAATGAATCATCTTTGAAAATTTATCTCCAAATAAAAAAATGGATTCATTCCCTCTTTAAGTCATGGTAAACCCATGCTAATAGATTCCTAAGGTATATTTGGTACAATTAAGGGCTGATAAATACCTACATTAGTTCTCTTTCCTTTGGAAAATTGGCATACCTTACATCCTTTTATAAAATTTATTATACCTATTTGCATTCTAGGCCAATAATAGTGACTACTTAGTTGAGCCAAGGTCATAAAATCACCAGTTAAACTCCCATAATGACTCTATTTGATCAAATTCTCTCTCATGGAGATCCTCTTCACACAATGTTAGACTCCCATAAACAAAAATCCATCCTATATCATATAATTTATCCAAGTCTCTTTGTTTCTAGTAATAATCTTCTTGCAAGCTTTGTATGCTTTTTGGAAGTCTAAATTAGATTCATAAAACTCCTTGAGTGAGTTTATTCCATCACTTTCAATGTGAATTTATTTTATGAGTAAACACCTACATAAATCATCTGTTACCTTATTGGTTTTTCCTTTCTTGTGATTGATGACAAAAGTGAAATTTTGTAATTACTTTGCCCACTTCATATGCCTTTGACTAATCTTTGGATGACTAGTTATGAACTAAAGTGCATGATTATCTATGAAGATAAAAAAACTCCTTTGGCATTAGATAGTGTCTTCACTTCCTCAAGGATTGAACCATAACAAATAACTCTAGATCATAAGTGGAATAATTTTTATTAGCCTCATTTAACTTACCATATAATTATGCTATAGGTCTGACCTCTTGACTTAAAATAACTCCAATTTCCACCCCATTTTCATCATACTCAACTTTAAAAACCTTGTTCAAATCAAGAAGGGATAACATAAGTTATTCAATGATTATCTTCTTCAAAAAAAAGATTCTATAAGATGTATCAGTCCACAAAAATTTATTTTTATCCCCTCTTATTATGTCAATAATTGGAGAAAAAATCCCATTAAAATTTCTTATAAATCTCCTATAAAAGCTAGCTAATCCATGGAAACTTCTTACCTCATAGTTTGTCTTGGGAGTTGGACAAATAATAATGTCTTACACCTTATATTTATCCATATTTAAAACACCTTGAGAGATCAAAAAACCAATATATACTAGCTATATCTTCATGAACAAACATTTCTTAAGGGTAAACAACAACCTCTCCTCTTACAACCTTTGCATTACCAGTATTAGATGTTTAATATGTTCCTCTTTCCTTGGGATATAAATTAATATACCATATAGATATACAATAACAAACTTACTAGTGAAATGATTTAATACTTAATTCATGAGTATCATGAATGTGCTTGGGGAATTAGTGAGACCAAATGGCATAACAAACCACTCATACAACCCCTCATTAATATTAAAGGTAGTCTTCCATTAATATCCTTATCTTATCCTTATCTAATGATAACCTCTCTTAAGATCCATCTTAGATCAATAGTTAAAAATCCACTAAAAAAATATAGTAAATATTCAATTCTTGGAAGATGTAACCTATACCTTATGGTTATATTTTCTATTTATATGGTTTCAGTGCACATTCTCCAAAATCCTTCTTTCTTTGGCACTACTACAACAGGTACTACACATGGGATAAGGCTTTCTTTGATTAATGATTTATATAATAGGTATTGTATTTTCTTCTTAATTTATGAATTATATTATACATTCATCTTATAGGCATATTTACTAGGTAAAATTACACCTAGTATAATGTCAATGTGATGATTAATGCTCATAATAGGTGGCAGCTCATTGGGTAGATCATCCACAACAATATCATAAAATTCTTCTAAAATATCTTATACCTCTTAAGGTAATTAATTTAACTTTATGTCTATTAAAATATTCCCTGGTTTGATCACCACTCTATAACCCAACTCTTCCTCTTTCATAGCATTCAAAAACTCTTTCTCACTCACCATCATAACACTTGCATTGGTCCTTTTTCCATTGTATTCTTATTTTACAGGCAACAATGTATGACTTATACCATCCTTATCCAAGGTGTAAAAATTATTCCTTCCATCATGAATAGTATTTTTATCATATTTCCAAGTCCTCCCTAAAATCACATAACACACATCCATTGTCATTGTGTCACATAGTACCTTGCTCTTGTATACTCCAATCTAAAAATATACCCAACATTGCTCATTCATAAGAACATGTTTCCCTCTCTAAAGACATGAGACCTTATAAGGTTTTGGATGTGGTATTCTCCTTAATCCAATATTTAATAACATTTATATTAATCAATCACCAATTTATAGCACTTACCTTGGCATTTGTAAGTTATATTGAATAGCATCTTTCTTTGGGAAGGTTCCTTCTCCTTGGTTGGTTTTATCAACACTATTATCATTAACAAAGATTCAAAAACTTTTGGTTCTTCAACATGAGATGAAAAATCCACACTCTCTTCTTCTTCTTATAATACTTGACTTCTACATTTAGTTCTAGAGACAGTATATTGAGAATTATTTGGAGACTCTGAAAACCTATGACTAGTAAATTTATTTCATTTGAAACACTTACTAGTGAATACATTGAATCTTATTCCTCATTATATGTATCCTCATCTAAAGTATGGTCTCCTTCTTCTGAATCCACCTCTTGAATTAGATGAATGTTCTTGAGAGGTACTTAGTTTTAAATTTATTATTTGAGATGTGCCTCTTCCTAATTTTTGACCTCTACCTCTATAAATTCTACCTTTTCCCCTATTTCACCAATTTTTCCTTTTATTTAGCTTGTATTCTACCTTCAAATCATATTGATAACATTATTAAAGTGTCTTTGGGCTGACTATACCTTAATCCATTAAGGTATTTATAAAAATTCTCCACATCCTATTATACATGTCCTTATATGATTTTCAACTTCTGGGTGAAGTTATCTCTCAAATACCTGTAATACTATGATAACTTCTGGGTGAAGTTATCTCTCAATTCGGCAATAGATCGGCTGATCTTTCACAACCTCTGAATCGCACACAATGAAGAGTTGACATTCTTCAATGCAATTGGAATCCTGGAACCCTTGGCTCAGTCTTCACAGAAGAATTTCTTAACAAGAATCAATATCAATAATAAGCTTTAATCCAAACTCTCTCCCATGAGAGATTCTTATACACCTCCAAAGGTGTGCTTGCTAAAATTAGACTCCCTTAAATTAGACTTCCTTAAATTAGAACTAGGGTCTTAAAATTAGACCAAGTCTTAATTTAGAATTTGCATCCTCAAATTAGACTAAATCATTAATAATTAATTAATAATTATTAATTAATTAATAATTAATTAAAATGAGATCAAATAATTAATATTTGATTAAATCAATCAAATATTAATATCTCCCTTAATTCATGTCCGAAAGAGCCCGAACGAATTCCAACCCATCTCTATCAAGACCCTCTATCCATTTCATTAGCCTACGAGGGTCACATAATAGGCTAATCATCTACTCTGCACATGTCAACTAAAAAGGGGACATGACAATCCGCCCCTCCTGAAATTGCTTGCCCTCAAGCAATTGCTGAATACCTGGATCCCAAATGAAGTCTCGATCTACAGTGCTGTCAACCAACACAAACTCCAAGCCCTGTCCATCACCACTCTCATCCAATGGTGTCACATCACCTCTGTCCCCTGTACGTATATCGTCATCAACATGTGACCCACCTGTAAAAGAAAGCTGAGACTCTACCACATGTGCTAACCCTTGAACTGAACTCACCTCAAGACAAAGCTCGTCCTCATATCTCTCCTGTGTTGGTGCCAATGTGCACTTATCATCGCACTCTTTCATGTCATGTTGTACAGGCATCTCCATCCGATGAAAAAACATATGTTTGAAGCTGCTGCCCCGTATTGCCTTAAGAATATGTGTTTTCCCATCTACCTGAAAACGAACCTCCATATCTTTGAGATGAAGAGTAACTTCCTCAAATGAATGAAGCCACTTCATACCCAAAACTAATTCTATGTCCCCCATGTTCACTACATAATAATTAGCCTTGAACTCATAGTTGTTCAAGCGCAATGGGAGGTCTCTAATCATGCGCTCACACCTCAGAGTGTGACCATCGGCTACCTTAACTCTAATTCCCTCAAAATCTTCGGTAGTGAGTCCACGCTTCTCCACAAATGTAGCATCTATGAAATTATGTGTGGCTCCTGTATCAAGAAGGGTGGTAACCTTCTGCCCTGCCAAAACTCCACGGAGTCTAAATGACTCATCTGACTGAATGCTGGATAGGCATGCCTCCTGTATATGAAGCTCTAAATCTGCCTCTGCCTTAGGCTCTGAAGCCTCTACCTCCTCAGAACTATCATGCTGTTCGAAATCTTCCGATTCCGACTCCTCATAATATACCCACATCATACGATTCGTCTTGCCCTTAGGCCTCAAAGGACAATCGTGATGGATATCATATGGACCTTTGCAGTAGAAGCAAAGCTTCTTCCTGCGTAAATCATTAAGCGCCTCACGATCCAAAGGTGGTGCTGCTGGATTAACCTTTGAATCATTTTTAACCCCGGATTTATCTATGTTAAAATCCGGTCTCTCTGTATCCCCGTTGGAGTGCTTATGATCTCTAGATGAAGAAGTACCTCTGGAGTTAGATCTACTTGATGGGGCTGCCATCTCCATACTGCGCGTCTTCTTCATAGCTTCCTGTAATGAAGGAGGATCAAAGCCTTTGACCCAACCTCTCAGTGGTTCTGTCAATCCCTCCACGAAGAGTACTACTAGTCTCCTCTCTGTTATGTCAGGAACCATGACTGATAACTTCTGGAAGTCACTAATGTATGATTCTAGACTGCCGCTTTGGCGCAACTATGCCAACTCTTAGAAATAGGACTCTGGATCCCTCCTGTCAAAACGCTCCACCAGCCTGTCCACAAACTCCTGATAAGTAGTGATTCGATCATGATGGAGTGTCACCATCCCATGGTGCCACCAATCGTGAGCTACTCCCTCAAGATGTAGTGTCGCATATCTAATAGCATCTTCCTCACCCATCGGTCGCAATGTGAGAAATGTATCCAGCTTACTAACCCAAGCCTGTGCTGTCACTTTACCACTACCGTCAAATGTTGCTAGTGTGAGCCTACTTGTAGCCTGCTTCAGATCATTGTTCTGGGGTCTTGGTCTCCCATTCTGTCGACCTCGGTAATGTTCTTTCCTTTGTGTGAGGAATCGGTCAAAAGTAATCATCTCCCTGACCACATGTGGTAATGACTCCCACTCTTCAGTCGCTGCCCTAAGTGTGTCCGTAAATGTCTCCTCATGCTCCTCATCTGCTATCACCTCCTCTGCTTCCTGTCTCACAAAGATAGGCCTAGTAGGCCTATTCACTGTATGAGAAACAGTCCCATGGCCTCACTGTGATCCTGCAACACTCCTGACATCTTCACGATGTGGGGAATGTCTCCTCGGAGAACCCAATCTTGGCAGTGCTGCTGCCAACTGCTGTAATACCTAGATATTCTGCCTTTGCCCTTCTCATAGTTCTCTAAGAGTAAGTAAAACTTTTGGATCATCTTGGTCTCTCGGATGGTGAGGAATACGGGCCCTGCCAATATCATCACCCATGTCTTCCGGCGGTTGTTCTAGAACTTGAGTACCTTCAAGCAAAGCTTTACTGCGTGTGTAATACCCGTGTGGTCGCAACTCTTGTGGCTGCATAAAATTTCTAAACCCTCAGGATGGCAGGATTTAGCTCTGATACCACTGTAATATCCCCTACCAATAGAGATATATGAAAGACACAAAAGTATGATACCAAAAACCTGGCTCTGATACCACTGTAATATCCCCTACCAATAGAGATATATGAAAGACACAAAAGTATGATACCAAAGACCAAAGCTCTGATACCACTGTAATATCCCCTACCAATAGAGATATATGAAAGACACAAAAGTATGATACCAAAGACCAAAGCTCTGATACCACTGTAATATCCCTTCGAATATCAAAACAAAGCTCCAAATTGCTTATCTGAATTTCTGCAAAATATCTTCAAATAGATGAATAAATCACAGTATAATTTCTTATTTATTTGCTCATAAGCTTACAATTAGAGACCCTCTGTCAGGTATACAAAGAATATCGAAAGTTCGGCCTTATAGCCTGAATATTCTGCGAACTGGGTTGAATCTGGCACGTCTCGGCCTGCTGTGTAAAAAACACAGTCGCCGACGTCGGTTATACTGCCGTCGTCGGTCGACCTGTAGTGGTCCCCTTGCCGACGTCGGTGATGAGTCGACCGATGTCGGTCTCTGTAAGTCCCTGTTCGCCGATGTCGGTACCTGAACTTCCTGTAGATGCATACGGATTTTCACAGAGCTGTACGGAATTCGTACGTCCGCTGATATAACACACCCTGTATGCCTGATCCTGATCTGTAGAATTATGGGCTGACACAAAAGATCTATATCTGGATAATTCTTGAATCAAAAACCCAAAATAAAGAAAATACCTGTAAACCCTTGTGATAGCTTCTGAGTGAAGTTATCTCTCAAATACCTGTAATACTATGATAACTTCTGGGTGAAGTTATCTCTCAATTTGGCAATAGATCGGCTGATCTTTCATAACCTCTGAATCGCACACAATGAAGAGTTGACGTTCTTCAATGCAATTGGAATCCTGGAACCCTTGGCTCAGTCTTCACAGAAGAATTTCTTAACAAGAATCAATATCAATAATAAGCTTTAATCCAAACTCTCTCCCATGAGAGATTCTTATACACCTCCAAAGGTGTGCTTGCTAAAATTAGACTCCCTTAAATTAGACTTCCTTAAATTAGAACTAGGGTCTTAAAATTAGACCAAGTCTTAATTTAGAATTTGCATCCTCAAATTAGACTAAATCATTAATAATTAATTAATAATTATTAATTAATTAATAATTAATTAAAATGAGATCAAATAATTAATATTTGATTAAATCAATCAAATATTAATATCTCCCTTAATTCATGTCCGAAAGAGCCCGAACGAATTCCAACCCATCTCTATCAAGACCCTCTATCCATTTCATTAGCCTACGAGGGTCACATAATAGGCTAATCATCTACTCCGCACATGTCAACTAAAAAGGGGACATGACAGAGAGATTTGTCCCCCTTTGATCTGGTAAACCTACACATTTGGCTGACCAATATCCTTATACTATGACTGAAATAACCTATTTTGCCCATCAGTTAGCTAGTGACAAAATATTCACCCAACAGGCCCTACTATCCATAATACAGTTGTGAACCAATTTATCTCCCACAATGAGTGTGAGATAGAAAGGTGGAGGATTTTCAAATTTGGTAGACAATTCTAAGACATAATTAGGTGTGTTGGTAAGGGCTACAACATTGTGTCTTGGAACTTGAGGGGCTACATGAGTGCTTGAGATTTGTTCTTGTAAAATCTCTTTTTGGCTAGGCATATGTAATACTTCCCAAAGAGAAATGTTAGTTTTGGTATTCTTCAAAGAGTCAATAGTATTTAGAGAGGAAGTATTCACCTTGTCTTGAATTCTTAAAGGCAATGAGGGAACTTGAACTTGTTATAATAGATTTTTGACATCTTTGCTCACATTCTGACTTTGAGGAGTAGTGTGACTAGTAGGATTTGCTACATTAGTACTTAAACTTTGTGGTCTTAGAGAGGCACCACTTGGAATCACCTATGTTACTAGAGTATCTCCTAAATCCATCTTTTTATCCCATGTGTTAGCTATAATTGATGTATTTTTTTAGCAAATAATCATCTTCTACTTGGAGATTTGATTTTTTTGATATAACATGAAGAGTAGTTCCTTTTTGAGTTACCAAAGGTCGATTACCTTCTCCACTATTATGCATAAACTAACCTTGAGATTTCCCTTAATGATCCAAATGTTCCTCTCCTTGAACTAGAATGGTGTGAACTCGAACAACAACCTTTGTGGATGGAATGGAATTAGGATTTTAGGTGTTGGAATGCCTATTGTAACCTTGTTGGCCTTATCCTCTTCCTTGGGTAGTGTGTTAGGGTGGAGGTTTATAGCCTTATTGAGGATAGTATTGAGGATTGGGTGGAACATTTGTATACATTTGTGATTTCTTGAGCTAGGATTGCGAAGACCAAATCATCTCATTTTTATCTATAACATCATCTACCTTATTGGGAGCAATTCTAGGATTGGCATTAGTATTGGGAACTTATGCTATGTTTGGGGCTTCAACTGAATTATGAGACAACAAAGGCATGGATACTCTTGGAGGTAGTTTCCCAGCTTGTATCAGACTATTCTCAACTTCAATGGCTATCTCATATGCCTCAGGTAAAGTAAATCCTCTTATTGACTACAACATTACTACTACATCAGTGCCAATAGCCATAATATATGTGGGTAATATAAATCTTAGACGAGGCCTCATAATAGATAGGAGCCTATGACATGTTCTTTAAAATCTCTCATTGAAATCTCCCATGGATTCATTAGGACTTATTTTTATCACATTTAGTTGGTAAATTAGTGAAGTATGGTCACTCTTATTTTTGAACCTATTTACCAACAACTCTCCAAAACTATCCCAATTAGTAATATAGCCACCTTCCAATGTCCTATACCAATCAAGTGCCTTCCCTTTTAGAGACATGGCAAGTAGTCTAATAGCTATGTTAGCTTGGGTGATATTTTTGAAAATACAAAAGTTTGAAATGTACCTAATATTCTTAGATCGGGTAATAGGACCCTATCCATTGAAATTAGGGAGACTTTTGGTAGCATTAGGAAGAATAGGATCATGCGCAAGAAGGTTAATTAAATTTTGGGTGTTGAAGGCTAGGAAAGGATGTTTTCTAGCCATTTTTTATTCCTTTTGATCTAGTAATTCTTTAGCCTCCTCTTCTTCCTCTTCAAAACCTTCTTGTTCAATATCTTTAAAGGTTAAGAATGGCTCAAGGTGTTGTTCTTCAAGAGAAGATTCAGGCTGAGGAAGCTGATTGAAAAGCCTACTAGAAGATGATCTAGTGAGGACCATGAAGTATACTATGGAAAAAGTAATCTACAAATAGATATTCTCACCTTTTAGAGTCAACAAATGCTAGATTATAATACTTTTGCAACCCTAGACTTGTCAAGGCCAACATTCACTTTGACATGGAAATAATTAAGACCAACTGTCCCATCAGGTGTGCCAAAATTGTTGTCATCAAATTTTACACCCTAGAACATTATATGAAACTCCTTTAATTTAATGTAACAATGAATCATCCCTCAAGTTTGTGGGAACTTGTAAGAGATATGATTTTCTAGTATTGAAAAGGGCTAGCTCCCTAAATTATTTTCTAAGTGTCTATCACCTAATCTAATGCTTGTTCATGAAAAGAGTCAAGAGTTTGCATAAAATAGAAAAATATACTAAAGAGGTGATCCAGAAATAATTTATCCCATCAACTCTCACACTTCTATTGAATAATAATGCTTTCCAAGACTAATTACATGCATTTAAAGATACTAGCATGGTATTTCAATGTGAAAGTAACATGTTTGAGACAATCAACAAAATGATCGACCTAAGGGGTATATTTCACACCATAGATAAAATTGTATGCTTGAAAGAGAATTCAATGAATTTAATATAGTTCACATGACTTTTTAACATCAAAACCTTTGTTTAAACATGAAGGATAAAGGGAGTAAGGATGATGCTATCACTTAGCTCCACTATACATCACTCACATATTCATAAAAAAAATTAAAATTCAAAATTGGTCTTGTATTCAATGTATAAAAGTAAAGTGAAATGTCATTTTAGCAAGGCTTCACCATTCCAAAAATTTGGTTATCTACAATGGCTAAAATGGCTCAATTTATAGATCTTTGGGGAAGAGAGAGAGAGAAGAGAAGATGAAGGCACAAGGACATGTGTCCACATGTGAGAATCAATTACAGATACATGGAAGGGATGGATGGGGTGAGCCATGCCATGTCAAGAGTCTTACTTGTCCAAAACTAGTTATGAGAATGGTGACAATTGACATAAAACCTTTAAGAGTGGCACAAGAAACTACTTCTATCAAAGATCATCCATGATCTTTTGAAATTGAGAATAGAGAAGTCAACATATCACACTTCTAGAAATCATGATGGAAATTAGAAAATGCTCTTTCTAACTAATAGTTATCCTTTAGACACATGTATTTGTTGATTTCTTAGAATCTATTTGATTTGGTCAGCTACCAGAAATGACTTGATCAATCAACCTATCCATTTTTCTCATTTTGTCTACTCTAGATGCTCAAGATTCAAGTATTTTCCACCTCCATGTCTGCTCTCATGTTCCCATCAAGTCTTTTTGAATAACAACGTCTATTCCCTATAGTTTTAAATTGACTTATTATGGGCCATCATCTCTTTTGGGTATTTTCTTCAAACTTTTATTTCTAGACCTTTTCTTATAACAAATTATCTATGGATATTTATTTTTATTTACTTCCTTAGAACTTTTATCGAGTCTTTTCCTTCAAGCTCATTACTTATTCATTTTATTCAAACAAAAATTCCAAATGAATTCTTCCTATTTATTTCCTTTAAACAAAAATTTTGAAGGAATTTTTTCAAAGTTCCCTCTCTTCATTTCCTTCATACAAAAAGTCTAAAGGAATTCTTTTAGGGTTTCTCTTTAGTAACTTCTCCCCGTCCCTTCCTGTGGCTTTTTGATTGATCCCTTTGAAGAAGTTGAAATGCCCTTTGGGGAAGTTAAAATGGTCCTTCAATATTTTGGAATGGTCCTTCAAGATTTTGGAAATGCCTTTCAATAAAAATGAAATGATCCTTTTAAAATGCAAGTGCCCCTTCAAAAAAATGAAAGTGACCGCTTTCCAAAGAAAATACCCTTTGAGAAAGTTGTAAATGATCCTTTATAAAAATTGAAGTGGACCTTTTCCTGATAAAATATACCCTTTGGAAAAAATAAAGTTCCCTTTGGAAAAATTAAAGTGCCCTTTGGAAAATGAAAGTGCCCTTCAGAAAAATTAGAAGGGTCCCTTTTGGCTTGAAGATATCTTTCAGAGGAATTGTAAAGTACCTTCAAAAAAAATGTGTGGATAATTTTTCTAAAATAATTCGGCAAAGCTTAAAAAAAACTATTAAGGAAATCCTTAAAGGATTAAAAAAAGACCAAAATAATTTTTTTGAATTACATAAAACTTGGTATTTTTATGGCCTTTGTCAAAGAACATTTATTTTGAAGGAAAACTAAGTAATAAACTTGGTTAAATTTTAAAGATGCAAAGCTGGGGGTGGAATTTAACCAATAGGGGCTTTGTAAGAGGTTTTTTTGGTTTGTAAAGATCACTAAGAAAGACTAAAACATCCAAGACTTCTCCAAAAGACTAGATATCCAATTATAAACCCTAATCTAAGACTCCTCAAGTATAATGGTAGAAGAGCATATTGTAATGAAGCACAAGTGAATAATTACTCTTGTTCATTATATAAATAATGATGAAATGATATTGTATATATAGGTGGATTTAACACTAATCCCTTGTGAAAATTTTGATTGATAGGGTCTATCCATTTGACCTATCATATTTATGGACAAGAATTCACTAGATCATGAGATAGGTTGGCCAAGAGCCAACCTAGACCCTAAATGAGTTTTACCTAAAATTGTACAGGGTCAACCCAGCCGACTTAGTATATAAGACTATCAAAAGGGGTTTAAGGTGAGTAAAATAGGGATGGAAAGTGGGAAAATATTGGAGGAGTGTGTAAAGGAGGATTAATATCTTAAGAAATGTTTTTCAAGAGTTGTTTGGATTGATAATAAGTTGTAATAAGGGACAATAATCTTGCAAAGTACCAATGGTCTTCCCACCCCTTTCTTGGTGCACCCCTTAGGGTGTGAACTCAGAGAGATTGAGTCTTGATGGGTTCCTAAAATATGTAAAGTTTCATTATTTTCTAAAAGTTTAAAATAATATGTGTATATAAGACACATTTATGAATATTTGTCAAAAGACTAAGGTAAAGGCATGTGATAAAAATGGCCAACGTAATGCCTTCTCAAAAAATAGAGTGATGTGTACACAAGAATCATTTTTACATGGTATAAAAAATCAAAATAGATAGTTTAGACTCAAAAACCATGCAATAAAGGATAAAATGACATAAACACCTAAGTGTAATGTCATAGATCTTAAAACTGACTAGGTTGCATAGTACTGTGGATTTTCATCTATATACATGATCTTGAGAGGATTTTAAGTGTTAAGCCTCAAAGTATCTAACTTATTATGATATGAATATGATGTAGAGGGAGAGAGTTTGAAAACTTGGTACAAGTTTTTTCAATTAGGCTTGTTCTTTATAGCCCTTAAAAATCCCAAGTCTTGTTGGTTTAAGTAATAGATAGGGTTTCAAAATAAACTAATACTATTTTTAGATACCTATTAATCTTTTAAAACTACACTTAAAGTTTCAAGACACAAATCTAAAGGGAAGACTTCTAATTTTTAAAGCCTTCTATGAATTAGGTATCTAATAGGCCTAATGTAAATGCACTTATAGGTGTTCATACTGTATATCTTGGTACAATTACAAAACCTTAAAAATATTTTATAGCACAATAATTTACCTCATATAACAAAGTTTGGATAAATTTGAAGGGAGTAAATGTCAAATAAATAATTTTGAACCCAAAAACCCTAACTTAGGGTTACACATGCCTAAGACAACCTGAGATGAGAGAAAAGGGGTTAACTTGAATTTAAATAGGTTTGAAAACAAAATAATACCTATATAATGTTTGACCCAAATATAATAACCTTTATCAATAGGTATTTTATAAATAACAATCTTCAAATGTCCCTAACAAACAATTTGTAGAATTTTGGAAGTTTTTAAAGGATTATGTACATGAGAATTGTAGATGGAGTGAAATATTACCTTATAAATGGATTTATAATAATTAAAATAGGTTACCCTTATAAATTTTATACTCTCTATTACAATCCTCAACATTCAAAAACTTAAATTTGATTCAAAATGACTACTCTACCCTTCTTGGTTCTTGGTTGTGGAAAAAACATATGATTTTCAATGCTTGTGTTGGTTATCTCTCATCTACAAGTCACTAAAAATAACTTATATTATAAAAATGGAATAAAAAATGTATAAATTATCACATATGATGAGTCTCATAGGAATTCACAATACTCTCTCAAATCATTATGCCATTCATTCATGTTCTTGTACAAAATAATCATACCCAAAATTATTCATGTAGGTAGGGTTCTCCACATTTTTGATCTTTTATTCTCTCTATTAAAGTTATCTACATATATCCATGCATAATTATGCTCTTTTTTATCCATTCCACACATTTTTAACTCTTATAAATCCTCTAAATAAATCTTGATCATTTCTAATGTATGCCATTTATTGACCTTAAATATTAGTTGAGTCTTAACCAGGATTAAGGCATGATATACATTACCAAAGAGGTGAAAAAAATTTAAATATAATATATAAACATCATATACCCATAAACACACCATTTTTCATCATTGTAACATAATAAGAACATGAAAAAATCCTTAGAAACCTAGATAAAAATTCAAATTAGTAGTTTTGGCAGGAAAACCAAGAATTTGAATTTTGAGATCTCTAAATAAATATATAAACCTTTAAATGATTAATTATTGATATATAATATTACTAAGACCCATAAAGCCTCAAAATAATATGTAAATGAACCAAAATTTTAACTATTCTTATTATGTGATGTTCCTACATCAACTTTACTTTGGTAATGATGTTTCTTTATTGAAGCTTGAGAGAGAGGTTCAAAACAAAACCTTAAAGATGTGAATAGGATAATTGGAGGTTGATCATGCCATAAATATGGTGTAATGTTTAGTTTTCCAAGGCCATGAATATAACTAAATCTTAATTGCACAACTCAAGTATATACATAATTTATCCAATCTATCCAATCTCATCTGTGTCAAATGGTGTGGCCATCTCATCTTTCAAAATGGAATTAGTGCCAAGTTCATCAAGGGTGATTAATCTCAAACACAATACTCAATGGATCCAATTATTTTAGACATATAAATATCAATTAGTGTATCTTGGTAAGGTTGGTGTATAAATGTGTATATAATCTAAATATATATGTCATTGTGTGCATTTTTATGGGATAAGCACCTATAATGTGACTCAAGCTGAATTATACATCAAAATGTAACCTTTTCTCTAGAAAATGTGTAAGATATCTGTCACAAATATGAAAAACTCTATCTAAATTTTGTAAAATCAATGTTGAATGCATGATATCCTGACCCAAGTGTATATATGAATCATGTAAATTGTATCAAATTCTTCCAATTGTGTGTATGTGGACTTGTGTCTTTATGACATGCCCCCATTGATATGCCTCCTAATTTTGAGGTAACTAGAATTTAATAAGGTATTCACCTTATCTCAAAATGATTATATAATCATGTCATATCTATATCAATCATTAATTAGTGAATCATATAATGGCATCATGTCAAATTAGATGTATCAATGAAGCTCACAGTATCCAAACATAACAATCACTGAGATGCATGATATAGATCTTAGAAACATCTAGGAGTAATAAGCACAATCTCATAAAACATCAAATATAAACATATTAAAACTCAATTTAACACAAAAAGGGTCTAATTAGATAATAAACAAGGGGCATGTTCAAATGTTACACACTCAAAGGAGAGGACATGTTTAAAATTTGGTATGTTAAAGAAATAATAATTAGGGGCATTATGGCCAGAAAATAAGAAACATGTTAAAATTTTCCACAATTGAGATAATATATAAATAAGTACATTTAATTAAGCTATGTGATAATATTAATAAGTTAAATATAATAATGTATAATAAACATATCATACTAGTATTTTTCATACATGTGTTAGAAAAATGTCCTATAGCATAAAATATGTAGCACACTATGTAAGATGTAAGAATGAGTATATAAATGTTTAAGTGTTAGTATATAATCAAAACATGATAATCTAAAGTGATTATCAAAAAATATGACATATAGTAATCCTAATCAATAAAATCAAATCCCACCAATGTAGTGTATGATGTGGGTAGAGGAAAGGTCTAACATTTGCAAGCTCATGTATCATAGATCTAGTGTATGTATGTATCACACTTGATTATCCATGAAACATATGTGTGTATATAAAAGAAATGGTATGATATTTAAACACATTAATTAAACAACATATATTAAAAATCTAGTAAACATGTAAATGCTAAATATTTTTGTATTTTTACTTTATTTAAATGTTTTAATATTTTCTTATTTTTCTGATATTTTTTATATTTTTCAATATTTGAAAGAATTTATTGATTAGGGTTGATAAAATAAATCATTTTCATCATGATCAAATCTTTTAGAGTCATATGGTTATATAACATGATTTTCTTCTTTGTCTTCTAGTTGATCTGTATCAACATCATGGGGTATGCAAATTAAGCATCCTTTATTGTAAAATATAATACCTTATTGATTAGGATCTATTGTGTCCTAAATTTGGTATAACCAAAATTTTCCCAATGTAAATGGGTTTTGATATTAATGAGTCATGATCTAAGCCTCTGTAAGGACAACCTTGGGTCTATAAGTAATTGGCAATATGATGTATCCCAAAGAGTCATTATAATGTCCCTTGTGATGTAAGTCCTTGATAGTATATCCCATTTGTGTAAACCTTATTATGTTACAATGATTTTTCATTTGTGTAGGGTCAATATTATTATGCCAAAAATAATCTCCATGCGTGAATATTTTCATTATTAAATCATTTGGTCGAGGATGATTTTTACTTGCTAAATTTGTAAGTGACACTTTATAAATTTATGAAATAGAAAGAATTTATTAATTTTTTATTATGGAAATAATACCCTCATGTATGTACTTTTGTATTTATTTTTTAAAAGTAGTAAAATTTTCTATATCATGCCCTATGATTCTATGATAGTCAAAAAAATATTTTCCTTACTTATGTATAAGACGTGTTGTTTCCTGATGTCAGGTATTGGGTAGTGTAATAAGTTTATTTTCTAATAACATTGGCAAAAGTATTACAGGTGTATCTTGATGTGGCTGAATTTAAATAGATTTCACAGTATGTTTGTTGGTTTATTCCATATTATTGATCAAATTATTCAAATTTACCATATGTAATACAACTATTTTTAACATTATCTTCTCATAATTTACTTTCATTGTACGTATATTTAATGAAACTTTTTCTTTTTAAATAAGAGAAATTTAATTCTTTATTGGTGTTAACTAGATCATGTGCATACTTGTGCACATTTAGATTTAAGATATCAAAATAAATATAATGATTATGTAATGTTATTTATTTAAGTGGAGAAAGAATACCTTTAGTGAATATGAATTTTAGATCTGAATTTAAAGGTTGAAATGTCAAATAATATGATTCAGTCTTAAATGAGATAGCATAATCCTGAAGAGACTCATTATCATGTTGCTTTAAACTTTTAAAATGATTTAATGTTAATTTGAGCACATTTTTTTATTATAAGCTAAGATAAAAAATGTCTTTTAATTTATTAAAAATGGATAGGGAACCATTGGTAATACTATAGAACTTATTTGAAGATTCTTGTGTTAGACTTCTATAGAAATATTTTAACAATAAGTTTTCATCTTTAGTCCACTGACCCAAAAAATGTACATGTTTAATTATGGTTAGAAGGATCTGCGTTACCCCAAATAAAAATGTAACATGGTTATGGTGAAGTCATGTGGCTGAGTATATTAAAATATACTTTTTATGAGAGGTTGATCATTGATAATGTTATCATTAATAGTATCGTTCATGATAGCATTTTTAAATTGAGAATTACATCTTGCCATTAGAATTATCCAATGGTATTTATCATAGACATAAGATGACTATTAGAAATTTTTTAAGTATGAAGATATGTAATTATGGGTTGTAATTTTCCATATTTTTGAAACTAAGGAATGGTAGGTTTATGATTATGACTAGATTATCAAAATGAGGGAACTTTAATTACTTATAAGTCTTTACATGAGGAAAAATTCACATTATTTTTTGTTTAAGGAGGATATGATATCTCTATGAATTTTATATAAATTTGTATGAACAAATATAGGAATATTAGGAAAAAGTGTATCTAATTATGTTTTGGTAGATGGAGGAGGAATATGTTGACTATCTTCATGATATGATGACCTAATTTGTTGAATATTAATACCATGTACCACAATATCCAATACAATTTGTGAATAAATAGTGGAAGTGGGGTGATGACTATTAGAAACCTTAAGTGTAGGTGGGACAATGAACGGTGTCAAACATGCCTCTTTTGATATATGTGGTTTTGGTAAAAAATTTGATTCAGTATCATAGTGATGATAATTTATTAGCATTTTGGATTTATTTTGATCTATAACTATAGATTTGAAAATATATGACTCTTCTTACTCGTAGGTTATGATTTATTTGGAAGGAATCCATGGAATAAGTTATCCTTTTATATTTAGTATCCATATGATTTTGGGCAAGATTATAATAAAAAATACAATAATATAAATATGAAATATGAAACCCTAGAGTAAGATATGATTGTGTAGGAAGCATTATAGGTCAGTTCCACCAAATGTTTGACCCTTTTTGTAATTGGTTTGGGGTAATAGCCTAATTGACTTGGAGTAATCTATTCAAAGAGAATGCCAATTAAATAATTTAAATTCACGATATTCTTTTATAGTGCTAAATTATGAAAGTATGCTAAATATATAAAGTATAATGCCAAATAGTAATTTTAATGTAACAATGTGAGTAATCAATAATATGTAGCTTATTTACTAATGCACAATTGGATCTGGCACATACAAGTATAGGAAAATATAAGATGATGCTCCATAGTGATTAGTTATATTCTAAATATTTATTATTTATCATTTCAAACATTGACATTGACACTTATGTCTTAAATCCAATCTTTTTGTTCATATGGAATAAAATTATTTTTCTAGAACAACTAATTATGTTTGTTAGGGTTCATTTTCACCTTCATAATTATCAACTTAGATCACATGCATAGATTTTAGATATCAATATTTTACTCAAAAAACTAGGTCCTCCAACTTGGCATGTCACCTTGAAAAAAAAAGGTCAGTGGGATCAAGTGAAGTCAAACTAACCTCAAATACCCCTGAAAATTTCTTACATATTTATAAACTCTAATGACATATCTAGATCGATGTATTTATCCCCTTATGTGGGATTGTGTGTGAATAATTTTTAAATGTTTTATATGTGAGTCCATGTAGTGATATAGATTGTAACTTTAAAAATATTTCTCATGCAATGATCAAATGAATGCTTAGATCTATAAGAATATTAATTTTATGAATCTTTTGGAAATAATAAATAATAGGTTAAAAGAACTCAGTTTTTCAAATGATTATGTATGAGCTTGATAGGTGTTTTCTTGATAATTGTTATATGATAATGAGTGGCCTTTTATTTTGTATTTATACCACACATTTTTAAATGATCTCATAATAGGGTTAAAATTGTACCATTCGATGACCCATACTTCTATAAATATTTTCAAAAATGATTGTTTGTAAGGCTCAAATAGTAATGTCATATTTTAGATACTATAATCAACCCTAGTGTCCTATTATTAATGTTAGTATTAGAAAATAGAAAGTTATTGAAGATATGTCACTAAAAAATAGGATAAAAATTAGATTTTATGTATACTATGGGCTACATGTGATATAGGTAATCATAATATAAGGTTTAAACTATAAGATAAGCATCTAGGAGCATTAAGATGGTGAATGTGAGCCTTTTGGAAGTGATAAGGTCATGAAATAAAGGGTTGATTAATAAGTGATATTTGTTAAGTTTACATGGTTATTTTATCATATATAATCAAAATTTATTATCTACAAATGGAAAAAAATATGTTCATGAAAACATCAAGAAATCTAGGGAAAATGCATAGAGTATTTTTTATTGATGGAAAATTAGAAATCAATCTAAAATTAAAACCCTAATTAAACATAAATCTTAAACCTTAAGAATAAGGTAAAATAATCATAGGATATTTATACTCAATATAATGATCATGTTTACTTATTTTGTGGTTAATCTGATCTAAATGAAATAAAATTATGAATATTCAGCATGTGTAAGATAGGTAAATAGTCATACAAATTTGAATGTAAAATGAGATATTGATATTTCACTTAAAATATTATAAATTTAATGCTCTATGTCCTATTTTTAATATTTAAGGCCCCTTATTTTAGTATGTAAGGATTTATGCTAGCATGATAGACACATCAGCATGAGGTATCCTTTTGAGTGATGATGACTTTTTGGCATCTTGGCAACAGCTAGAGGAATCAGTGTGTAACTTAAACCAATTAGGAGGTGGCTAACTATTTTGAGTATTTTTTAGGCATCTTCCATGTTGGGTGATATGTGGAAATTATAGTGAAAAATTTTAAAGGTGATGTAGCTAGTGGAATGATCACCAAGGCTAAATATTGGAATTTTGCATGCGCACTCCACCCTAGCAGAGACATTCTTATAGAGATATAAAAGGATCTTGAACTAGTGGAGTAGAGGAATGTGAAATTAGTGTAATGAAGCTCTAGATAATTAAAATATTTTATGTATGCATTGAAATGAGTGTTATTAGACTTAGGACTAGCTTAGATGTCATGAAGGCTCTTTTTGTATATGCCCAAGCTCACATGTGAGCCTCTAGGATATTAACTATTATGAACTCTATATACTCTATTAACTTCAATTAATTATAATGGTGGTTGTTCTAAATGGTAATCTATTTCATTTATGTGTCTTTTTAATTTATAGTGAAATATGAAAGGGTTATAATGTTGTAAATTAAATATAGTTATGTTAAGCATGTTATTTATGAGCTATTAGTTCAGAACATTAATGGCATCCCTATAATAGATAATTATGTCATCATAAAATTGTAGAGAGTATGAGCATAGATCCTATGCCAAGTGCTCCTACCCTTGCTAAGAGAATGAACTTAGTTTGAGTGTGTGAAGTGAAACTTATACTCTGACCCATCAAGCACCTACATGAAGTTATCCTTAGTTTAGCAAAGGCTTGTGCCTATAGGCCATTAGGCTTAACCTTTGAAGGGTTTGTGCCCATGAATCTTCCTAAAGCCTTCTTAGAATTGGCTAAGTTATATATTTAATGTCTTATGCCATGGCACAACTAGCCCAATGTGCTCCCTAGATCCTTCTCAACTACAATTTAGGTGAGCACATAAGGCCTATGCCCTATGTGAATGAATGCTAGTGAAATTAAGTGTAAAATGTTGAGTGTAGAAAAAATATCCCATGTTTGTGCCTAAGTGTAATGAGTTTAGAACCAAATAAGACAACCTTGAGCTCTATTTTCTATAACATTTTGGTTCCATTGGTGGGACCTTAGTTAATTTTGTTTCTACAATGGTGTGGAAGAATAACTTATTGAATCTCCCTTTAAAACATTGATCACTAGTTGTAATAGGTGGAGGATAGATTTGCACTAAAGCATCCAACCTACAAAGGGAAAAAGTTGAGAAAGTAGGTTCAACACAACCTATATGATGCTCTATATGATGGCTTTTTCTATGATTTGCCTGAGCATGTGTATCAATGGTTGGATTGTATATTCAACCCATTGTAGAAGAATATATGGATAGTGATATGAGTGGATGAAGGAGTTCCTAGAAAGTATTGAGACCCTAGATGCCACTTGTACTAGATTAGTAGATAAATGGTGCCAAGGATTTCTAAATAGTTACATGCCTAAGTTTGTAGTTTTAACATACTCATGCCCTGAGGAAGCAAAGTATCATTTTTTGCACAAACTAAAGGCACATTTATGAAGGAATTCAATACAGATATTAAAAAGCTAATGGTGGATTATGGGTTTGAAACTTTAGGGATGGAAGGCTAAAGTCCTTTCGTGTATGATAAATATAAAGGGGGAAAAGGGGATGTGTAGGTGATGCACAATAGAAGGGGATGAGCAAATTAACACCTGAGATCTAAGAAGATAGACCTATAATAAGAGATGGTGCAAGTTGATGGAAGATTTGTAACCTATAAGTGTTGAGGGATAGAAAGGCTTGAGACCCTAGATGCCACTTGTACTAGAGTAGTAGATAAATGGTGCCAAGGAGTGTTAAATAATTACATGACTAAATTTGTAGTTTCAACATACTCATGCCCTAAGGAAGAAAAGTATCATTTTTTGCAAAAACTTAGAGGCACATTTATGAAGGATTCAATGTAGATATTAAAAATCTAATGGTGGATTATGGGTTTAAAACTTTAGGGATGGAAGGCTAAAGTCCTTTTGTGTATGAGCAACATAAAGGAGGAAAAGGGGATGTGTAAGTGATAAATAATGGAAGGGGATGAGAAAATTAACACCTAAGATCTTAGAAGATAGACCTATAATAAGAGATGGTGCAAGTTGATGGAAGATTTGAAACCTGTAAGTGTTGAGTGAACCTATAGTGAGTGGGAAGGGCATGGGGAAGGATCTCTTGAAATGTAGTAGCATGAGGATGAGAGAAATAATAAATTAATGGATCAAGCTCAATATTTGATAGGTATGAAATGCATTGGGTTCTTACAAGACTTAATGACTAAAGATACACTTGATGTGCCTACCCCCTTTAAACCTATGGTGCATGCTCACTCATTGGATCCCCAACTTGACAAAAGTACAAAAATGATAATTGACCTTATTGTCGATATATATTTTAGAAGTTTTATAGACTTGAAGTGTAATTTTTTGATTGAACAAATTATTCCATACAAGAAGGTGAGAACCACTACATCTAGACCAATAGGTGCTAGCTCACCACAATATAAGTTGAGCTCAAGTATATCGACTTAGCCAATGTTAGCAAAATAATGTGGGCAACAACTCATAGGAAGTGGTTTAGTATAATAAGTACTATAGAGCCATCAAAATCAACAACACTATTAGTAATGATATGACTAGTGCCTAACCTAGTGGTTAAAGGCATCAAAGGACTACCACCAAGATAGATGTCATGGGGAAAAGTACCTTAGATCCTAGCTTCCCCTCACATTAAATCTACTATGAAATGGATATACATTTGCCAGAGTATCATGGCATAGAGAATATCATAGAGCGTGTGATAAAATGTGAACTATAGTTGCATGTGTGGGTCATAACCCAATCAGAGTGCAAGGAAACCTAGTTCATGACCACTTTACTTGATCACATCCATACCTAGTATAAGAAATTTGACCCTAACTAGGCCATGGTTGATTATGATATCTTGAAGGATGCTTTCCTAAATGAATTTGACATACTAGAGTTTGAATAGTAGAGTAACACCACACTCAAAGAGATTACCTAAGGACTCTTAAAAGTGTGCACTTGTATGATACAAGGTTCAAAAATATAATCTCAAATATCCCATATGACATTCACCCTTTCTAGCATGCACAATCGTTCATTGGAGGGTTTCTCATACCATTTTAAATAAAACTTTTCATGAAGACTTTTACAAACCCTCATGAATCACTTGAAGCCATATTTAGAGCCAAGGTAATCAGAAGTGTAGATATTAGAATCATCCCATGGCCTCCCAGCTCTAAAAGCTTATTACTATCTCATCATAAGATGTTATAAGTGGATTATGGTGCACTGACTATGAAATAGAAGGTCATAATAAGAATAACTACCCATAAAGTAATGTATGCACATTACTTCTAAGCTATGAATTTTTTCAAGAAGTAAATGATGTTCACAACTATCATTTATTACCATGCACCAACTAGGTCAAAATAACCATCTATTATTAGTTATGTTATGCCTATACCCATACCACTATTGATTGTCGATTGATTGATGAAATGCATGATAATATGGAAAGAGGTGCAAAATAAGACTCCATAGCAATCAAAGGGTAGGCTAACCAAGGAAATGAAGGCTATGATTAATAGAATATAGGTGTTGGAATGAAACAAAGTGCTAGAGGGTGAGGTGGAGGATGAGGTGGTGGAAGGTTCCCACCACACTCATGTTATAAATGTGGATCGATAGAGAATTATCAATATGACTATACTACACATCCCATGTGTACATATTTTCGAGGGTTTTATAAGGTCAAGGAATTCCCTAACTTGTATAAGAAGTTGACCCAACATAGGCCTAACATAGAAAAGGGTGTAATAATGATCAGGTAAGAGCTAAAAATGTATAAATAAAGGGGTAACTAACCCACACAAAGATAGTCAAAGTATAGATGACTAATCATAGTAGATTCACCACTTAGTCACTAGTTACACCAATACCCAAGTTATGCATATAATATGGGGATAACAGTCACATTGAGCATGTAATGTAGTATGAACCTAAATATGCACCTTAACCAAACCTAATTTCCAAAAATATGTATTGCAATAGGCCATGAGTGTAATCCATAACCTGTAAGGGGAGTTCCAACTAGCATGAGACCTTGAAGTGTAGGTTATTTTTTAAAAAGAAGTAAGATAACTAAGAAGTTGAGATACAAAAATTAATAGAGATATTTCACCTCCTACAAATAGAGGGAATGCTTCCCCTATTTAATAACTTACTCTTAGAGTATGTAGGGAAAAATCAATTTGAGGTCATTTCACCATGCATAGAGAGGGCATGAGAAGTTTAGCATACACAAAATGTAGAGTATGACCAAGAAATCCTTATGGATGCCACTATTGATGTATGATCTACTTATGAGTTCCTCGTAGACATAGGCATCAAGGTTAACATCTTGACCAAGAATGCTAGAGATAAAATGGGTAAGCCAACCTTGAGGCCTTCCCCTCATGTACTTTTCATGGCCAACAAAACTTGGATGAAGCCTATCAGAGTTCTAAAGAGTAAATTTGTAGACATCATGGGTGCCAAATTCCATGCTAAATTTGATTTAATCAAGTTGGTAGAACAAGACAACTACTTGGCATTTTTAGGAAGGCCATGGTGTTATGAAAATAACACAAATATGAAATTCAAGAAGTTATACATGAATTTTGAAAATGGAAAGGAGAACGTAGTTATACCCATCTCACAAGACCAAGGTCCCCCTATTATGAGAGTGTGGACCTTAAGGATGAGAACAACCACATATTTAACATCATGATGTAAGGAGCTAAAAATCTATATCCCAATGATCAAGGAATCCTCTCCTAGGAAGATGGATAGTCATCCTTAAACACCTTCGATGTTGCATGTGACTGATGGGTTGAGGAAGAATATGAGATAATTGGTCAAAGATACCACTTCATATGCATGAAATAACCAAAACCAATAAAGATAGGCTAGGTCTAGATTGATTACACTTATAAAAGGTGAGTCCTTTACACCACGAAGAATGGAAAGAAAGTGTTTTTCCTTAGTAAGGGAAAACTTGTAGTGCTCCCAAGATATTTAGGGAGTAAGCTAGTAGAAGACTATGTTTGAGACCTCAAATCATGCATCCCAAAATAATTAGATAGGATGGGCACACTAGTGTATACATTAAATATCACTACCACTCATTGGTGGGAAGTAGAAAGGCCTAGATTAATAACTTGGAAAGATGTGAATGCATTGATTTACACTAGATTAAAGAAAAGTAATGAAGACTTAGACATCTCATCCTACTCTGGTGACTCTAACCCCATAGTGTATGTGCACCTTTATGAAGAAACATGGGCTATTTATGGAAAAATGTACCAAGTTACCTATGGGTGCATGACTTTTATAGGACCTTAAAGACTTGGGTAAGAGTATGGTATGTTGTTAATGATTTGTCCACACCTTCTCCTTTTCTTGGAAAAATCATGAACTGATTGAGCCATTATAGATAGTTTGGAGGTTAGTTTTTGAGGACACTAAAATATTAGAGGAGTTCCTAATATACATGTTCAATGAAAATGGGTTGGCACTGTTGAATTTCTTTGAAGATAAAACCCTTAATAGTGACTCTAATGATGAGGATGATGAAACATGGAAGGCATGCAACTAGACAAAGCTGACAAGCTAAAGGAAGCTAGTGTGCCAAGTTAAGGATAGATCTCTAGAGGAATAAGAACCTACCCACCTTTGAATATAAATAACTGAGGGTAAAAAATAGGTTGAGGATTCACACCATGAGAAGAATGAGCCCTATTACATGCTGATAAAAATGACAAAGGTAGATATTAGCTCAGATGTAGAACCAAATATGGATACTTTGGGTGCCTATTGGTCTTACACAAAATTGACACATATTGTGGACCTTCTAAAGGAATTCTAAGACCTATTCCCTTAGAACTATAGAGACATGAAAGGCACACATCCATCTCTAGAGAAGATGATCATCAAGTTAGTTAATGGTGTAAGACCTTCCAAGAAATGAACTTATAATATGAACCCCAATCTTCAAACCAATGTCAAAATAGATATTTATGGTATGCTATCCATAGGCATCATCTACCCTATGCAATAATTTGAATAGATTAGCCCCATGGTCAATAGTATCAAGAAGGATATGCACATCTAGATTTGCATTGACTGGATTTTTAAACATTATCTATATAACTGACCCATTTCTAACTTTATTCATTAATGAAATATTAAATGGCATTGCAAGTTTTTAGATATACACTTTCACTAATAGGTTCTTAGGATACCATCAAGTCCAGTTCAAGGAGGAGGACAATCCTAAAACTACCTTTGTGATAGAATGAGGTTATTTTTCATACAATGCAATGCCCTTTTGACTCAATAATGTACTATCCATATTATCTCAAGTGGTGATCACCACTTTTAAAGACTTCATTCACAAGTTCCTCTAGGTGTATTTAGATGACTAGCCTATGTATGGGTTAGTGAAGGATCATTGTGATAACTTGTGATTGATTTTTTGGAGGTGAAAGTAGTTGTAGATATTTTTAAACCTAAAAAAGTGTATTTTTTAATGCCATTTTGCACTTTTCTAGGCCACATCATCTACAAGGATGGTCTGCTCATTGATCCAGTAAATATTTCCATCATCCTTTATCTTCAAACCCCTTCAACATAGAAAGATGTTTGTGAATTTCTTAGACATTGAAATTACTATATTAAAATTAACTATGACAAGATTGTAGCACCACTAGAAGAACTCTTATGAAAGGATGACCCATTCTATTGGGGTGAAGTGTAGGAAGATGCATTTGAGACCCTGAAACTTAAACTAGCAAGCATGTTGATATTATAATTTCTCAATTAGATAACTCCATTCCATGTCCATGTAAATGAATATGGTATTGCAATTGGAATAATTCTAACACAACCTAGTGAAGGAAAAATGGACCATCCCAGTTCTTTTACAAGTACAAAATTAACAAGGCAAATTAGAACTATACCATAACTAAGAATGAAGCACTTGTAATGGTCTACACCCTATAAAAGTTCCATTAGTACTTATTGGTAACCCCCTTCATCTTCTTCACTGATCATGAAGTGATTAAGTACCTAGTGAGCAAGCTCATTCTCCATGGGTGCATTTATAGATGGATTATTTTGTTTCAATAATTCTAGTTCTCTATTATAGTAAAACCTAGAAATCAAAACTCAAGCCTAGACCATCTATCCCCTATCAAATCTAGTGATATGGTAGTGCTTATAGAATATGATAAGCCTAACACATAACTTTATAGGATCCATCACATCCTAAAATGCTTTATAGATATCATTTCATTTTTTACATCTAGATTTGTACCCTAGACTATGATGACCAAGGAGAAGAAGTAGCTCATAGTTCATGTCTCCCATTTTCAACTCATTGATGGGGAACTATATAGGTTAATTCATGATGCGGTCCTATGCCAATGTGTCCTAGAGAATAAATGGGACTTAGTTTTACAATAGGTGCATGAGGTTATTACTAGAATAAATTGCATTGAAGATGTTATGGCATGTAAGGTTCTACAATCAGGCTTATGGTGGCCAACTCTATTCTAAAATGATATAAATTGCACCAAACATATGGCATATGATAGCACATAGGAAAACCCAACCATTGGGATAAAATACCTTTCAGTCCCATCCTTGCCCAAACACCATTTTAAAAATAGTCCTTTGAATTTATTGGGCCAATTACTCCTACTGTGGGGTACATAGGCACATAATACATTCTACCAGCCATAGATTATTTCACCAAGTAGGCTAAGGAAAAACCAACCAATTATTACACAACTACCACCATAAAAAGTTTTATTTGGGAGAACATCATTAGTCATAATGGATGCTCACTTAGATTTACTAGTGACTATGGTGTGCACTTTATCAACATAACCATTAAAATCTTACTAACTAAATATATGGTAGTGCACCATAAAATGATACCTTATAATCTCCAAGTGAATGACACCACTGATACATTCAATAATATATTGGGCACATGACTTATAAATATATGTGATGTTGGTCACAAAGATTGGGATGACTATGTGTTAGCAGCGTTGTGGGCCTATCACACTACCTATAATCACCTGAACAAGACCACCATTTCAACCAATGTTTGGCATAGAGGTCATTCTACCCATGGAATTTATAGTGTCCTCATTTCACATCATATGTATTGGTATATTAGATGACTAAGAGTCCTTGAACACATTCCTAAAAGACTTGGAGCATTAGATGAGACATGCACCCAGGCAAGATGGAGTCAACAAGTAGAGAAGGTGTACCAAAAGCTATGGCATGATAAGCATATCAAGTACAAGGTACTTACTAAAAGATCCCTAGTCTTATTTTATCACTCAAATTACCTTAATCACCTAAATAAATTATAGATTAGGTGGATGGGACCCTATATCATCTGTAGCATATTGGATATTGGTACATGTAAATTACACATGTTAACAGGTTAAATATTCCCTAGTCATTTCAATAGTAATAGATTGAAACCCTATAATCAATAAGATGGTGCTTGTGGCATCAAAAACTAACTTCTAGATCATAAGTTGGTTGTTTTGTGTTGACCATTAAAAAATTGGTGCAAGCCAAATCTCTCCTAATGTTTATTTCATTTGTGTTTGGAGAATATATGTGGCACTTCATGCCTACAAGATAAATCTTTTGGTGATTACACACATAAATCCATCAATTAATTCGAGCATTGATGCTTTCTAAGTTCTTGAGGCTAGATACCTAAGTTTATGGGTATGTGGAGTTCACCAGAGAAATGTGTGAGTACATGATGGTAAAGGAAAGCACATAAGATGTTAGTGTGCAAGAAACCTTGAGAATAAATCACGGGAGGACTAACATATGAATTTATATGGGGTAGGAAAGGTTGAAGAAAAAAATAAATAAAATCATAATAAATTAACCAAGAAATGGAAGCACACTTGAAAAGAAGCACAACGCTAAGAAAAGACTTCATTTGTCTACCACATAATGACTATCTAATGCTGAAGTACCAAGACTTCATCTACCCATTCAACTTCTCCCAAAAATATAAAATAAGGGTGTAAAGGTGGTGTGATCGATACATTAAATAATTTGGTATTGAATAGTATATCGTATAAGAACTCCCCCATCATGTGGTAGGAATTATGACCTCTACTATAATGTAACTTTTCTATGTAGTGCATCTGGTACTTGCAAATAGAAATTTATTTAGTTGTCTAAAGTTTCCTTTTGTGTTTTTTGTTAATTTTTTCATAGTGGTGCTAAGGAAGATTACCAATGTATAGTAGTTAGATATCTTAATAAATATCATAGATAAATAAAGGATTAGGTTGAGGCACCAGTATGTGCACCCAAGAGTAAAGGCCACTAAGGATGAGGAGGAAGACTCTGACTGAATGGATCTCCATCCCCTCCAAAGGGAAATAATCACTGAGCACATATTCAATATCTATTAGGAGATGAATCCATGAAATAAGGGTGTTGATGTATAAAAATATGATGATTACCCCTCATGATCAATTACAAAGGGAAGCTAATACTGAAGACATAAGAGAAGACCCCCTAAAATAAGTGGGGAGAGACACTTAAGGAGATTGAGGAGTGTATCAGGTTGAATATTACCTCTAATGAATAAGCTACACCTCTAGATCCCAAGAATCATGTAACCTTTGTGCTAGAGACTACTTCATCTATCAATAAGTAGAAACATAAGTATAATGGAATAGTTACACTCCTAACTATAACTCTAGAATAAATGGAGAAGGAAGAGACCCTCATGCTCAGGATAGAGGAAGAGATTGAGGAAGAAGAAATTGTAAGGGCATATATCTTGAAATAAGAACATAAAGAGGATCCAAGCACCAAGGATGTGAAGGAGGACCTTTAAAGTGGTAATACCACCATGCTTAAATAATTAGAGAATTTTAGTAGGCTCCTCATCCAGAGAAGAACCCTCCACATAGTCTTTGTGAATAGAAAAGGAGAAGATAAGGTTTTGCAATAAAATTGGCCATAACAAGGAAGATATTGAGATGGTATTGGTGATTAAAGAGAAGTGCATACATGCAAAATAAAATGAAGTGTCTAAGGTATATAAGGCTAATAAGGTTCCCACAAGTGTGGGACCACCTATCGAAGTATCCAAGAAAGCACCTAGCACCCCCACCAAGAAAGTAGAAAATATACACAAGAGGTGTGCTTAAGTAGTGAAGGGGTGCCTCAAGAAAAAAAATTCAATACAAGTGCCTTGGTAAAATAAAAGGGGACTACGAAGGAACCCCAATAGGAAAAATTTTATGTTAGTACTAAGGTAACAAACTTGGAGGTCAACATTGAGAAACCCTAGGATAAAGAAGTAGATGAAGGGGAGGAGTAACCCCTTAAGGAACAAGTAGATGATTCTTCTAAGGAAACCACCAAAGAAAGTGGTAGCACCAATTAAGAGGAGGAAGAAAAAATGGAAATGGCCATCATCAAAAAGGATGGTGTGGGACTGAGCATAAGGGAAAGGGTACAAAAGAGATTAGAGGATGAATAGTTCTACATGTTTGACATCATGCTCCCCAAGCAACCACAACTAGGATACACAAATAGATTTAATTTACATTTGATCATTACATGGATCAGCCTCACTTTGAGGCACCTAAAGTAGCTATTCTAGGCATACAAGAACCTAATGAAGGGCATGAATACCTCATCATAAACCCTTGTACCATGAACCTAGTATGATCTATGAATGCACTGATCAGGATGACCACCAAGGTTGTGTTCCATAATATAATCAATGATGGTAGGGAAATAAAATGGAAAAAACTCCACAAATAATCCCAAGAGGAAGTGCAATACACTAAGTTCAAATTGCATCAGTTATGTGAGTGTATAGAAATAATTGAACCATCTCTCTTGGTCGATTTTGATACTTTAAACCTCTCTAAGGTAAATAAGATTTGTGTGCTAGTGGACCAAATGATCCCAAGGATGAAATTTGAGCTGGTGCAAGAAGAAGAAGAGG
This sequence comes from Torreya grandis, assembly GCA_037957365.1. NCBI lineage: Eukaryota > Viridiplantae > Streptophyta > Pinopsida > Cupressales > Taxaceae > Torreya > Torreya grandis. The sequence continues at coordinate 1,199,412 of JARHVA010004829.1, read as the reverse complement.
AAGAAGATCTTTGCATCATGATATAGAAGGATCTTTTTGCTAATCATAAATAGGTAGATGAATTCTTCACAAAACTTCAAGAGGGATCAAATACAGATAATGCCATCTTTTTGAGTTTCTCAAACTAAGCACCATTCATAGATGCATGCCTCAAGTAGGCAAAGGAGGAGAAGGATAAGCTAATGTCATAAGTGTAATATATGATCAAGTTATAATGTACACATATCATAGGGAATGTCTATATACTAAGCACCTAGATAAAGGACCAAGAGCAAAACTTGGAGGCACTCTTCTTCACTCTATAGACTAAGGCATACGAGTAAGGAACAATCTTGGATGGGAGTGTGACTAAGGCTAAGGAAAATGTAGAGGCCTTTAGAAAGGAGATATAAAATACCAATGTTCTTACACTTAGTATGGCTTCCACTAAAAAAGATAGTGCCACTGAAGAAATCGAGCTTTCCATAAGGGGATTTAAAGACTTTAGCATCGATCTTAAGGAGAGTGCACCTGAGTTATATGCCCCACAGACCTTAACAACATAGTCTGAAGATGGAGTAGAAATTTTATATGGGATAATTTTGGGGCCATTATTTTGATATATAAGTATTTTCACCAGCATGATAGACACATTAGTGTGAGGAATCTTTTTGAGTGATGATGACTTTTTCACATCTTGGCACCAGTTGGAAGAATCAACACATATCTTTTGCTAGCTAATAGGTAGGCAACCAATTCAAGGATTTTTAGGGCATATTATAGGTTGGGAAATATGTGTAAATTATAGAAAAAACATCATAAACTGATAGATATATAAGAATGATCTCTAAGTCTCTAGCTCAACACCTCATATGTGTATTCCACCCCTGGTAGAGATGTTCCTATAAAACTATAAAAGGAGCTCTAACCAGTGGAGTAGAGGAATGTGAACTTAGTGAAGTGAAGCTCTGGAGAATTTAAATTGGTTTTGTATGCATTAAAATGACCTCTATTAACCTTATGACTAGCTTAGATGCCATGAAGGCTCTATTTGTATATGCCCAAGCTCGCTTATGACCCTTTGGGTTGTTAAGTAGCTTGAGTGAAGATTTTACTCTATTTTAACTATTATGAACTCTATATAATCTATTAGCTTTGATTAATGAGAATGGTGGTTGTTATAAAATGACACTCTATTTGATTTATGCATCATCTAAATTGATAGTAAAATATTAAAAGGTTATAATGTTTTAATTTCAATATAGTTATGTTAAGAATGTTGTTTATGAGCCATTGGTTCATGATGTTAATGGTGTGCCTATAATAGATAATGATGTCCTCACAAAATTGTAGAGAGTATGATCATAGATCACATGCCAAATTTTCCTACCCTTGATAAGCACACATGCCTAGTTTGAGTATATGAAATGAAACTTATCCTTTGACCCATCAAATGCCTACATGATGTTATCCTTAGTTTATCAAAGGCTTACGCCTATAGTCCATCAGGCTTAGCCAATGAAGGGATTGTGCCCATGAATCTTATTAAATCCTTCTTATAATTGGTTAATTTCTATATTTAATATCTTGCACCATGTCACAACTAGCCCAATGAGGGGCCCAATTCCTTCTGAGTTGTGCTTTGGGTGAGCACATAAGGCTTGTGCATTATGTGAGTTGATGTCGATACATTCATGTGTAAAATGTTGAGCATAGAAGAAACATCCCATGTTTTCACCTAAGTGTAATGAGTCCAAAATTGATTAAGATAACCTTGAGTTCCCTTTTCTACAATAATTTAAAATTATGAAATAAGATCTCAAACCCTATCCATATGATACTAGTAATAGTAAGACCCCTATGACAACCAATACTATCTAGGCCTTTCTAATAGTGTCCAAGTTGACTTCACAAGTTTTTGACACCTTAGACTAATGAAACTACACTTGTATATGTCTCCTATATGTTTGGATACCTTTAGTCATGTTTGAGAATATCTATTTTCCTTCTCCTTATTCTAAAACACTAATATCTCTTTTGACCACAAGACAACCCTTAAAAAATAGGTTAGTATGTTGGGTTAGACATCCCTAACAACTCCCTATTAAATGACTAATCATATCCTATAGTCTAATACTCCAAAGAGGGATTAATTCACATATTTATCCCAATTGTGTGTGTGTGTGTGTGTGTGTGTGTGTGTGTGTGTGTGTGTGTGTGTGTGTGTGTGTGTGTGTGTGTGTGTGTGTGTGTGTGTGTGTGTGTGGGTGCGTGTGTGTATGCACCACTATGTTCAATCTTAAAATTCATTGTAATATTTTGTTTTTGGCACTTGCCACCATGTACTTTGACCTAAGTTTATATTCAAACTTATATATTGAGATATTGTATTGAAGGATATTCAAATATGTATGACTTTGTGATAATGTCTCATTCACAATAAAATATCACTTGCCAATATGGGTATAATATTATGATTGATCTATACTTATAGATAAAGTTTTGGATAGTTTTTTATATGACCAACCCATAAAAAATGTCTAGGTTGGACTAATGGAAAATTGTTAATTTTAAAAATAAATGTTGAGTGTTCGTAAACACTACATGCATAGGTAGGAACTTGTGATAAACCATAACTATTTGAAAGTTTCTAATATTTTTTGTGGAATTAAAAATAGTGATATAATATATGGCAATAATATTTTTTTGATTCTAAAAGGTTCTTGCACATAATATGGTGATCTTAAATATGTTTATCCTATAAATTTGGTTGGCCAAAACAACAAGTAGATAGAAATATAGGGGAAAGTGTGCACAAGGTTAAAATGTGTACATGAATTCCAAGTATGTATAATTGTTTCAAATTTTATGTTTTCATAGTGTCTAATATCAAATTTAGGTGTCTATAGTGTTCAACTCAAAAACTAATACATGAGGCCTTTTCTAATCAATATGGAAATATTGTATTAGAAATTTACAACATTTTTTTGGTGTGTCTTAAATGTATAATTTAAAATATGTATAATTAAAAAATATCAATTTATAAATTATAATATTATATTACCAACATAATAAATATAGATATAAACAAATGTTAATTTAATTACTTAAATTTTAAGGTGATAAATCAAAATTTAAGTGAGTTTATTATATGTAATTAAATTTTATTATATTTTTAAGATGGAAACAAGATATTTTTATATATAAGTTTTTGTGATTGGTAGTTAACAATAATATTTATTTTTTTTAATTTAATGTTTTGTATTTAAGATATTGAGTCTTGAATATTTTTGTTTAGTTTGGAGGTGCCATTTTAAACTAACTTATACCTTATATATCCATATTATTTTTTTATTTTTCAATACTCTTAAATATTGTCAAATAGAACTAATATATCCTAGAGGACACTAGGTTCCCACACTTGATAAATGTTGGCTATGTCTCAACCCTAATTACCTCTTGGTTTCCATTTTATTGAAGGGGAAAATATAGTGTTTAGGTTTGAATGGTGGTGATTGAAATGGTGTTAGGATATGTGTCTAAGGGAAATATTTCTTAGGTTTAGGTCATCCACTCTTTTTTGTCTCAAACCAGGATTCATTCCACTCAAATTCACCTTACTTAATGTCATAGGATTTGAACTAGGGGTAAATGTTAAACATGGATACCATGATTGGAATCAATACTATTATTTTCACTAGCATTTTTAGGTGATTTTAAATTTTTACCTTTTACATTTTTTTAAATTTAAAATGATAAATAAATGAGTGATTTAGGATTTTATATCCATTTAGGTTTATTATTTCCTATTTTTTTATCATTCAAAGGTTACAAACAATTTTATATGTATTGGGATTTATTAACATAAGTTCTAGAGGATCCAATTTGGATAATTATGATATGTGTTGTCTTTTTTAGGTTTAAATTTTATAGTCAATAATGGACTCTAAGACCTCTAGGATCAAATAAAACATAATGATAACCTTCCACAATAGAGAGAAAAAAGACTAGAGAAATAATACCTGTCAAGAATGAAATATGATATTGAATTCAAGATTTGAATTAATGATGTCTATAAGAGGTGACTTTAAATAGGCATTTAGGTGAGGATGAGGACATAATGTCAACATCCCACTATAAGTGTCACCTACACATATGATAAAGACATGTATTGACATCACATGTGATGAGACAAAAGAAGCTTCCTAGTATAGGTAACTTAAATCCTAAGTCAACATAAGATTAAGATAAATTATGAAAAGTATCATAATCTTATTAAATGATACAAAAGGATAAAATATCCCTAAGTAAAATGAAGATGCCTAATGTGAAGGGTACATGGAAATGAAATAGGTACAAAATATCCCTTTTTACACTAACACTCCCCATTAAGTGAAACTTAGGGGTTTATGCAAGGATGCAAGAATGTGTCCTAACTACTAGGATATGTTAGATACCCATGAACAATGCAAACTCTCATAAAAGGAGAAAATGAGAAAACCCAGTGGGAAAAAACTCCTCCCAAAATAAATAAAAATATGTAAAATTCTCTCAATGAATAATGACAAAGACAAAACCCCATGTGAGGAAAAGGTCCCCCCCATAAGAGATAAGAAGAAGAGAAATAATTTATCCCCCCCCCTCAATGTATAATCTCTTGCAAAGATGGCAAATGCTTGATAAAGGATAATGATGAAGATCCATGAACATTGAACAACATTCCTCCCTTGGGGAAGAAATGAAACCATGAATGTGTGCAACACTTCTTACCATTAATGAAAGGAACATAAGGAAAGAAGGATGATAAATGGATTTTTTGAATGTTTTTCAATTATCTCCATGTTGGTGTTAAAATCTATTAGAAATAAATCTAGTGTTCTAGGCCACACTACTAAAGATGATAATCCAAAATCTCCTAGAGATGGATGAAGAATAGGTTCCAAAGGCCAAGTGATCTCCTTTGAAGTCAAATAAGCCTTCTCCAAATGTTCTATAAATGAATCCACACTCATGTCAACCTATGAGGAATGATCATGAAGATAATGAATAAATGGTTTAGAGTGTTCCCTCAAAACAATTGAAGAAGGAGCATCTTCATGAAAGAGAATATTTAAAGAGTCTCCCAAGTTTGAAATATGTGTCTCCATAAACAAGTATAAATTCATGTCAGGAGATCATCCCATGAAACTATATCAAGAAGATAAGGTATGATTTGTTACACTTAAGAAAAGGAAGCTTGGGCTATACTCAATTCAAGAACAATGGAAGTGAATGGTGTGTCTTATTGCAAATAAGTGATGGAAGCTTTCAAGGAATCATCTCTAGAATCTACTAAAGAAATAAGGGATGGTGATGATGGGGCATAAATAAATGATAACCATATAGAGTTATAATCTAATGAGGATGTGTCCACATAAAATGGAGTATCTTAAATATCATTATGTGATTGGTCATCTAAGGAAACATCACTTTCAGATGAAGATCCAATGTCTCCATACAGCTATTTGATGATGTTCCATGCAGTGAAATGGAATTTTATGTGCTCAATTTGATGTATATTATCCTTAAAAATAGTTATACATATTAGGGCATAGACCATTTCTATGTTTTTAAACCATGAAATCTTTTATTCATAGTCACTTGGCTCAAGAACAAGACCAAGGAGATAGGGTAGAAGATCATGTTCAAGACAATGATTATTTATCCTTTGTTTCAAAGATAGATAGTTCTTTAAAGTTAGACTTACAAAATATTTTTGAAATTTCATTTTAACACCCCAATTATGGAAATTTATATCAGTTCATGATTATAATTAACCCCATGAATGTTTGTTTTTTTTAATTTAAGTTAACCATGTGTGTAGAAAATAAGGCATATAGAAAATAAACCACATAAAACCCCCCCCCCCTTCCACTATGATTATGAATCACCCATAGATTATCATAGTGATGGCACTTTATAGTTAGTGTAATTTACAACTACCACTTGTCAATAAAGTGGATTTGATCTCAGTGAATATTGATGCCAAAAGAGGCCATAGAAAAAAAAAGTAAAATTTATTGATATAAATAGATTAAATAGATCACACCACTACGAATTACATGAAAAATCATGAACTTTAAAAAAAATTACACTAAAACATGGTGTATGTGCTCGAACAAAGCCTCAAAAGGTAGAAAAATGAGGATTAAAAGGTGAAAATATGAAATTTATAGAAAACTTAGACATAAAAACCAAAAACCAATTAGACCACTATGTAGTACATGAAATTATACCCCAAATCAAAAAACAATTGCTCCAAAAAAGGATCTCATATGACCAAATTATGGTCCTCCAAAGTTGACTGATCTAGGGCAGACTGTTCATCTGTGAGAGGGGAAATTTTGAAAACCTCTAATAAATTTAGAGTTATGTCACTAAATTTGGTGATGCCAAAAAATCTATTGGTCTACTAAAAAAAATTTCCAAATATGGCAAACTTCTAGCCAAAAGTAAAACCCAACTAACTCTGGTGGAATAGCCAAATATGGTGGCAAAGTTAGTAGAATCTACAAAGAATATTATAGAAAAATTAAATGGATTAAATTTTATGTTCAAATGGCCATCAAACTTATATTTTACCTATGATTACATTATCATTATGTAGGTAATAAATTACTACAAAAAAATTAAAAGAAAACTATTGAAAAATAAAAAAATCAATGAAACTATTGCAGTGAATTTTTTAATGATCTCAAAAAAACTTTGGTGATGGATTTTGATGATTTGAAAGTTGATCTTTATTGATTTGGCCCTCTTAAGTGAAATGGTAGAGTATTTTTTACTTGAAAGTACTCTGATAATGTAGGTACCTCCTAGATCTAGTAACCTCTTCCAACTTCAAACCCTTGCTAAATGTGCCTTAGATGTCAAAATTTGATGAAATGAAAGCTAATATTGACTTTATCAAGCCTTCCAAACTCAATAGGAAGGTCCTTAATTACTCAAGATGCACCTAGCTATATTATATACCAAAATATCTCCCATGTTATTGAGAAGGGGTGTGTAAATTTGAAGATGTGATACCATGTTAGTGTCAATAATGGACTTTAAGATCTCTAAGATCAAATTAAATGTAATGATAACCTTCCAAAATAGAGATAAAATAGACTAAATAAATAATGCTTTCCAGGAATAAAATATGATATTGAACTCAAGATCTGAATTAATGATGTCTACAATAGGTGCCTTTAAATATGCATTTAGGTGAGGATGAGTACATAATGTCAACATCCCACTATAAGTATCACCTACACATGTGATAAAGACATGTGTCAACATCACATGTGATGAGACAAAATAAGCTTCCTAACATAGGTAACTTAACTCCTAGGTCAAGATAATATTAAGATAAATTAGGACAAGTGTTTTAATCTTATTAAATGATATAAAAGGACAAAATATGCCTAAGTAAACTTAATATGCCTAGTGCAAAGGGGACCTAGAAATGAACTAGGTAGAAAATATTCCTTTTTACACTAACATTAAAGTGATTTAGATATATATATTTTTAATATTTATCATGTTGATTAAATTAAATCTATTTTCCTAATTTTTAATCTTAAATATGTTTTCATTTAAATTTTTACATATTTTAGACAAGTTATTTCTGTATTAGTCACCTTGGAAAACATTGACATACTTGGACATTGTGCATATATTTGACTCTTGTGTATATTTTTCTCTATTCATCTACCCACCTATTTTATTATGCAACCCTATTTTCTTAATAGCCATATAAAATATCACCCTATTATGTTTAAAAACCTTCCAAAATATTTAAAAAACCTTCTTTATATCTCATATAACTTATTTTTACTCCTATTATAGTACTAATACTAACTAGATAATTGTAGTTATTGTAACTTTATACTTCTATCAAAAAATGGTTCAAGAACACTCATTTGATATTTTTCAAACTAACAAGTATCCATTAAGTATACCTAGACATGTTTAATGTGTCATTCATAGTGGGAAATAATTAATAATTAGATATAAATAAAAATCAATCCTAAATTTATACTCAAACCTAGACATGTTTAATGTGTCATTCATAGTGGGAAATAATTAATAATTAGATATAAATAAAAATCAATCATAAATTTATACTCAATTGATAATCCCCTAAGGAATAAATTATCAATCTCTTAAGATATTATCGAAAAGGCATAAAAATCTAAAAACACCTCAAAGGATAAATCCTAGAGGTAAGTTATATATAAAAAAACTACATAGACTTAGGTTTATAAATCCAAGCATAATTGATCATGATATTGTTCACACACACACACAAGTCGAGAAATATGTGTAGTTTGAGCCCTTTAAAAATATTTACACATAGGTAATGCTTAGCCATTCAATGAGGAGTAGTTTGAGTAATCCAATTTAAAATACTATAACATTATTCAAAGGCATCTTTTGGTCAAAATAATAAATAATGTTTGAATGGAATGAGAATTAAAATAAAGATCAATACAAAGACAAGAAGAAAACACACATAAGAGTTATTTTTAGGAACATGTGTAGTATTAAAAAAACTTAAATATTTCCATATCATATATAAAAAATATTATAATATCCTAGATACTATCAGTATCTTAGGCATTAGACATTATTAGTAGTATACAGGTAATGTCTAAGCTTTTTTTTCATCCTGAGTACCTAACAAATCTCATACACAATGTTTTTTTACAAGATAAATCTTACAAAAAAATTAAACACTATAATAATCTAAGTACACTTCTACCCTCTTTATTTTTTATTTATAAATATTAAAAGTTCAATAAATAAAATATCACAATTAGATTATTAATTATTTCAATACTTTACATAATATGATAGTGCATAAATTTTCAACATTTTAGGTCACTTAGACCTAAAATAAGTAAAACGTTTTTGTGAACCCAATCACTGAGTTAAGCATGAAAATCTATAGGTTTTTCCTACACTAAGTTTAAATATTTATTAGTATTTAGTATTTATCCTCTATTAAGGTTTGAATTTCAAATCTAATTAATGATTTTCCCTTATTTACATAATCAAAACATAAAAAGGTTACCATAGATGCCAACTACTTATATTTTGATATACAAGATACAATGGTAATATTTTCATGTCTCTTTCATAAATTATATGATGTAATTATATTTCATGCAATGAAATGGATTAGATTTAGTTATAATTTAACTAAGTATGGTATTGTATGAAAGTCTTATCTATTCTTAATAACACATATTACATGATTGTTGAATCTAAGATAATTCCAATTGATACTCTAAGGGAAAGTGTACATATGAATCATTTCATTCCTCATCCATTAATAATTCATGGTATAAATAGCTAATATCCATCCCTTCTTCTTCTTATTATTATTATTATTATTATTATTATTATTATTATTATTATTATTATTATTATTATTATTATTATTATTATTATTATTATTATTATTATTATTAGATGTAGATGTCCATGCTATCACAATATGATGAGGTGGGGTATGATATCTTATAGGGAAAATTGGAGGTAATTAAAATATCCCTCATGGTATTCCTCCCCCACCTAAGATATTAAATAATGCAATTAGAGATTATGATATCATATATTTATTTATTAATACTCTAAAACATATCTATATTATAGTTGCTAAAAATATCCACTATCTATAATAATATTCTTTATGTAGCATTATGTGAGACAACCTTACCCAAAACTATAGAGTCAACTTATGCTACATATATTATTAATGAATTATGGTGGAGTGAATAAAGTATTTCTTTTAATATTTTTTTACCCTTTGAACATATTATTAACCAATACTTCCCATTATATATTCATGTATGAATTTTAGGTAAAGGGGTTAAACATTTCTAGTAGATAATGGATTAGGACTTAACAATTGTAACATATATCCTTTATTTATATAATTTGCATAGGAAAAAATGATCATACCTACTCAGATATCAACATTCGAGGCTTCAATAAATACCTCAAAATTTTCTAGGATAAATTACATTGAATATCCTCATAGGTACAAGAATAATAGCCATAGTATTCCAATTTATGCCTAACAACCTTAACTATAATATTTATTAGGCAAAATTTGGTTGATGATATGAATGTAATACCTTCTATATTTCATGTGTTTATTAATTTTAGTTGAAAGTGATACATATAAACTTGTGATATGGATCATGAACCTTTAAATAATATGCAAATACCTAACATACTAAAAATTACATACCTCATATACATATTATGCCACCCTCTATGGTTTATCCAACACAACATATACCATTATATCACATACAAGGAGATAGTAATGATTTTGATCATAAGTTTCCTCAACATAGAGATAAGTCTATGTAATTCTAACTAAATAACTATGATTCAACATAATTATATTATAATACAATAACCCCATCCATTAAATGGACATGAAATAATTAGCACCTACTAATATTACTTCTCCTCTACCAAAAACATAAGATTTAAACTAATATTATTTTGAACTAAAACATATGTAAAATTTAGGATACATTGGACAAGTAGTAGGAAAGTAAGAAAAAGTAATTCTCGCCCTTATGTCTCTCTCTATATATATATAGGAAAATAAGGACTTTAATATAAGAGTGACTCAAATATTCCTTCCAATTCCAATCATTGATGCCATAATAAGGAAATCAAGATAAATAAATATACTATTATATGAATTTTCTTAGAATAAAACTAAAACCTATGCAAAGAGTTCATCATGTAGTAACACTAGAGTTATTATGTTCTAATCTCATTGATGATATGGTCTCATTATAAATATGTTCATTGGATGAATTTCCTAATGATGAATCTCTCCAATAATTTTTAGTGGCATATGAGGATATTTTTTTCTATCATAAGAGAATGTTTCCTTCTACATTAAATACTCATGCATATTTCAAAGATAATGAATTCTCACTTGATAATTATGTAAAATAATTTGGCCTTTAAATAATACCTATCACACCATATGTATAATATCACCTAGTACTATCAAAAGAAGAAAAATAAATTTTAATTTTAGAACCACTAAAGATCCATGACAATTCCTTGTAGAAATACTAAAGGTTAAGGAGGGAAAATATTTTAGAGAGATAGCACATGTTTTACATGATTTATTTTCTTGGTATTATTCATAATTTCCAAGCATTGATTCTTTTGTATCATTTCTTAATATTTTCCTTAACCTTAATGTGAAACTAGTTAAGAAAAAAATATAAATATGTATTTGAAGGTGGCCTCATTGGTCAACTATGAGATTAAAAAGTTGATTTATGAAATATTTATCAAACCCATAAATTATTCACCTTGGATTGTTAATATTATGTTGGTTGCCAATCCTATTAGAAAAATTAGGATTTGTACAAAATTTAAAGTTTTGAATAAGGTTCATCTTATAGATGAATTTATATTTCCTAACATGTATATGATTATCTACTCCACGTTAAATTAATAAATGCTCTCATTTATGGATTGATTTGTGGGGTATAAGCCAATAAATATTAATTTTAAAGACAAAAAATACAACCTTTACAACTTCATGGTGGGTATTATGTTTCATGGTCATGCCCTTTAGATTGAATAATGTAGGGGCTGCCTATCAACTATCTATGACACATATCTTTGATGTCATTATACATAAAACCATGGAAGATTATGTTCATGACTTATTTTCAAAATTTTAATATTGACAAGATCATCCTATAGATTTACAACAAATAATTGAATTCTCATAAAAATATGGTGTACTTTTAAACACAAATAAAAGTGTATTTGAAGTACCTTTAGATAAATTGTTAGGTTATATCATATCCCAACAAGGTATAAGAGTTGATCTAAAAATTCCAAGGTTATTGTTGAAGTGCCTTCACCTAACTAATTAAAGCAATTAATAATTTTACAAGGGATAATTCAATCCATAAGATGATTTATGGATAAATTAGTTAATAAAACACAGCCATTTACACAATTTATAAGTAATGATATGAATTTAAATAAGGATGAATGTGTCAAAAGAGTATTGATGAAATAAAATAATATCATCTTAATCAACCAATCATGATGCTTCTAATTCTGAACAAGTCTTAATTTCTATAAATTTATGTCATTAAACATGAACTAGGAGATTTTTTGGCACAATATGTTGATGTTCGTAGATAATGTGCAATTAATTACATTATTAGTGCACTTTTAGATTACAAAAAAATTACGATCAAATGTAAATTTTATGTATAGGCATTGTCTTCACCACACAAAAATTATGGCATTACATGACTAATAATGAGACCCATGTTGGCAAAAAAGAAGATCCAATAAATTATCTCATGATGAAACCTTATTTGTTAGAATGCATAGCTAAGTGGATAATGTTACTCATGTAGTTTGATTTAAATTTCATATCTAAAAAATCAATAAAAGGATAGGTAAGTTTAAACCAATTAGTAATCGCACCTCTACTTGAAACAACACCTATTAATGATAAATTTATATATTATTTTACTATATATAACATCAAAGATGACACTTATAATATGTATGTTTATATATATATGTAAATGTGAATTAATCATTTAGTCATTTTCTAAGTGTAGATCATGCCATTGGCATACTATACAAGATTCTCATGCATCAATAAAATAATAGAATATGAGGCATTAATTATAGGCGTGTGCACTACTCACACTTTACATATAAAATATACTCTATTTAATGGTGACTCTTAATTTATAGTCAATCAAGTCCCACATGTTTATCAAATAAAGGAAGAAAGGTTAATTACATATAAAGATATGGTGCAACATTTAATGACAAAGTTTTAAAAATTTATGACTGAGAGCATACCTCATAGAAATAATCATCATGTGTAATCTATGTCCAATGTGGATTCTCTTGTTAGGATAGATACTACCAAATATAATGAAATATTAACCATAAATTATCTACAACCCCTTTCCATTATGGATGCAAATTTTGACTACTTTTTGAAAAATCCATTTCATATAAGTTATTAAAAATGGGTTAGTATTGGCCTATAATGGGCCAAGAATCTCAATAACATGAAAAATTATGTCTGAATGTCATTGACACAATAATTTAAACCATATTACTTCTTAATATTTATAATGTATTATTACACCTTGGCCCTTTTCCCTTTAGGGATCTAATTTTGTAGGTAAAACATACCTAACATCATCTTAAGGTCACAATGTTTTCATCATAGCTAATAAATATTTTTAAAATAGGTCTAGCTAATCCCCATTAGAGGAGGAGGCATATGCTGATTTCTAGTGATAAATATCAACTCATGATTTGGGCTTCCCTTTGCCAACATTAAAAATAATAAGTCATCATTTGAAAGAAGTATGGTTAATAATTTTTTTCTAAATATGAAATCCACCACACATTTTCCATTATTTATTATATATAAGAAAATGGACAAGAAAATGAAATCAATAAAGTAACTAGTAAAATACTAAAGAAAACAATTACATTATATGGAAAATATTTGCATGATCATATTATATATGCCAAATGGTCCTATAGCTTAAGTGCTTGCACATCTATAGGGGATAATCTTTATTCCCTCATATATAGTATTGAGATGGTATTACTTTTAGAGTTGAAGATCTCATCATTTCAAGTTTATCTTAATGAAATTAGCAAATAAAATGAATATCATGAAAGGTAATTACATAAGTTATAAATGTTGGATGAAGAAGGAATTCATACTCTCAAACATCTACAAGTTTTCAAAAAGTGCATTAAGAAATCATATAACAAAAAAATCTAGGTAAGAGAATTTTAAATGAGTGATTTAGTAATAAAGGTAAATAAACAATAAAACTAATGTATATAAATAAAGTAAATAAAAATTCATGCCAAATTGGTAGGGATCATTTGTTATTACAAAAATTCTTGGCACATGGGTTTATCATTTAGCCTTAGTACAAGAAAAATATATGAAAACCCTATCATTATTATGAATTTATGTATTTTATAAATATTATATAATTTAAAATCAAATTTTCAAAAAAAAAATACTAAAGAAATAGATATTGATACAAAACTAAGACCTATGCATGACGTTATTTTATGGCGCACATAGTTGATTGGTATTATTTTTCATATACATAATGAATTACATATCCATTTTATACACAAATTATTTTCATGGTATACATGAGTAGGATGTAAGATATATAACTTACATATGTTACATGGGCATATAGATGTGTGACATTACTTACATTCAAGGGAAACCTTTCTACAATGGGGGTATGTTATACTAGAGGCATATTTGTATGATTATCAAGTTATATATTTTAGATTAGTTCATTGATCATTGTAGAATACTATACATTATTTTATCTAGCTCATAATTTTTAGAGTGTTATTTCCTATAGATATTGTTCTTTTTTGTTATTGCATTTATTTGATTTATTGCATTTACTTGTATTTATTATTTAAATGGGTTCACTAATTACTTATTGTAATTAGTTTATTATGTTGATTAATAATTTTCACTAGATAAGATAATTTTTCTTAGCTAGTAGTCAACTTAAACACCTATCTTGTTACACTGGAGTTCCACTCCACTATTTAGGCTAAGATATGATAAGATTTCTTAAGTAGTGGTCAACTTGTGTTGATCATTTACACAAGTTAGAAACCTATCTTTTTAGTGTGGAGTTGTACTCCACTATTCTTGTAGTCAGATACCAGTTGAAATACATATGTTGTGTGAGTTATTTGATCTTTATCTTTCATGCCTTGTTCTATATAATAAACGGCTATGTGTGTATTCTACATTAGATCAACATTGAATTATCAAAGTAATTCATCATATTTGAGTTATTTATTCATTTCAGTTATTATCTTAGATATACAATTATTATTTATTACTATTACTATTTTATCTCTTATTCATGATTTCTATTAGCTTCATTAGATCATGTATGCTAATCCTAACATGGTATTAGAGTTATCTTGAACCTGTAGATTGCTAAATATTCAAGAGAAAAATATTTAGTTATAGGATCAATTTTTTGATTTTGTATATAGGCATAAATTAGAGCTTTATGGAGAGTTTCTAATTTCACCATTAAGTTTAGAGTGCCTGAGATAGTCAAAATCATCTACAAATTTTATCCAAATTGGGCATAGGATGTGAAATTGGCAAGGGTTTCATCTAGAAGCACCACACCCAAATCTAGTGGGTACCTAAAAATAAAATAATTTATGAGTAAAATAGACCTCATGGTTATGTTTGAAAGGTTTCAAAACCTATAGATCCATATAAAATTTGTTCAATTTGGACACAGTTACCTAAAAGGCAATTTTTTTTTACTCCTAGGTATAATCGTATAGATTGTACGGACTTTGCAAGGCAAAAAAAAAATTTAGAAAGCCTCACATATCAATAAGAAAATTTAGAAGGGTAACTTTGGGATCCTACCATTTTACCACCAAGAGGTATTTTTGAGCAAATATTTTTTTTTAAATAGCTTAAAATTTCATGCTCTTCACTTCTATACTTTCAATTTTTTCTAGATTTGTCCAATTTTTTGTAAAATTTAGGTTTATCTATAGTAGATCTTACCCATCCTCATTTCTAAAACTTCAAAGGCTCATAAATTTCACATATGACCTTGTATTGAGGTATTTTTTTTAAGTTAATATTTTTTTAGCACAACAAATTGGTGCAAAAATTTTTGTAATAAAGTGCATATTTCTTGTAATTTTAGAATAGAGGAATTAATTGAGATTTTCATATATTGGAAAAATTATAATCTAGCCTTGTAACTACACTCAATTATAAAGTGCCAACAACTAATTTCTAGGTGGGATAAAACTAAGTAATTTAGGGGGCTTTTGTGGTGTGTTCTATACTTTGATTTATGCATTGTGATGGTTTATTTCCAATTTCATCATGGGGAATCTTAAGTTCCTAATATTAATAGCATACAAATATAACACATGGAAATAGAATTCTTGGAATTCATTAATGATGCTAGGATATATGCCTTACATAACAACTCTTCTTACTCCAGCTACAAATGCAAAATAGTTACAACACTTTCTCTTTGAAACTACTAAAGTTATTAAATGCATTCAGCCTTAAATGTCTTTAGATTTGAATTTCCATCTTGAAAAATGTACAACTCCAAAAGAGGCTTCGGATAAATTAGTGTCATTATTTGGCAAAATAGATGAGGTTTTTGGTTACCAAATTTACAACAAACTCATTATTTTGGATCCTAAAAATTATGCTATAATACAAGACTACATCACTAAAGTCATAGATCTTAGAGCACAACTTTATGAATGTAAAATTGATAAAAAATATATTCAGTTGATTTTTAGTGTCTTACATAGATTATGTCCTAAATATTCATCCTTTCTCTCTAGCTTTTAAACTCATAGGCTCACATTGGGCACATCTTATCAAATGCCTACCTTTGAGGTATTCTCTAAGATTCTAATGGCTGAAAAAGAAAATTCAATAGCTATGGGTCTGATCAAGTCATCCAAATCTCAAGCTCTAGTTAAAATTCAACCTTAACATAAGCAAGTTTTAACATCAGCATCAAATACAGATTCAAGTAAAAATAAGTAGAATAATCAGAATAAGTCACAAAAAGATAATAATAAATGGAAATAATCTTCCTCATAAGGAGATCATAAATCCAATAATAAGAAAGGGAATTCAAAAAAAAGGACTGGCACTCCTTACCCTTATTAAAAAATGTGTTTCATACTGAACAAGATTGTTGGAAGAAAGAGATTGATGACCTTAAGGGTCTTCTTAAAAATAATAACATCAATCAATCATCTTCAAAGGATTCTTTCACTCCTTCAAATTTAGGGAAAGGGAAAGCTACAACACTAGTTACACTAGAAAATTCTCCCAAGTCATGAGTACTTGACTTAGGTGCTTTGCACCATATGGGTTATGATCTAGAATAAATTTCTGGATTAGAACCAAGTTCCTTGCCTCATATTCTCATAGGTGATGATTCTAAGGTAGATGTCATAGGAAAGGGTACATTTGATGTTGATAGTGGTGTATTTTAAGATGTCCTCTATATGCCAGAGTTATCAATTAACCTTATCTTTGTCTACTAAATCATTCACTTTGATACTCGTAGGAAAGTTGAGTTCACACCCAATTTTTTATCAATAAAAAAAATGGAGGATAATGCCTTAGTTGTAGTGAGAAAAGTCAACAATCATACTTGGATTTATTCATTATCCCATTTTATTTCTTAGTTTTACTCTATATATTTTCTCTCACACACTAATTTAGTGAACAATCCATGACATGAGTAGTTTGGTCATCTAAATTACCACTATTTATAGTAGCTTGGTCAGTAGGAGATGGTTACAGGACTTCCACAAATTTAGTTTTCAAGGGGTGTATGTCATGGTTGTATCTTAAGTAAACATCCAAAGGATAAGTTTGATAATGGGAAGGCTTGGAGGGCTACACAAGTCCTTGAACTTGTTCATAGTGACTTAGTGGGTCCATTATCTACTTTATCTTCTAGTAAAACTTGTTATGTTCTCACATTCATTGATGATTATTACAGATACAATCGGGTTTATTTTCTAAAACTCAAGAGTGAAGTGTTTGATAGATTTATAGAGTTAAAATATCTAGTAGATAAATAATCTAAAAAGATAGTCAATGTCCTCTACATAGATAATGGGAGGGAATACGTGAAAAGTAAGTTTGAACAATTATGTGCTCTTAAAGGAATTAATCTTTAGCATTTGGTTGCATACACACCTCAGTAGAATGGTGTATTATAAAAAGAGATGGAAAGTTGTATGATTCATGCTAAATCATTAGTACCTGAGTACTGGGCAAAAGAAATTAATTCTATTATATATATATATATATATATATATATATATATATATAATAGGGTTCCTCACAAAGCTTTAAATGGGATAACGCCTCTTGAATCTTGGCACAATAAGAAGCCAATAGTAGATCATTTTAGAGTTTTAGATAGTCCAACATGGGCTTACATACCTTCTGACAAGCATCACATTTTAGAACAATAAAGTCAGACTTGCATACTTATGGGATATCTTGATGGTTTTAAGGGATATCAACTCATTGATCCAAATTCACATGAGCTTATTATAGTGAGAAGTGTTTAATTTGAAGAACATCCTTTAGACTTATATTCTAACATTTATCATTCTTCTTCCTTAGAAGAATCAAATAATAGTGGTGATGATACTCTTGCTTCATCTACTCATAGGGATGATGAGGTAATACCTCCCCAATAGGGTTTAGTAGGTCATGTTCCTCCTCCTCTTCCTTTAGATCCTCACCCATTAATGCTTTTGTGGGCTAGATAGACTTTGGTATATGTAGACCCTCTTGCTAGGGATCCATTAGATAGAAGGATAACATGGTCACATCATGATCTTCCACATTCCTACATTGCCATAGCTTCTAATCCATAGTCTTTTTAGGAAGCCACAAGGATAGTTGAGTGGGATTCAATGATGAAAGAAGAGTATGACTCATTGATTAGGAACAACACTTGGTATCTTTTTCCTCTTCTTAAGGGAATAAAATTAGTATGATGTATGTGGATACATCAAACTAAGTTTGTAGTAGATGGAAATATTGATAATTATAAAGCATGCTTAGTGGACAAAGTTTTTTCCCAAGTGGAAGGCATTGACTATACAGAAACCTTTGTGCCTATTGCTAAATAAATTTCATTCAATTGATACGAGATATTGGTGCAGCTCATGGTTGGGTTGTACATCAAATGGATGTGAAGAGTGTATTTCTTCATGGGGATCTTTATGAGGAGATATATATGGATCAACCACAAGGGTTCATTTAGGATTTTTCATTGGTGTGTTGCTTGCAAAAGTCTCTCTATGGTTTGAAATAATCCCCCAAGGCTTGGTATTATAAGATGGACACATTTATTCTTTTAGTTGGGTTCTTGAGATGTCACTCATATTTGAATGTATATATTCTATGGTATGAGGATACACTATTATACTTAGTGCACTATGTTGATGATCTCATTGTTATAGGGAGCACAACATCCATCATCAATAATTTTAAGACTTTAATTAATGATAGGTTTTTTATGATAAACATGGGCCTATTACACTCTTTTATTGGGATTTAGATAGCATATTATTCTTCTAGGATGACACTTTCATAGCCCAAGTATGCCATGGACTTGTTAGCTTAGTTTCACATGGCTAATTATATGCTTGCACTAACTCCTTTCTTATCTAGAGTTATACTTAAGGTTAATTATTACACTCCTTTAATTGATGCCACATTGTATTACCATCTTTTAGGCATACTCATCTATCTAACTATCTATACAAATGTAGATATTGAGCTCCAAAGTTAACTATGTGTTTGACCATGGTTTGTAAGTGACCTAAGATGGATAATTAAGATTGTTTTGATGGTATTTGGATGTTTCAAGGTGACTTAGATATTGGAGAGTGTTGTAGACTCCTTGAGGATGATTTGTATAGTTTTCTTAGGTTTGACCAATCCAAATTTTATATGATCAAAGGCTTAGAAGTTGACTGTATGTTCATTCTTGGTGGTCGTATGTGTAGAATGATGTTTGGGATAATTATGTTGTATCAAAAGGGTGTTGTGATGGATGGTATCACTTAGGTGGACATATAGATCATGTTTCATGGGTTTATATATTTTTAAAGTGTTATTTTATTTCTAAGTTTCTTAATAGAGTGATAAATTAGGGAATAGGTCTCCACAAGACCTATAAGGGCTATTAAGGCATATCTGAAAGGTGTCATTTCTTAAGTGTGACCCATAGTTGTTATGGCTGACCTATGAGGATAGTATTGAGATATGAAAGATGTATTAAGGGTTAAGGCAATTCTAAAGGCTAACCAAAATGATAATAATCATGAAGGCTCTATAAATGATGAAATCAAAGATGATTATTTCTAGATGTAAGAGACTTGAAAGAAGAGGTGTTGTTAAGAATTAAAGAATGAAGGAAAGAGGAAAGGGTGTGTGCCTAGTGGATGGGTTGTAGAGTAGATAAGGTTGATGATTGTGTGTATGACTTGTAGGTCATATTTTTGATGTTAGAATAGCACTCTTGTAGATTTGAAGATTAAAGATGAGTGAAGAGGTCTAGAGTGATCCAAAAGGATGTTTTGTATGCCTTGAGTGTGAGAAAAGGATAGATGATGTATGTGTGATCTTGTGGTTGATTTGATAGGTATATCAAAGTCTAGACTATGTATATAACCATTTGGTCATGTTGTTGAAGTTGTAACAAAATTGTTGTTGCGAAGTCTAGAGTGATCCAAAAGGTGGTTTTGGATGTTTGTGAGTATGTGAAGTGAAGGGGGTTATGTTTTTAGTGTGTTTCCATCATATTGGTAGGTAATCAATGATTAGGATATGTTCATAACATAGGTTCTGGGAGGGTACTCAACATCTAGGTCAAAAGGACTTGATAATCTTTAGGGGCAAGTGTTCCTTGTGAAATAGGTATTTCACTAAATTTAGGTCAGGACTTAACCATCCTAGGGGTAGGTGCTCCTTATGGAATAGGTGTTTCACTAAATTCTATTCAAAAGGACTTGACCATCCTAGGGCTAGATGTTTTGTATGGAATAGGTATTTCACTAAATTCTAGTAAGAAGGACTTGACCATCCTAGGGGTAGGTGCTCCTTGTGAAATAGGTGTTTCACTAAAGTTTCATGTTTTCATATTTCTTATAGGATAATTAGTCCATGTGTTTGAAGTATTAATACTAGGTTTTATTCCCCAAGAGGTTTTCCCACATATATTTTGTGTTGTGTGTGTAATATTAAATTATCTATTTGTTCATTATTGTAAACATCTTGAATGCTTCATGAATGGTTGTATTAAATTCTTAAATGTTTAAAGGGTTTGGAAATTGAATTGGATTATTTTCCACCACTGATTCAAAACCCCCTCCCCACCCACCTTAGTTTTTAATACCTCTAACACTATGTATTATCTCTTCATGTGTCTATTGTGTTAGAAGATCCTCTAGTCTAAGTCATTCTCATCTCTCTCCATATCAAATCATAGTCATATAATGTATTATATGTTTTGGTGCTTTTTGATCATTATAATGGTTACATATATGACTATTATTATGATCTTGGTGATGTGATTTCTATCATGCATGTTTATATATTGTGCAATGTCATGATTTATATCATACATCTATTATGATTCTTATCATGTTGATAAATGATATATCTACTAGACATTGATACTTGTATGCCCATTGCTTTAGATCACATGTTTCATACATGCTTTAATGATCAAAATATTTCTATGATGACATAAATTATCATTTTGTATACATACTTTACATTATTATTATATATAACACATGGTGTGCATAACTCTTTATTTTAATATTAGTGATTCACAAACTTCATCTCTCATATCAAAAATGGGGAATACAGTGGGTTTGTCTTAAATATTCAAGTTATGACAAATATATAGTTCACATTTTGAGATAAGTTATGTGATTTAGATGGGTCAAATTGAGCATATTAATACATATATGGGGAATTCTATAAGACTATGAGGAATAGTTGAGGAATTATATGATACTATGATAGACATATGTTGGTATTCTATATCATTGTGAAGAATAAATGAATTATATTGGGGAAAGGACTTTTTTCATGCAATCATTTTTATATTTTATATATTAAATATTAGTGGGGAATCATGGTACTACATAAACACTTTAGGTTTATATCCATATATAGTGATTGATAATTTTACATAATAACTTTTTTTAGGGTTCCACTTTTACATACAAACTTATTTCAAGGTTTTATTTTTACATAAAAACCTAGTTCAAGGTCCCAATTTTACATATGAACCTATCATAGGGTTTTATTTTAACATATGAACATAATTTTAGGGTTCCAAAAAAGAGTCACTATGATTCTTAGAGTAGTGTGGTTGAGTTTTTTTCCTTGCTCAACTTATAGCACTCCCCCAATGGTATTGTAAGCATTTTCACTCTTCAACTGTATCTTTAGCGGTTTAAAAATGTATAATAGGATTTAAAACCAATTCATGCCCTACTTTGGTGCTCTAAGTCTTTATCAATGTGGTAACACAAACATATCCATACATCTCTAATTACACTAATGGATTTGTTTCTTGATTTTATCAATGTTGAAAGGATCATTGAATCTCTCTAGTGATATTTTTGCATAATTTTTATACACCAAAAAGAGCTTGTTGAATTTATTCTTGTGTGACAAAATTATATAAAAAAATCTTAAAGGTTATGGTCTTGGCTCATGCATTTATAGATTTTCTAAAATAAGCTAATTGATTTCTGGCCCTCCATCTCAATATCAATATGGAGGATTATAAATCCATTCAATTTTGTAGGGACAAGTAATA
Organism: Torreya grandis; assembly: GCA_037957365.1. Taxonomy (NCBI): domain Eukaryota; kingdom Viridiplantae; phylum Streptophyta; class Pinopsida; order Cupressales; family Taxaceae; genus Torreya; species Torreya grandis. The sequence continues at coordinate 1,176,904 of JARHVA010004829.1, read as the reverse complement.
AATATGGTCATCAATATTTATAAAATGAAGCATTAATAAGGAATGGGTAGCCTTAATCTTAATATTTATATCCATTAGTGATTTATGGATGACACCCATGTGATAATGTCATGGGTGACATCATGGCACATATATTTTGAATTATGAATTTCTAATCATAGATATTCAATAACTTTCCATGGATTTCTCACTTAAGCTCTTAATCCATTTTTATTTTCTTAAATGATTTTACTTAAGATTTTTATAATTCTTGGAAATCGGTGACTTGTTTAATCAAACTAGTTAAAAATGTCAATTTACTTAGTTGTAATTTAATTAAAGTTGAAATAGAAAAAGGTGTCAATTGTGTATAAAGTAATACTACATTTAGGGCATTATAGACATGATTTGTCAAATAAAAATGATGTATGTAATCAAATTAGAGGATTTTAGTGGTCTAGAGTATCATTTTACATGGTCATAATTTAAATCAAAGTCAATTAGGAGAAGATAAAAATTACATAAAATGCATTTCCATAATCATGGATACATGGATACAGATTGGTGCATGTGCATGAAATGTACAACCAAATTATAGTGTTTTGGTGATTTTAGTCTAGTTTGTGCATTATTATGAAAAGTTGTTCAGATTTCCAATCTTAGCATGATAGTAATAAGAAGTGGATTTCTACATTTTCCCCTTGTTTAAGAAGTCATGGTGAGACATTTGGTTGAAGTAACATATTTTAAAAGAATAAAAAAGGTCACTTAAAATGATCATAATTAGAAGAAAATTTGTTCCTACTTTTTATTAAATTCAAACATGATTTGGGTGGCCCATGATTCCCCCTCAAGGGGAGAATGGAAATTTTTCACTTTTGATAGGTCAACTCTTGATCAGAAGAAAGAAACACATAATTTAGAAAGAGAGGTCAAAAAATAGAATAATCAGAAGAAAATGGCTTGAAAATGGATAAAAGTGGATAAAAATAGCCTCTAGTAAAGAACCAAGGTAACAATAAGTTCATGGGAGAGATAGGATTAGAATATGGAGATGGATATATATTTATTTGCCATGTATCTGATATGATAATGTATGTTGATTTTAGTAGATGCACGTCCTTAATTAGTATAGGGATTTTAGATTTATCTATATTTTTGGCTGATGCATGACTAGATACTAGAGATCAATTTATAATATACACATCCTAAATCCATATATAAATAGCCATAGATAATGGGTAAATGGATTTTCAACATAACTTGATATGAAATCTAGGAGATGCATGTCCTAAATTAGAAAAGAGAGTGATTCTCATTTCAAATGTTTGGCTCATGATGGGAGGATGATATCCTATTTAGGTAAAAGATATACACGATAGTGATTTTAGAGATGTATGTTCAGTGCCACATTGACTCATAAGACTAGAAAACTTGGGTTTTAATATGGAAAATGAAATTATGCATCATAACTTTGAATAATTTATAATAACATTGGATTTAAAATTATGAATGGACCAATTCAAAGGTGAAAATTTACAAATCAAAATAATTATATATATACTAAAACCTAATTTCTAAATGTTTATGTTAGAGCTAAAAACAAAAATAAAGAACCAAAATATTAAACAAAAAATGTGGCCAACTTAAGAAAAAGATATGGATTATCAATTATTAAGTGGAAACAATAATATATAAACACAAATAAGAAAGAAAAAAATATAGATACACAAGTAAACAACTCAATTCCAAGTTAAGACAAGACTCAAGTGGTTTTCATAATATATGTAGACATGACGCTTGAAATATGCATAAACCTATAAATAAAACACACAAAAACAATGCAATGAAGATAAAAATACTCAATGTAAGAAATTAATAATCATGCATGTGTAATGAATAAATTCTTATGCTTGGAGCATGAATAGGTTGACAAATCAATGGGAATGGAAGAATAAGGAAAGGGTGACCAAGCTACCCCCAAGTGATTCTAGCAAATGGGCACTGGCTACATAGTCCAAAGGGGCCTCAACCTGATGTAGTTCTCCCAAGAATTTGGATAGATGAAATTTGATGAGAAGTAGATAATAAATTATTAATAGAAGAAAAATAATAATGGGATTGAAAAATAGTGAGATTGTATAGGTCCATAAATACTCACAAAATGGTGAGAGAGTATAAGTATATAATTACTCATAAAATTATGAAAACATAAAGGTATAGGGTATATCAACATGAAAATAGGGTGATTGAGTTGACTTGATATGCCCCATGTATCCAAATACTACCTACATAGTCCATGTGAACCTCATGTTGATGTATTTCTCCTAGAAATGGGAGTTTAATGAAAGATCATAAATGATGAATAGAATAAAGGGGAAACCCATCTAGAAGATGACATATATTTATACCTCTCATGGATATTTTAAGCCCACCTTCTCTAACTAAGAATGTTTTTGGTATTTTGTCTAGTGTTTTCTAATGTTTTTAGGTTTCTTAGAATAAAGAAATCAAAGGACACTATCCCTTAGGTAGAAGCTCAAACAATAGCTAAAACAGATGCAATGGTGTTCCTATAAACCAAAAATAGAATATTATTTCTAGGTGAATACCACGTAATAAAAAATTGGAAGTAACTAAAAAAAAGTCTCAAAGAACTATCAAATAGGTGAAACCATATGTTGATATGCCCTAATAAAATATCCTAAAAAATATGTTACCAATGTTAATTTTGATGTCAATGTTGATCACTCTGAATTACCTATAAAACATTCATTAAAAATGTTTACATACTTTTTGGTTTGTAATTAAGATCATGACTAGTAATATGAGTAAAATGACCCAAAAGAATAGGTAATGGAAAGAAGGAATGGTCCAGGTAACAAAATTCTTGTTCTAATAGAATTAGAATGGTCCAAGTAGGTAGGTATAAATGGTCTATGTAACAAAGTGGGAATGGTCTAGGTAATAATATGTAAATGTTATAGGTGGTATAATAATAAGAATAGTCTAGGTAATAATATACAATAGGTACTCCCAAATTAAGGGCTCTTATAGACAATGAAATAAAATAAAATACAAGCATGGAAATGCTTGAGGTGACTCAAATAATAGTGAGTGTGGATTAGGATGCTCACAAAATGAAAAGATCATAGAATAAAGGTGACTGAAGTGACCTTAAAAACTAAGCACTGCTTACATAGTCTAAATGGACCTCATTCAATGCAGTTCTACCTATAGTGAGAAATACTACTAGTCAATAATAGGTTGGGAATAGGAAAATGGAAAATTCAAGTAAAACTATTCTATTTTTAATTCTAATTCATAAATTCACATCTTTATTAGAATATGATACAACTAGAATAGTCAATGAGATTGATCTATAACCCATACCCACTCTAAATAGTTGCTCTATCAAGAACTTGCTATTGATTTGGACTTTACTATTATTGGTATGATCTTCATTGGTCATTGATTATGTTTCCTCCAAACCTCAATACAAGAGGTCTTTGTATCCTTGATGAAGTAAAGTGAAACCATGAAAGGTAAATAATGATAGGCATTGGATAAAAGGTTTGATTTTTTAATGTAATATAGGCCTTGAAATAGTAGGATCATAATTGAATGTATAATGGTTGGACAACAAATGAGGGTCAAGATTTTCAATCACACATAATTTTTTTGTTTCTAGATTTGACATAATTTTGGTTATGGTGGGTGTATACACATAATTTTTTCAAACTTTATTAATTACTAATGTTTTTTATCTTTTAAGAACCCATCAATTCTCAATCTCTTTGAGTGTATGCCTTATTGGATGCACTTGGGAAGGGGTGGGTAGACCATTGGTTCTTTGTAGGATTTTTGTCCCTTATTACAACTTGTTATCTACACACCCATATCTTAAAAACATTTACCTAAGCTTTTACTCCTACTTTACACCCTCCTCTAGTCATTTTCCACCTTCATTAGCCTTTTCCTAGCCTAAAATCCTTTTTTATGGTTTATATTACACTATTATTCCCATTGACCTTGTAATCTAATTTATAAAACTTATTTAGGGTCTAGGTCAGCCCTTAGCTGACTTAGATTGATACCTAATTTGTTTTTGTCAATAACAATATAAGGTCTATTGGTTTTACTTGTCAGACTAAACTTTTGGAAAGGACTAAGGTTAGATTTGCATATATAAACAAATCCATTTCTTCATTTATAAGAGAAGAGAAGAAGAAGAGATATATCTTGTGCATTTACTTATCTACCATTCTACTTGAGGGGCATAGCTTAGGGTTACATACTTTCTTTGGAGGTATGGATCTTATCTTGTAGAGAAGTCTTTTGGATGCATTGATAGGTTGTGTAGCCTAGATCTGATTTGTCCATGTCATTCTTACATACCATAATAACCTCTTTCAAATCACCTTGGCCAAGGGAGAGATTGAGGCTCGATGGGTTCTTCTTCGAAGGTAAGTATTTGTAAATGTTTTCTTCCTTTGTAAGAGTAGATAGATATGCATTTTTAGTTATCTCCCATGCATTAGGATTATGTATACATTTATGTGATTATATGTCTTCTATGCATGCTTAATTTTTATGTTTATTACCCCCACTTTATGCTATAAGATTTTGTGAGAACTATATTAGATTTTTATTTAATTATTATTAGTTTAATGAATATGAAAACATAAGACCTAGTTAAGGTTATTACATAGTTTTGATTGATTAGAGGCTTTGGAACACTCCATAATGATATTATATGTGGTAATATATCCCTTGGCTAGGTCTAGCAGATCCATCTTGGTCATGACCCTAAATATATAATGCATCAATAATCAAAAGTGTAAGTAGGATTTATCTTCTCTAAGTTAGGATTGATTTATAAATCAATTGCATTTCCATTTGCATACTTTTTGGTGAACCTGATGTGAATTTACCCCTTGTAGCTTTTCTTTCACACCATCATTTTTATCATTTTATTATATTTTTACATATGTTTAGTATTGTATCAAACTAGTTAGTGTAGTTCTAACTTTTTGTGCCTGATTTTAACACATAATCACTTCAAAATGACTTTGTTCTATCTACATAGGTCTTCATCATCTACAAGTTACTAAATCAAATAGGTCAACATAGTAATCTTATTTAGTTTTATATTAGTATACACTATCAAACAAGTCAAATTTTTCATCTAATTCTTTATACAAGCATACAGGTCAATAAACTCTATCAAATAGGTTGACCTTGTTTTTGTTTTTATTCAGAATATAGGGTTTTACATAACTTGGTTAAACTAATTGACTCAATTTGTAGAATTTGAAAGTAGCAATTAAGGCATTTCAGCATAAAATTTACAATATTAACCATCCTCAAACCCATAAAGGTTCCACTCTTTCCCCTCTCTATCATTTCATTATTTATTTCAATTTGTTTTTTCCCAAGGTAACAATCTTTAAAATTTCAACCCTACAGCTAACTAGGTCAACTTAGTTTTGTAGTTTGTCTTCTATCTTAGAGACATAGTCAACCTATTTGACTTTTTTCTTAAAGACCTTGCTTTTATATAATAACAACCCATTTGACTATATTCTATATTATTTTCATACATTATTTCTTGAACTAACTCTATACTATTATCAATCAAGGAATTAACAATATTTTCTAGTAATTAATTCACATTTCATTTTTAGTTGTTTGCATGATTAGTTTAAATATGTGGTTTTTCAAAATTACCATTCTAGTTACACTATTTTACTCTTTTAAACACACTACCAAATCGCATAGCATTCAAAATGCATTTAAACACTTGTCTTTCAAGGCCTCCTTACTAGGATTTCATCACCAAGGGGGAATTTGACTTGGTTTTCTAGCCAAGTATATATATGTGGTTAATGGTATATATTGGCAAAGCACCTAACACCCTTATTATTTTAGGATTGTGAAGTGAGGAGGTAGGCCCAAATACCAAGCTAGTATATTACCAACATAGATCCCTTTCAGTTTAAATGTCTTTAAACCATCCATAGATTGCCTTTCTAGTTCCATATTTTAGCCAACTTTCCTATCACATTTAAATCAACACTTTTTAATAATCTAATCAAAATTATGATCACCACTTAGTTATCATTTAATTTTAAGTTGATTGCTTTCTCTCTAACCATTACATGTCATATTGAAAAAAATATATTGTTCAGTGTTGGTGCAAGGTTTTTGATGTGTGCCCTAACTGGATCACTCACATTGATTCAATTATTTATGTGTTTGTTTTCATTCTTGATTCACTTATCTTGTAAAAAATTTAAATATTAAAAAAATAGTTAATTTGGTCTATACAATTTTTTATAGACTATATTTTTCCTCCTGATAGTAGTACATAGTCGACCTATATGAATGTGTATCCTTATTAGCCTATTTTATCTCCATGTCTACAATACAGAGTCAACATGAATAAATTTGTATTCTTCTTTGCCTATTAGGTTATAGTACATAGTCAACATGCATGACTCTATATTATTTTTGATCACTTTGTCTTTGAATCATCTTTGTCCTTATTAACCTTTTTCTCTCATCATGAAATTCTTATGTGAGGATAACATAGAATTTAACTTAATATATATGATGAGCTTTACCAACCCCAATAATTTTTTTCATAAATATCTTGTGGTTCCTACTCTAAATGAAATAAATGTGCATGTAGCCACTCACACTAAAAACTATGGGACTCCTCATACATCTTCAGTTCAAAACCATATTTTATCCTTAGAAGATCAGCTTGAATTAGTGTATACTCTATAAATTCTTTTCTTCATTAATAAATTTTCTCAACATTAAGAAAAAGATCCTTCTACTATTTATCACCTTATGATAGGTGGTCAAATAGAATAACCCCATCCACCTTCCCCCATATTCTCATATAGATTTTGGGGCAATATATTCTTTACCTCTCAACCTCTTCCTTCTCTTTTTACCCCTTTTCATACTATGACCTCTTCTTCCTTGATTTATTCAACCTCCATGCCAAGTATCTCTACTAACATGTCAGGTTCCACATCTAGTGGGCATTTTCCAAGACCCACTCTTCTCAATTCCTCCACTAATGCATCATTTTCTACCCTTGGTAATCATACCAATAGTCCTTCTTTTAATCCTTCTACTATTGCATTTTTTTCAACACAAGTAAATCATGTTATTAGTGCCTTATTTACTAAAAATTCATCTCAATCTACTAATAGCATGTATGCCACCACTCATATTGGTACATAATCCACTAATACCCATACTAATGCTTCACATGTTGTGAATAACACCAATCAATTCCATAAACTTTTATTTCAATATCTTAACCAAATGAATGATTTCCAAGCTAATAATGCCAACCAAATGATGGAAATGAAAAATCAACTTATCCATCTCCAAAATCACCCTCAAAATGTTCCATGGGGAGTGCACAACTAAAATTCCCCCCACATCCCCTTAGGGATTCCCATGTAAATCTTATCCCTCAACCTCCTCTTGTTAACAAAAAAATCAAGAACCTTCAAAACAAACCTATTACACCTCAACCAATCCTACCCTGCACTTCAAAACATTTGGAAATCTATACCAAGATTGGGTCAAGTTAAACACTTTTGCCGCTGCCAAGCTTATAGAAAAAACTCTCTCTAAAGATGCTTTATATTGTTATAACCAACCCAAATCTCATTCCATCACTAATTAGGAAGATCTAGTTAATGCTCTAGTACAAGAGTTTCAAACTAGTGACCTCCTTGAAAATACCTTGGATCATTATATTAATTGAAAACAACTTGAGATGGAAACCACATAAGATTTAATCAAATAGTGGAAGACCTTATCTAAAAAGTGTGAACACAACATGGTATATGCTAACCTATTTTGTCTATTCACCAATGATCTCTATCCTTAGGTCTAGACTCTCTTTCCATGAAATTTGGAAGAGGTCATTGACTAAGACAAGCACCAATATTTCCTCATGCATCAATTCAAGCCATCCCAACTTTCTATGAGCACTTGTATGTTCATTAAAAATAAAAACCATCATGATACTAATGATGGTGGCACTGATTCCTATGATACCATTCATAATATTCAAGTTATTGTTCCTGACCATGGTTTAGAACAAGCTTCCCCTCTAAACCACATCCCTAATCCTCACTTTTATCTAATAAGTAACATCAATGTTCATAATCCATTATCTTTAGTGGAATTAAAAAAAAATCTACCAAGGCCTCTTCCATGAGATCTTGATCCCACTCATACCATAAAATCAGGGTACGATCCAAATAAATTATGTTAGTTTCATGATAATTGGGGTCATTCTCATGAGACTTGTAGGAAATTGCATAACTTAACTATGGATTTCTCCTTGGTTCCAATTTTGACCATGATTCTCTCATTCGTACACATCAATAAACCTATGACATTATATTTAAATCTCATGAAACACAAAGAAAGACGCAAGATTTAAACTAGGATAATGCTCATCTAGACATCTATAAAGACCCTCTTCCAAATCACCAAGACAATAATGATAAGCCTAATCCTTCCATAAATAATGTTGACAATATTATAGACCCAAATCTTAAATATAATTTGGTAAACATGACTAATATTCAAAGGGTAGTTGCCTTCATTAATTTTCATCCCACCCACAACCACCAATCATCTCACACTTTCCATGTTCTCCAAGATTCTTCCCCAACTCACTTAATAAATTTAGGGAAAGAAGACCTTATCTCTTTTGATGAACCAATTCCAAAACCTCCATTGTAGAACACCTCTCACACCATTTCTATAATTTTTGAAACCTCTTTACCCATCACTAATGATATTCAACCTTATAATACCACTTCTTTACATCTCTAACAAGATAAACCTAAATCAACTACCTCATCTCATGATAATCAACCAACTTGTCCTCTAATTAAACCTATCACATCTTATTAACACAAATTTACATGTACTTTCACTCTTCCTTTTGAAGAACTCCTTCAACACTATGCACCTTTATCTAGTAGTCCCCTCATGGGTTATGATGAATGGGATCCTATCATGGAACTTAATGATCTCCCATCTCAAATTACATTTATAGATCTCATTAAAACCTCCCCACATCATCATAATCACCTTATCTAGTTCCTATTACAAATGAACATCCCTCATTCTCCCCTATAAGGATGTGAAGCTCCTTATCTAGGTTTGAAGATAGAATTTTACAACAGTGCAAAGAGATTTCTATACATGTTGATGAAATAATGGACACTTCTCTTTCTAAAATTTCCCATTTCTTTTATGATTCTTGATGAGATTTTTCTTGATGTGGATAATCCTCCCTGTTATAAGTGTTGAAATTGGTGATATCCAAGTCAAACATGCCTTCTTTGATGAGGGTTTAGGTACTTTTTTTTCCTCTCTCTAATTTATTAAAACCCTTGGATACTTTCAATGTAATCTTAAGTCCACATGTATTACATGTCAAGGCTATTATTGAAATCAAATACCTCCCTTAGGTTGTGTGTGGCTCCCTATCACTATCCTACCTATCACTGTTCAAGTAAAGGTTATGATATTCAATTTTCCTCTCTCCTATAACATCTTTCTTGACAGCCCATGGACTCATCACATGAGGGGTGTTGCCTCTTCTACCTACCAATGCATCAAGTTACCTCATAATGGTGAAATCTATAGGATTTAAGGAAACATGAACCCTTGTAATTTCAAAAAATTCCAAGACTATGGTGTATTCAAAATTCCAGCCCTTAAACCCATACCGAGCGTTCCATGTCAAAAATCTCAATGGTTTAATTTCCCTATAAAATCTAAGCATGATTATCATGGTCACCCAAAACTCATCAAGAATATACCACATAAAATCTTAGATTTTGATGATGATGAGCCTAATGATATCAACCTCAAGATAAAAAACATTTTATCTCTCTCCTCATCCCATTTCCCAACTTACACCTTCTCTAAAGTTGCATTCCCATAAATCACCTAATGATGATATACCCATAGCCTTATCAAAGACTCAAAACTCTATTTGTCACATCACCTCTAATGAGAAGGTCATTATTACTTGAGTAATTGATCTTCATACACCTAACTTTGATGATGGTCATACCTTAGATTATTCATTTTTAGGTCTTATTCAGGCTCGAGATGTAGAAATCATTCATTATCATTGTTCTTTGTTTTAATATTTCCATTTATCATATCATATTCCATCTTATATAGTTCTTAATTTTAAAATTTACCCTCTTGTTCATAGGGTAAATATGTGTGCACACCTCTAGTTTCTAAAAAACATGTAGTTGGTAGTGTAAAACCTTGGATAGGACTAGACCTTCCTCACAAATTACCAAATTACCATTCCAAACATACCCTTTAACATATATTTCCTATTATTTTCAACCTCATTGGTGTTCACTTTGTGAGTTGCAGTGTAAGACCATGGATAGGACCTAGCCTTCCTCACAATTTTTCCAATACCCAAGTCACAATGAAATTACATGTGTCAAATTTGAGATAAATCATGATTGATCATGAGTGCCATGTCATATACATGCTTACTATCTTGATATAGTATTTTTTATGCCTACTTTATTGATTTTTCATGTTTATATTCTTATTTTTTTGATTACATGTAAAAATATAACCATTTTTGTTAAGTTTTTCATACTTCCTAGCTTGAATTAGTATGATCAATTTAAGTTCATTTTTACAATTTTAGTTCTCTTTTATACTTCCCAACATGATTTATTATGATTTATTGACTTAATTATCTTGTTTTACGCCATTTTATATTTTATGTGCATTTCATTTTATTACATTATATTCATACTTCCCATGTGATATAGTGTGAGTTTACTTATTTTACTTTGATGCAAATCTTTTTTTGGTTTAAAATTATTTTGTTATCCTTTTTACCATATTTGGTTTATTATACTTAGTCATCTTTTGATATTACATAATCTCTATCATGATATAGTGTGTAGTACATTTTTTTTGATTAATTTTACTTTTCCAAGTCATTTTTTGCCTTTTGCTTTTTAATCATGCATGTGTATAATGCTAGAAAGGAAAACAATCATATATTTCTCATAGAATATACAATAAAATAAAAATGCATATGCTAGAAATAAATATATCCAAGCATCAAAAACCATAACCCAATACAACTCATGAGATCAAATCCAAATGTCAAAATCAATATCTATATATATAATGTGTTTTATACAATACATGGTACAAAATACAAAATACATAGCTCCAGTTCTATAGTTGGGCTCCATCATACCTATCCTATGGCCTAGTCAGACTACCCATAGATGTCTTATACTATGCCCTCTACATGGTACACTATAATGAGGCAATATATGATCTCAATCCTACTACATATCCCTACAGGTTGGTCACTTAGGCCTATACCTATCCAAGTTGGATAATGGTATTCATATGTGTTTTTCTCTCCTAATCTAAGGCTTGTTAGGCTTGTGCCTCTCCCACTCCTACCCCTATTAGTGGATTCAATCCATCCCCACATGTCTATAACTACCTCATGACCTCCTCCACTAGTCTAAACCATCTTGCATGAGCTAAGGTAGATGATACCATAGGATCATCTAGCATGGTGGGGTTGTATGGTGCTAGCAACCTATCCAAAATGTCATGGTGTGTGGCCATGACCAAAGATCCCTATCTGACCTTCTTGGTCATAAAATCTACCGAATCAAAACTAGTTAGATATTAGATCACACACACACACACACACACACACATATATATATATATATATATACTATAATCACATAAAATTATTATTTTATATCAAAGCTAAAATTATAACATTTATCCCCAGTCCCAGTGTCACCAACCACCATCTCCTTATCTAATCACCTAGTGAGCATGGTCTCTCCATCTAATCATCCCCCAAGCACCTCCTCTATCAATTGCCTCCCCACTAATGTGAATATTAAAGTCACCACTCATGCACATCATGAGCCTCTCCTAAGAGGTGCCTCTATCAACCATCTCTATCTTGAATTGGCTATTGAGATATCCTATGTGACTACCTTCACCTATGCCTAATCTTATTAGTGGTGCCTCCATATATGGTGTGGTTGAGGTGGTGATTTTTTATCTTATAGTGGTGCCTAGTATAATACCTATTACACCCTTATATTAAAATCCATGTCCTCTCCTCTAACCATAGATTATCATGCTCGACCAATCCATGGTCTCATATGTCATGGCCTTATCACTAGTATCTTAGGTAGTGATCATCTTTATTCTCTCCCTTTTGGATCTCTAACATGTTATGCCCAGAAATAAGTCACTACTAGGGATCCACTAGGTGTAATATTCCAAATTACCCTAACAAGTATACCACCAACTATGGCTCTACCCACTAGGTATAGTGATATGTCATCTGCACTCAATCTAGCCCTATCACCATGGTCACTCCACTAGGCTAAATAGTAACAATGTGTGTGTATAAATGACATGTGATCTCCCCTCATGTGATCATCTATAATTTTGGAACATGGGGTATAACCCATGTTACTTGGTCTTTCTACCATCTAGTCATCTGATGTAACCTATCATTGATCACATGGGACAACCTAGCTGGTTAATACATAGTTAACCTCTCATATATCTAAGCAACAAGTAACACCATTGGTATTATAGTCTTATGCCCTATGGATAACAACCCATATGTATCATGTATGTGTTGGATCTAGATGACAAATCCAAAATCATATAATTCCCCCTAATCTAAAATGGATTATCATAAGGCTTCACATATAGTAGTACCTTATTATATAAATTGTGACATAAAACTCATGCTATCCTAAGTCAGATCATGGCCTTTCAAATGTCCAAAATTTTTAAAATATACACATAAAAAATATCAACCCATAAACCTAGGTATATCCTATCTAGACATATTGCCCACCTACCTAGTGTTCATCTCTCTTAAAGATCATCTATTGTCCTTGTGATCACTGGTATCCCTCCTATCGGTAGTCTACATAATGCATGGATGTCCTTTAGTGTGATACCCACCTCTATGGTATCCCCATCCACCACCCATATAAAAGTGTTGGTCAACCATTCCCATACTTTGAAGAACATGATAATGAGATCAACACTCAATAGGATGTGCCTCATCTCCATAATACCTCGTAAGCCCAGTGTAACTAGTCTCACTCTATCCACATCTATAAACTACTCTAGAAAATATAATAGCCACAACACGTCGATTAGTCTCTAATATCTTTGAAATATTTGAAAAATATTAAACAACAAAGGATGTATCAAATATCCATATCATTAATAATCAAAATACATTTTTTAAAATTTCACAAAACTTAGCTGGTTTGATTTAGTTTTTCTATTTTTTATAGAATCATCCTATTCAATATTAAATTGGCCTTATGTTTCATTTTATATACTAAATCAACCTATACTATATTAGGTTAGACACCTTTTTTCCTTGAAGTACTATATTGGCCCTATTATACATAGTTGGACTTTTTAAGTAATATTACATCAGCCATTTCAAAACCCTCACATTATAAACTAAGTTGACCTAGTCAACTCTATTCATCTACAATGGTGAATTTTTGACCAATTACCATAAATGCCTTGGGTATTTATTAGTTTGACTCCTTCCTACCCAATACCTTTTTTTACCCTTAGTATCCCTAAAAATTTCTTAAGGTTCATTTTGGTGCTTAGATTTTGACTACCAGTCAATTTTCTATAGTTAACTAAATTTTAATAAAAAAATTGAAATTTTTAGTTGTTTACCTATGTTGTACTCATTACAGCCAGTATGCATCCTCCCCATCTCATTTATCATCTCCTTACCATAATGGATCTTTGGTCTCCAACTAGGTTTCTCATAGTTCTATTTTCTTAGATAGTAAAAATGCCAAATGAATTTTTTTTACCCTATTTATATTTACTATTCAAAATTATTTACCTTTCAAATATTTACCATTGTATTTCTTATTTTGATCATATATTTGTCTCTACTATCTCTTTTTCTAAGCTATAAAATGTTTTGGAATCTTAACATCATAAATAATATTTTCACATATTATATGTTTGTGTTGCAAAAATTTGATTTTTCACTCTTCTTTACTAATCTATATAGGTTTGCCTAATATTAGATGCCTTCATAATTTTTTGCATCTCCTTTTTTATCTACAATAATAAGGTAATTAAAGGTATGTATTTTTAAATTTTATCCTTTAATTTATCATATTTTCTCCTTACTTCACTTTATTCAACTTTAACATTGTGTGTTGTTATGTTCTTTTCTTGAATCACCATCATGTGTTGTACCTACATGAAACATGATGATCTTTGAGTGGGGAATATGTATACACATAATATTTTCAAAATTTATTAATTACTGATGCTTTATATCTTGTAATAACCCATCAAGTCTCAATCTTACTGAGTGTATACCTTAAGGGGTGCACCAAGAAAGGGGTGGGCAGACCATTGGTGCTTTGTATGATTATTCTCCCTTATTACCACTTTATATCTACACAACCATCTCATAAAAACATTTCCTTAAGCTTTGACTCCTATTTTTCACCCTCCTCTAGTCATTTCCAACCTTCATTAGCCCTTCCCTAGCCTAAAATCCTTTTTTATGGTTTATATTACACTATCAGCCGATAGACCTTATACTCTAATTGACAAAACTTATTTAGGGTCTAGGTCAGCCCTTAGCCTACCTAGATCAAGACCTAATTTATTTTTGTCAATAATAATACAAGGTTAATTAGGTCAACATTATTAGTCTAAATGTTTAGAAAGGACTAGGGTTAGATTTTCCAATATAAGCACATCTATTTTTTAATTTTTAAGATAAGAGAGGAAGAAGAAATATATCTTGCACATCTACTTATCCACCATTATACTTGAAGATCATATCTTATGTTTTCATACTTTCTTTGGAGATAGGAATCATGTCTTGTGGATGTGTCTTTTGGATTCATTGATAGGTTATGTAGCCTATAGATGATTTATCCTTGTCATTCTTACATACCATAATAACCTCTTGTGAAGAACCTTAGCCAATGGAGAGATTGAGGCTTGATGGGTTTGCCTTTGAAGGAAAGTATCATAAATTTGTTCCTCCTTTATAAGATTAAGTAGATATACATTTATACTTCTCTCCCATACATTAAGATTTTGTATACATTGACATGAGTATATGTATTTTATGCATGCTTAATTTTAATTTTTATTTCCCCCACTTTGTTCCACAAGATTTGTTGAGAACTAGATTAGATTTTTCTTTGATTATTATTAGTTTAATGAATATGAAAACATAGGACCTAGTTAGGGTTATTGCATAGTTTTTCTTGATTGGAGGCTTTGAAACCCTCCCTAGTGATATTATTTATGTTAAGATATCTTTTGGATAGGTCTATTGGATTTATCTTGGTCATGACCCCAAATATCTAATGTATCAATAATCATAAGTGTAAGTAGGATTTATCTTCTTCGAGCTAGGATTGATTTATA
The DNA here is from genome assembly GCA_037957365.1 of Torreya grandis. Lineage (NCBI taxonomy): Eukaryota > Viridiplantae > Streptophyta > Pinopsida > Cupressales > Taxaceae > Torreya > Torreya grandis. Next base: position 1,161,361 of record JARHVA010004829.1, on the reverse strand, counting down.
GATCAGTTGTATTTCCCTTTGCATATAGTGGGGACAAAGACTTCTGAATATGCTCTTAATAGGACCACTATATTTTTATATTGCTTAGGCTTGAGAGATACTATAATATGATTATTCTTTAGATTGTCAATTATACTAATAGTAACTTTAGTAATTTATTCATCAAGCAATGAAGTACTATTATTCTCAACTATTAGTGCCTCAAAGATGTTTTCACCAATAAATTTGTCTTGATTGTCCCTTATCACCTCTAAGAAGATTTCACTAAGGAACATTGACATTTGAATTTGATATCCTTCTAGCACTTGAAATAAGGTTTAACTAGAAGATGTTGAGTTTAGACTTTGATTGTCTCTTAGTGCCTCTAAAAGCTTTTCACTAGGAGGATTTTATTATTTGGCCTAAATGTGGTCCCATTCCCCCTAATATTTTTTAATGGTTATGTCTCCATATATGTATTTTAATAATGTGTGATTATGTCGGTCTCAATCAATGTTTATGGGAGGTGAAAGATCAAAATAATGACTAGGTTGGTTAATGGTAAAGGCATGTGGATGGTCAATAAAAGGGAAAAGGGCAACCTAATTCTCATAGAGGATACTATTGGATCTTATGTCTATGTTAAAGAAAATGTCATCAATAATAATAAAAGGATCACAAATGTGTTTAAATAGATCTTCAAAGAGTGTGTAGTTGATGTCATAACATCTACTAATGTATTATGATTTTGAAGTTGATTCTAACTTAAAGGATTCTAAATCCAAAGTTGAGACTAATGTTGATTCTACTTCTAATGCTAAATATATTAGTGGATCTAGGGTAGAACCCAATTTGGATGTTAGTTCTGAAATAGAACATGATTTTGATGTAGATGTTGATAATAATGTGGGTCCTAAATGGAAACCTATTTATAATGTAAATGTGTCTATTGAAATTCCCTATTGAATTATATTTTCCACAAGTACCTTATCTACATTGAAATAGGAAAAAGAGGTTTTGGGATTATTATATTTATATAAAATGTGGAATGCATTAGAATAGGTGAATAATAAGTTGTTTCTCAATAGGTAACATCCCTTGTAGGGGAAATGATTGGATTTATTATGGTGCTAAGACTAAATCAAATATTGGACCAGGAAACACAAAATCGTTAAGTAATATAGTATCTAAATAGGTTTTTAGAGTAACCATGAGATAATTAGTGAAGGGTTGACTATTTTATTATATTTGAGAAGTGATAACATGGCCATGTTGGTGTGGGTCTACAAGTTGTGTCTTCAACATTGGTACTTCATCTTTTTGAACTAGGGTATGTAATCAGTCTAGAGAAAAGTTAGGTGGGAGTTTGGGTCCCTTTTATATGAGATAAAAAATGATGTCATTTTTATATCATTTTTATGTGGATTCCTCCCAAGGTATTTTGAATTCCATGATTCAAAATTGTAAGGATACATGCAAAGGAAAAGAATCGATCTAGAGAAATTAGCCCAAGGTAGGTGGTACTAGTCCAAATAATATTGGCCCAAAGAGGTGGTACAAACTTGAAATGAGCCCTAATAATGGTGTCACATAATTAAAATTATCCCTAATAAGGGTGTCACAAAATTTAAATGATCCCTAATAAGGTTGGAACATAATCAAAATTATCCCTAAAAAAGGAGGTATAAAATTGAAATGTGCCCTATAAAGGGCAACACATAATTTAAATGAGCCCTAATAATGGAGAAAAAAAAATTGAATCAGACTTAATAACGGTGGAACTTAATTGAAATGGTCCCTAATAAGGGTGCACACAATTGAAATGATCCCTAGGAAGGGAGACATAAAATTGAAATGATCCTTAAGAAGGGTGGCATAAAAATGAAATGAGCCCTAATAAGGGTGGCACATAATTAAAATTATCCCTAATAAGGGTGGCAAAAAATTAAAATGAGACCTAATAAGGGCATCACATAATTGAAATAATCCTAAATAAGGGTAGTACAAAATTGAAATGATCCCTAAGAATAATTGTATTTGGTTGAGTGAGACCTAATTTCACATTGTTCCAATTATATGGTTCCTAATAAGTATATGGTCCAATAAAACTAATTTTGGTTTGGCATGGTTTGGTTCATAATAGGTATGTGGGTTACAAATTAACCCTGACTTGCCATGGTTCTTTAGATGGAATTGGGGTCAAAAAGTGACCTAATGTGAACAATTGATTCCAAACTAAATTTGGGTCCAAATAGACTATATTTGAATGGTTTTCAATCAAAAAGTATAAAGTACCCAATGATATGAATATGTGGAGTTTTTGTAATGCTTGACCTTGGTTGGTTAAAATCAATAGACTAGAAGAAGGTAGAATAATATTGGTACTTAGTGTGTAGGCTTACACAAGAAACCCTAAGTCCAAAATGTGTTGGTATTATATAAAAGGATAATGAGATTGTGTTTGGTATCAATCATCAAATCATAATAAGTTCAAATTTTCTATGAACTCAAAGCATATGGTGAATACAAGAAAATATAAGTTCAAACTTTAAAATAAAATGGGAAACATAATTACGCATACTAGAAATGAAAGTCAAATGGTCTAGGAACCTAGGGCTTAGGTTAATTTAAGAAAACCTAGTGCAAAATTAAAAACCAAATGTGTATCATAATGACACCAAGTGAGACAAAGGCTATTGTTTCAAATAATAGATGTAATGTTGTGAGAAATGGCTAAATGTTAAATGGTAATGTGAAAAGTATAACACCTCAATGTGTAGATAGATGTTAATGTGTAAAATATGAGAACAATAATCACACTTATTTAAGGATATAAAATCAAATAAAAATCCAATCCAAGTGATGTGACCCAAACATGAAGAGTAAAAACATTGAAACCCAAGTGATAGGCAAGACTCAAGAGCAAACTATTTGTCTTTAGATCAAATACTTGAAAATATATTTTGAACTTGGTTTGAGAGTGTTTAGGACTTATTAAATTTGTGTGACATGGTTATTTAGACTCATAATGTAAGTAAATAATAAGGATAACCTAGGTTCGTGTTTCTATGTTAAATTCACATGAGGTTTTTAGAGTATCTACTGAAATTTCCACTGATATACTAGTATTAAAAAGAATTAATTGTTAACCTAAAAATAAAATAGTGCATTTAGGTATATTTTTTAATTTCCCCTCTATCTCTTAATAACTAATATGTTTCAAATAACTTAGAGTTCCAAAGCAACTTGGCATTTGATAGGATATTCCTTGCAAGTGGGGTCAATTAAGCTAAATTTTTAATGTGGCTTATCTAGATGGTCCACAAGTGACTAGAAATACTTGGGCACAAAGTATATTTATTAATGGATTAAAACCACATATATTTTTATGCAAGGGTCTTATCCCTTACACAACAAATTCAACCATGTACTACTTAGTGATTTCTAATGTCTAGACTACCACTTAACTCGATTCCTATTCCATCTAGTTAGACTAACCACTAAGCCATTGTCCCATATATTTATCATGATTAATTTATATACCCCAATATATAATTAGGGTTGTAAAAATGTTTGGATATGAAACCCTAGATCAAAGTCCTCCTAAATAAGCCATGAGGAGGTGATGAACTCCCATTCTCAAGGTAAACAAGAAAATAAATGGAATAACTAGGTCCATTTCAGAGTCACCCAAGTCCCTAGGAATAAGAGGAGAGAAAAGTGACATATATTTATGTTTGACCCAAAAAAAAAGTAAAAATATGCAATTTTTGTCACCTAAGTTCCCTAAATGGGACAAGGGGAGAGCATACGTGCAAAGCTTTACTAAAATAAAACTATGTGTTCTTTGTAAGAAATGAAGAACACAAAGTCAACTGATTGTTATTTTTAAACACTCATGAAAATCTGATTTAAATTTGAATTTTTTTTATAACCTTGAAATTAAAAAATAAAATAAATTTCTTTGCATTATTTTCAAAATACCAAAAGACAATGTGAAATGGTTGCATTAATGTGTTAAAATTACTCTCTTTTACTTAATTCCTTGTAAGAAACATTAGAAGATTAATTTTCACTTTATTATATGTTGAATTCAACCTAAAATTTATCTTCATACCATAAAAATTACCCCTCTATAATTATTTCATAGTTACACAGTAAAGTGTAAACTATGAAATTGTAGGTTAACAAAAATACAAAAAACTAGAAAATACATAAAGCTAATAAGAGTGATTTTGTAGTTAATTAGATAATTTCATGACCTACCCCACTAATTTTGAAAAAAATTATAATTATTTTAATACTTGATTAGATTATTTCATAGTTTTTTAGGTTTATTTTATAAATTTAGGCTCTGAATTCATAGTTTCTAGATAAACTTATAGAAAACACAAAAATAGAACATAATATTTTCATAACTTTATGGCCCAATTTCACAGTTTTCAAATGATTATGAAACTATGAATTTATTAAGATTTTGTAAATTCTAAGAAACCTAAAAAATTAAGTATATAATAACACAAAAAATGCTTTCAAAAATATAGATATCGATTTCATAGTTAGACATTTCAAATTCACAAATATGTCAAAAATAGAAAAATCCCTTAAAACCTATAGAATGAATTCATAGTTACTAGTGTTGATTTTGTAAATAAACACTAAGAATGTGTATATATGTAGTGGAGGTCAAAATAGGGATGAATTCATATTTTCTTGAGGTGATTTCATAGTTTTTTAGTGTGATTTCATTGTTTATGACTCCAAATTTGTAGATACACAACAGACAAGTTTGTGATTTTGTAGGCAACGAACCTGAGAAAGACATATATTCACTTTTTTCCAATTTTCATAGAAGTTAGAAATAAAAATTGATAAAATAATATTATAGTAAATAAATAGAATAATTTTGTGGGTTTCAGTCCCACCGAGCATGATAAAATGTAGAATAGGATTTTAGAATAAGTTATTTCATGTGTTTAAGACAAAGCAAATGATAAATCATAAATAACATAACATACTAGGCATACTCCATTGAAGGGAATGGAATGTATTCAAGAATATTAGACAATAAAATATGGAAATTCATTCCCCAAGTGGACCTCCTCTAATATCAGTTCATTAAATGTGTTTGTGCATGGATTTGGTGCTATAATGCTTTGTTAATGTAGTAGCACAAGCATCTTCATACTTCTCTCCTTGCACCAATGGATTTGACTCTTAATTTGAAAAATATTGAAAGGATGAGTGAAGCTCTTTAGTGATATTTTTTCATAGTTTTTATACACCAAGAAGAGCTTATTAAAATTATTCATGCATAATAACATTACACAAAAAAAGCTTAAGGGTTATGGCCATGGCTTATGCATTTATAGCTTTTCCAAAATGAGCTAACTGATTTGTATCCCTCCATCTCAAGATCAAGATGAAGGGTCAAAATCCATTTATTTTTGGAGGGACAAGAAATAAATATGGTCATCAATGTTTAGAATAATAAAGCATTAATAGGAATGGGTAGCCTTAATCCTAATATTTATCTATATTAATTCTTTGTGGATGACACCCATGTGATGATGTCATGGGTGACATCATGGCCCAAATATTTTGAATTATGAATTTATAATAATATATATTCAATAAATTTCCATGTATTTATCACTTAATCTCTTAATCTAATTTCATTTCCTTAAATGATTTTACTTAGGCTTTTTACAATTCTTGGAAATTGGTGGCTTGTTCAATCAAACTAGTCAAAAATGTCAATTTACTTAGTCATAATTTTATTGAATTTGAATTAGAAGGTGGCATCAATTGTGTCTAGGGTAATGCCCCATTTAGGGCATCATATATGTGAATTGGCACATACACATGACATGTGTAACCAAATTAGAGGATTTTAGTGGTCTAGAGCATCATTTTATTTGACCATAATTGAAATTAAAGTGAATTATGAAAATATAATAATTCCATAAAATACATAGCCCTAATCAGGGAGATATGGATGTGAATTGGTGAATGTCCTTGACATGTGCAACCAAATTATAATGTTTTGATTATTTTCATCTAGTTTTTGCATTATTGAGAAAAGTTGTTCAGATTTAGAATCTTGGCATGATAGTGATAGGAATTGGATGTCTATAGTTACATCTCCTTGGGCATGATCACCCCATGATATTCTCTAGATAATTTTAACAAGTAGTATCTTGGTTTGGGTACCATCAGGTGTATGTGTCACTTATATTTATAATTTCAAGTGATTAGATGATCTAGATTATATTTAAAATTCTTATCTTGAGAATATATTGATCTATACATGTTTTATTATAGGTTTTTCATATAAAAATGGAACATTCGGGTCATACCTATCAACATCAAATGTGGTAATCACATCTACAAAAAATCTTATTTTATCCTTTTAATTTAAAATTCTCAATGCTAAATTAAAATTTAGCATCTTTAGACACCTAAAATTTGTATTAGACACTTTAGAAACATCAAATTTGACACAATTTGGCATACATGAACATTGTACACACATTTGACTCCTATACACATTTTCACTCTATTCATATAGCCTCTATTGTCTTGGCCCACCCTAATCACCATATATACCTATGTATGTTCAACCTATTCTATGCAATAATATTCCAAAATCCTTAAAAGGAATTCTAGATATCACAAATCACTAATTTACAATCCTATGACAATATTAGTAACATTTGGACAATTTCAATTATAGTAGGTGTCTTACTCTACCAGTAGTTTCCAAGAAAACTCAATAGCTATTTTTAAAATTAGGAAGTCTCCATTAGGTCAACCTAGACATGTTTCATGCATAAATAATAATATGAAATAGTGAATATTCAACTATAAATACATATATATCCTAAGTTTATAGTCAATTGTCCATTACCTTGATAATCACTTGAAAACTTTGGGAATAAATTGTCACTCTCTTGAGACAATATGAAAATACCTTAAATGATAATTCCTAAATCTAATTTTTATTACATAAAATCCAAATTTACATGGTGCCAATTGTTGAACTCCAAATATTGCATTGAATAATATCTTGATCACAATGTTTTACACACATAAACGGGGATAAATACACATGGTTTGATCCCTATTAATAGTATTTGAATGTAGATAATTCTCAACCATTTATCAATAGGTGGTTTTGGATATCCAACACAAAATACTAGCCCTATTTTTAATGGAATTTTATGGTTAAAATCACAATCAGGGTTGTGATGGAATGAGAGAGAAAACAATGAGTAATGCATAAGAATAAATTAAAACACATACATATGAATAATTTACAATAACACTCATAAAATTTCTAGAAATTAAATATTTCAATAATATACAAAGATGCTACTAACAAATCCTGGGTAATATTGATTACCATAGGGATCAAACTTTTTTGGTGGCATACAAAAAGGGTATGAGCCTCTATTTTGAGCTTGATAACCTAAAAAATCACATATAAATCATTTTTTGATATTGAGACATATTTTTTAAATGATTAGACATTATAATAATATAAGTACACTTCTACCCTCTTATTTTTTAATTTCCAAATATTCTATTTTTAATATCTAGAATATCACATTTTAATTCAAATTAGTACTTTATTGCCATATTTAACAAAAAATTTAATAGATAGGGTAAATATTTTGAAACTAAATATATGAACTGGAAAAGTGAGGGTTTTGATTACTAGACCCAAAACTAAGGAGGGCTTTAAACAATTATCCCACAACCAAGAGGGTTTAAGGATCCCACAACTATGATTCACAACTAGAGGTTTTTAAGGTTCCCACAACCATGTCAGGTACAACAAGAGGGTTTAAAGTATCCCACAACCGTAATATTTCAAATAGTGAGAGGTTTTGATATATCCCATAACTGATATAAAAGGTTTTTAAGGATCCCACAACCTTATCAATATAAAGAAGGAAACTCCCTAACAAAAAAAAATTATAAACAATAATTATCACCCTTTGGTGGAGCTTCCCTAAAACTTCTATTGTAGAACAAAAGCCATCCAAAATCAAACTATCTTATGATAGTCATATATCTCCCTAAAATTTTGAATTACCTCCATATATATCAAACACAACTATTGAGCATGCACACACTAAGCCAAATAGTAGATAAAACACAACAGGGCAATAGCTAAATCATCCTTAAAAACTAGCAAAATATATACAAAAACTATCACACTTTAATATACCTTCCCCAAAAATTCCACTATATGACATAATTTAGCTAGGATTATACAGTCTTCTACTAATCTTATCCTTATTTGAAACATTTTCATAGCCTCCACACCATTAAATCATAACTAGTACGTTTACTTACCTATTTAGCTGAGCAATGGCTAAATCATAAAAAGGAATAATCCAACTTGTCCTTAACCATCTAGAAGTCATTTGATACAAAATAAGAATCTTCAACCCATTATAAATCACCATTTTCTCCACTTTGGCTAATAAATCCTCATCAATCTATCTATCATCATCCCTCTTCCTATAATGGTGTTTAAGATGATTGTTGCACAATGAGCTAATCAGTCAACAAACAACACACAAAGGCTTTAAGTCAAATCCCAAATACTAGAAGAGATAGGGGTGAAATATTATAACATCCACACTTCTTAGAAGTAAAATAAAGTGGAATCCTATAACATCCATATAAATAAAGAAGGGATAAATTCTTCTATCATCCACCCAAATCCTAAATGTTTTGATGAGGAATCCTCTAACTTCCTCCATAAAATCCCACAGCTTTCTACTCCCATGAAAGCAAATAGATTTGAGGAAGAGTCCTCTAATATCCACCTTCAAATCTTGAAAAAAATTAAACCAAGTCATGGGGATAACATCAAATAAAATTGGTATAGACTCCCTTTGGATCTCAAAGATAGATAACTGATCCCTTAGCAATCTAGTAGTAGCTTGGTACATGGTAGAAAATTGATGTTAACAAGAAAAAAATAAATATTCCTCCCTTTTGCAATAGGAGAGGGAGATAAATAAATATCTAGTAGATTATTTTTAATAGACTCACTTAGAAAAAAATCAAGATAAAATAGGATCATAAAGGGAAGACAATACCATTATACCCTTAAAATAGGGTAATTTTCCTTTAGGATGAAATGAGCTTTGGACTCTAAACTTTTTCCAATCCATTATCTTACCCAACCTAGTAAAAGTCATGTACATATATTACCAAGAGGTAGCAACACTTTTCCTTTGAAACCCCTGAAACAATACCACCTTTTTATATAGTTATTCCACTAATATGATGTCTTGATGGAAATAATCTTAAATCTATAGACCTACCACTTAGTGTTAATTAATCTTCTATTTTGGGTTTTTCTATCAAATCATACCCATGGTCTTCTAATCTAATATATGGTTCATGCTAAGAATACACTCTTATTCTCTCTTTCCCAATAACACCTAAATTATTCTTGAGGAAGACACTAGGGATTCCATTCATCCATAGTCACACCAAACATAATTTAAAACTTGCATATTTATTTCTTAGATTCAACAAATTTTCCACTCTGGGTTCTTCTAACAAACCCCACCCAAGAATATTCAGCTTCAGATCTTAAGGTCTACTAGTCTTTCACACTAGTTTTTTCCCACCCAGTGGGCCTTTTCTCTATCAAAATACTAGAAGGATCTAGGTATAGACCATCTCCTTCACTCTCCCCCTCTTCCTACCCAATCCCTAAATTAAAATTCATCCCTTCTCTCCTTCTCTTTCTTGGCTACATTTAACATAATTTAAAAATGAATATTTTTCCAACATTTTAGGCCACTCAAACTTTGAATAATAAAAAAAAAATATGTTGGTGACTATTAGGGTCTATTTGATCACAAAGAAACATAATGAATAGGTGATCAAAGTCATTGAGGTTTCATCTTGGGTGATCACCATGAGAAACTCATGCCATGGGGTATAATCCTATGTTAATGAGTTAGAATCCTCCTCTCTCTAGTATTAACATCATAGGTTTATAATTTATCATCCTCATCTCTTGATTACTAACACACCCTCCTAATATTTCCTATAATTTATTACATTGGTATTTTTTCCACATATATAATTTCTTATCACACCATTAGACCATAACCCACTACAAATATTTGGTGCATAAAATTACATTAATTTTATGTTGAGGCATTTTAAATGATGTATCCAAGTTTTCCAAGATTTTACATGAAGTGGAAAAGAGTGTTCATGAGGTTTAAAGGTTGCTAGCTAGTCAATGACAAAGTGTGCTTCAATATTCATGCATGAATCTTTAGTGTTTGGTTAGATAGGTAGGTTGATGGATGTGTTTGATAATTTGATCATGTTATAGATGTCATATAGAGTTCTTGGAGTGATAATGGAAATGATATTTTTCAATTTTAATCATCCTTGTGGTCATTGTGGTCATTTAGTCCTAGTTGGTCTTTTGGGAAATTAAGTTGAGTGAGCAAATTGATGGCATCAACATTTGCACGTGTAGAAAAGTCAAAAGGAGTTGGTCATATGGATCCAATCAATTTTGTGCCAATATCATATGGTCCAAGTTTAAATTCATGACTAATTGTGTATCAAAATAGATAATGTTTCAAATTTATCTTCTTAGGCATATTTCTCTATTTACCATACTTAGCCAAATTTGCATTAAAAAGTGACTATTATAATTTGAATTTTCAAATTTGTGAAAGAAAATAGTATGCATTTTTTGATTCATATCTTGATAATATGGATGAATTTTTTGATGGATTAAAAATAAAAATTTTAAAGGAGTCTAAGAGGAATCCATAAAAATTTATTATAAGGTTTGATTATTTGTACAATTTTAGTTATTGAGCTCCAAAGTTGACTAAGGGTTTGACTTTCTTCTGTTAAGAACTTGGGAAGGATGTTTGAGTTTATTTTGATGGTATTTGGATGTTTTTAGGTGAATTAGATTTTTTATAGTGATTTAGACTCCTTTAGGGTGATATGTGTGTATTTTGGAGGTTTGAAAAATCCATATTCATGGTAAACAAGTGATTTAATGTTGAATTTACATTCATTTATAGGGTTTTCATGTATAAGGGCATTAATTGATCTAATTTACTTATGAAGAGGACTGATGTGATGGATTTTAACACTTAAGGAGTAACTATAGGACATTTTTCATGGTTTTATGAATTTAAAAGTGCTCTTGTGTTTCAAGTGTGCTTGGTGAAGTGTCTAAGAGGTGAATAGGTCTCCATGTGATCTAAAAGGGCACTTAGGCCTATTTAAAAGAAGGTATTTCTTAAGGGTGACCTATGCAAGTCAAATATTAATATTTTATTGGTGTTTTATATGCCTTAATATCTAATTCATGTATTATGGATGACAAGGAAGGTGGTAAGCATGAATATTATATAAGGACCTAAGTCAATTATGAAGGGTTCTAGACTTGTGCAAAATGAATGAAGAATAGGTGAGGTATGAGTGTTCTTGGTGAGTGAGTTGAAGACCAAATTAGTATGATGTTAATACACATAAATGTATTAGTATGTTTATATAGTGTTTAAGAAACACTTCTCATTTCTAAACTTAGAGAGTCCATTGCATGAGTTACTAGTTGTGATAATCCTATTACCATTAGTGGAATAAAGGTAGAACATGTTGACTATTTCACAAATTAATATTAGTTAGTGTTTGGGATATACCATGGTTTAATAGTTGATCTTTGATTTTGGAGATGATCTATGATAGTTAAAGTAAATTATTCTCAAAACTAAGTCTAAGGCTAAACTAGGATGAATATTCACAATGAAACTGATCTAAGGTGAATTGATAAAAAAGAGCAAAAGGAAGGGTAGGGTAGAAAAGAGAAGTGTTGTTGATATTTACTTCAAATATTATGACAAATTTTTAATTTAATCTAAGCATGCATTTAACCAATGTTCAACATTAATTAGCTTAATCTCAAATCCTACCACATATCAGGCAAACATCTAAGGAAGGTATGAAAAGATGCAAATAAGAACCAAGTTCACTTTAAGAATTTCACCCCTATAAACAAATAACATTAACCCAGATGTAAGAAGAGAAAATAAAGTGAAATAAACCTAAGAACTTTCAACTAATATATCATTAGCCCAAATTATCAACTTTGCATTTTAAGATGCACATCCAAAATTCATAAGAACCATTCAAATCTAAAGATAAGATTAAACAATTGAGAGAGAAACCATGATAGCAATTCACACAAACAAATGTGGATAAAATTTGCAAAATTCCTTGCTTATATTAATTTTATCAAAAGTTACAAATAGTTTTTGGCTCTAAAAAATCTCACCTTTTACAATTGGTAATACATCTTTATATAGACCCTTCCTGAGGTATGTCAGTTAATAATCTCAAATTACATTTGTACATGTGTCTAGGATAGTTGCCCTTTTTATTAAATTATAGAACAAATGACTTTTTATAATATATTGACCTATAGGAAATGTACTTTATAAGATATACAAGCCTTTCTAAAAAGTATATTCCTTTTCAAAAATAAACAATGCTAGTTGTAAAATACTATTCATAATACAACTAAATTTGGGACCCTAGTGTTGTTGCCTTCCCTACAATATCTTTGTTTTATAATGTTGTTCATTGATCAACTAGAGATCAATAATAGGTCTCATGAACAATTCTTTTCCTTGACTCTCTAGGCTCTTGAGATCCCTCTTAGCACTTTCTAAAGTCTATTTGATGCCCTTCTCATGAATTGAGTAGCTCTTTGATTGAAATCCTCGTCAATTATTAGACCCAAGGGACTAAATATGGTATTTTATTTGATCAAGTTATCTAATATGTGCCACATTCTATCTTCTTATTGCTTGAGATCCTTATAAATTTCCTCCATCTACTTGGACCATCTTCTCAAGGCTTTTATTTTTTATACTAATATATCCATAGCCATTTTTAAATGGACTAGACTGATTATCCTAAATTTGAGGACTTGATTCTTGGTCAAGGCTTTGATCAAGTCTTTCACTTGATAGTTTGAAGCTTGCTATTGGCTAAATTGGCCTATAGCCATGGAATTTTTCTTACTCATTACATCTTATTTGGTTTTGATTAACTTTAAGGAATTGAATAAGTTAATCATGGTTTCCTTAAATGGTTTGAATATATATTTTTGGATTAACAAGATGGTAGTTCCTTCTAAATTCTTCTATTATTGCCTCATACTTTTTATGATAGCATGAAATTAATTAGATTGTCATTGAGTCAGCTTTAATGGGACTTATTTTATATCACTCTTTCCAAGATGGTGGTATTTGGATTAAATTTGAACCGCCACTAATGATTGAGTCACTTTTGGAGTTGGGGTTTTTATTTGTGCTCCCCTAGATGTTCCTAGGGAAACTATCCTTTTATATTCTTCTTTTTATAAAGCCACAATGCATGGCTTAAGCCATTCATTCATAGTGATGGTGATAGCCTTTGTTATTACCCAAATATGGTGTAGATTAGGGACTTTCTACAATTTTCCATAATGGCCATGAATTTGTCCAAATTGCTCACTAGTGGTCTATAATTTGGTTTTGGCTTGAATTCTTCTTACACAGATGATAATTCAACTCTCTTAGGCTTGATTATGAGTATAAGGTCAAATCAAGGTTTTTATACTTTCCAAGGCTTTCTTCAAGGTTTTTATAATGCTTTAATGGTCATATCCATTTGAACTTATGCAAGCTTTGTGACCTAGATCCCAATTAGATGGTGTACTTATACCCTTGCATTTCTCAGGTCTATAAAATCTCCAACTTGGCACATTATCCTTACATGGCTCTAATGTGGCATCAAAGTGTAATCCTTATAGAATTTTCATGGCAATTTTCTCATTCATATTTAAAAAGTGACCATTCCCTTTGAAAATTTTACCTTAATCTCACATTGTTGGATCATCCTTATATAGATCAATGTGGATCACTGATCTCAATCTGAGAACTTTAACTCTATTAGTTACTTGCTAATTTCCCATGATTATGAAACTTTTCACTTCCACATTTACTTTGAGCTTTGTTGAAATTCTGATGTTAAATTCACATGATTGATCTTGATTGCATGAATCATGTGCTCTATTGATCTTGATCTACTTAATTATGCCCCTACTCCATAGACCATTGATCTAAGTGTGTATACTCATCCATGTATCATTGATCTTTAAAAGATGTTATAGCTTTAAATGGTGTCTCATAGCTATTCCACATGTTGTCTTCATATTCTTCCTTAGGGCCTTTGACTTTTCCACCTTCATTATGCCTCATCAGATCATCCTTGCTCAATCAAATGTGCTCTATTAGATCTTGATCTGTGAGTTCACATGCCATTATTTTTTGAGTGTTCTTTGGCCAAGATTTTTCCACTTATCACCTTCTCACTTATCCCAAGGATCCATTGAAACTTTGACTCAATACATGTCATTAGATCAAGCTTGCTTGAGAAACTGCATATCATTGATCTTTAAAATATGTTTGAACTTTAGCTTAGGGATAGGTATTTCTCTTTAATCTTTCACCATTGGATCTTGATCACCTAATCAAATGAGGACCATTGATCCTGTAGATGAAAATGATGTTTAAGTTAGGTTCAGGAAAATAAAGAGATTAGAATAAGGTTTTTGGACTATGGTTTTATTTCATGTTTAAATAAAATGGTTAAGAACTTAGGACAAAATATTTAAGATAAGTTTTAATAAATAATAAATGGGACCTCACAAATAATAAAAGACATAGCATATATTTTTAGCCTAAGGTTTGTTGTATTAATAAATACAATAAACTATTAGGTAAGGCTTTTAGGTGAAGCCTATAGTAAAAGGGACCCTTTGTTTAATTAGAACATGTGGAAATAAAAGGGACCAAGGGGGATTAGGAAAAAAAGAGACCAAACATAAAAAATATATATATACTAAGGTTTGGTCATGTTAATAAACATGGATAAACCTTAGGATAAAAATATAACTAAGCCTATGCCATGATAAATTGTTCTTGCATAAATTATTCACACCAAATTTGAATTTAATTCAAAAGGACTTGAGCTATGGTAATTTTAATGAGGGTTTCAAGATGATTAAACATGACTTCAATTTGATTTTCAATAGACCAAAGGTTAGTAAAAGATCAAATTAACATTAGATATGGAACCCAAGACATTGCCCATTCCAAATGGACTCCATTAAAGTTATAACCTAAAACATAAATATATATTGTTAGAAAATTTAGTAAAGATTAAATTATAATTATGAATAAATATTCCAACTAGATCAGGTGTGAATGATATAAAAAAAAAATACAATGTGCAAATATGTTAGTGGTACTCTGATCAAGTGAATTTCAATGTTATGGTACAAATCTGCATAATTTGAAACAAGGGTCCCCATTTTTCATAAATGGGGGTATGTTGACCTTAACATATAAGATATTTTTGTATGAACTAATGGTCATGTTTCTAATGCGTTAATATATTTTTTTCAGGTTTGTTGGTTGAGGATGATCGAAGAAGTCTAGGTTGATCCAAAAGGATATTTTGGATGCTTTGAATATGAGTGAAGGCTTGAGTGAGTGGGTGGTTTGAATAAGGTTTCTAATGAGTGTTTCTCCATCATATTATATTATATTTAGAGTTTTGGAGGTGTTCTCATCAGTATGTTTTGTGTTAGTGCTCAACATCTAGGGCAAGTTGGTGCTTGTCCATCCTTAGGGGTTGGTGCTTCTTGTGAAGTGGGTGCTTCACTAAAGTCTCATGTTTGTAATTATCTTATAGGATAATTAGTCCATGTGTTTTTATTATTGAGACTGTTTTTTATCCCCCATGAGTGTTTCCCACATAAATTCATGTGTTATGTATGTAATCTTGCATTATTCTCTTGTTCATTGTTATGAATGACTTGTATGCTTTATGATTGCTTGTGATGATTGATCAAGAGTTTAAAAATATTAGAATTGATGTTTGAATTGCTTACATCACTAATTCACCCCCCAGTGATTTTACCTCTAATATATTAGGATTAATAAAAGTTAATATGAACACTTTTATTTTGCTAAAGTATGGAGATTCACTAAAAAATGGTTTTATCAAATTTAATTATGAATTTATTGATATAAGTGTATATAAAATGTGGAAGCATATAAAATGCATGTTATTTATTTGATAAAATTAATCATCAAGCTTAAGTATCATATAATTAAATAATGTTAGGATATACAATGTAGGGTTATAGTAAGGATTCCCTTTAAATCTTTGAATAAATTAATTACTATGGAACCAAGATATAAATCTAACTTTAGTTTGAGTTTTATTTTAATGCAATCAAGTAATTATTGTGGATTATTATTATAAATAATTAAATAGCATGAGTCATATTTATCATATTAATCATATAGTCATCATTATGTATGTATATTTGACCCTATTTATTATGTTGGTTATCTTGAATAAGCCTAAACTTTATTATCAAAATTGAAAATAAACTTGACATGATTGTGTGGAGATACTTATTTGGACCTTATACATCACATAAGAATGTAGCATTAATGAATTCTCAAAAAATCTTATTTTTTATTTGAATCCTTCAATATTTTCACCTTATGTTATTATATCAAATATTTATGCATAATTTCATAGGTAAAGTGACCTTAAAAAGGTAAGGAAATTGATTCAAGATAGAGGAATTTAAAAATACCTAGATTTATTTAGATTAGAGGAATTTAAAAATACCTATATTTATTTAGATTTAAGTTTATAAAATATAATTAAAAATGTATTTTGATTGAAATTGGGGATGATTATTATTTGTCTTGTGGATTGGATAAATACTATCATGGAAAATGACGATGAGTGCACTAGGGGTTGTATAACCATTTTCATTTTATCTTTCAACTACGTTAATTGAAGTAACAATCTTGGATGTTTCTTCCTCCTTTAAAAGATAAATGCAATTTCATTTTTTGTGGAATTATTTGAAAACCATAATTAATTTACTTTTTTATTGCATCATGAAAATATTTTATGCCCTAGTTTGTGTTAATAGCTTTTCTATATTGTAATGATCAAAATAATACAAATAAAACCTTGTTTATCACTACTCAAATCCAATAAAATATTTTTTATGTTTAATCTCAATAATTATATTTTAGATCATGAGTAATAATTAAATAATATATGTTTGATCTCAATAATTATTTTTTGGCCCATGAGGCATAAGGAATGAGCATCTATTGACATACCTTCCTTAATGTTGATTTTTTAAGGTAGAATGTTGAGAAATTTGTGTGTATACCATGTGAGTTAAGGAATTATGATATGATTAGTTGAAACTTAATTTTATTACTACCCCATTTTATTCATGATTTATATAATAATACATTACTCTACCTAATAAGGTTTGTATAATTAGATGAAGCCAATAGTATGTGAGCATCTCTAAAAATATATATAGTTATATTTCTTCCTTGAGATTTAAATCACCAATTTGCCCACTTAAATAACAATTATTATGGAATATATATGCCACTCTCCACTATATATAATAGAAAGGAAAATAGTCAATATATTTTGAGGGTATGTTGATAATATTTATCTTGAGACTTGAGAAGTAGGAGTTGCAGGTATTAGTACCCCTATTCCAACCATGTTTTAATCTTATTGAGATCTCAATAATATTGATTTTAGTATTAGGATATTATATTTCATTATTGAACCACTGATATGTATGTTCATGAGAATTGAATCCATTAAAACTATTTTTATACTTGATTTTTATTTTTTGGCTTTAGAAGATGAGATTAGAGTAAGTTTAACTGTTACACCCATTCAAAGGTTGGATAATGGAATAATTATCAAGGAAAATATGAAAATGATGTGTTATGATTTGAAACCTTTCATGAGTGTGTATTATTATTTATTTTATAAATTAAGGAAGGTGCATTAAGGTTTAATATAAAAACATTATAAAATAAATATAATATGAATCTAAAATATTATCTCTCTGGTATAGAAGGATTTTCTCTATTTTTATCTTGATCCACAAGAGGTCAGTCAAAACTATAGAGTTAAATATATTAGCTTTATCATGAATATTATTTTCAAAGATTCAAATCACTTCCATCATTTTAAGTATGGAAAATTTTAGTGTGGGGATTATTGGTGATGTTAGTAAAAACAAGGTATGAATTATGAACACAAGACTACACTAAAACAAGTTGCATGGTGTCATATTTATAATGGAAATAAGGAAATAATATTTATTTTATGTTTCTAAAAACATTTCAATTTGTAATGTTTGGATAGTATTTACCATAACTATTATTTTTAAAAATAATTAATTAATTATAATTAAATATATCTAAACATACATTAGTTAAAGCAAATAATTCATATATATCTATCAGACTATAAAGAGAAACAATTCTAAGTGACACAATGAAACTAGACTAATAATTTAAATGACAAAGGGATAAGAATAAATCACACTTATTTTAAATTATATAAATATAATATTTTAGATTGACTATACTAAATATATGCAAAGTTTTCCTAAAATGTTTAAATTATTGTGCTCCTAAATAGACTCATGTGTGGGTGAATTTTTTACAAACCTCATCATAACATTTCCATCAAGGTCATTTCTATTTGCCTTTAACCATGTCTATCTTGCTATCAGTTTTTAAGATAATCATTTTATCACAATTATGACGTCACATTTTTTAAATGCATATAACTTCACTTCATTGAAATATTATACATAATGTGTAAAATAGAATAATCTCTTCCTTGACCTAGATTGACACTCAAAAAAAAAGTAATAGAGTTAAGAAACCATAAAGGAATCATTGAAAAATACTTATCCTACACAAACATAATCATATGTTTACTTATTTTTTTGAGTGTGTGAATGGAATAATTCAAATGATAATTTAAAACCTCCTCCTCCCTAGAAGTGATGATACAACTACATGCATTCTAATAACCTCTTTTGGCTCAAGGTAAATGGAGATATATCAATATATAATGATAATGTCATAATTATAAAGGATTTTATTTTATTCTTGGATCTAGGATTGACATTTTATGTGTATATCTCATTTTTATTTACAAAATTTAGCTTCTAAAATCTCTTGATAAGACCTTGTGTATATAGGTTAATACACATGCTAGCTGACTATATAAATATTTTTAAAGGAAAATTTAAAGGCATATGATCAATGGGAAAGTGATAAAATGACCATATAACTAAATGGGACAAACTCATACAATCTATGGGTTTATCCTAAATAGACCTGTACAGTAACCATGTATGTCCTAGAAAAGAGCCAAGCTCTATTTTCAAGGTAAGGTTGGATAAAATGTGAGATATAGTCCAAATGTAATAATACATACCTCTTTTTATAAGTATTTATGTGATATTTAGGCTCAATTAACCAATTTTATACTATGTTTGGCTGGTATTGTCCTATAAATAGGATAAAATATACAAGTTTTCCAAATATGGTAAATTAGGGATAAAAATAAGGAATACGGGTCTTATGCCAAATTTAGGTTCATATATAATGCCCCAATTTTTATGTGGATATGTGATTTAGATGCATATGTTTACAAAATTATAAATGAAAATAATTTAAACATGCATCTTCACTTGCCTTTTGAAGAATTAAGGGTTTATGACTCACACTTGAGCTAAGCTTCCATCCACACCATTTAACTTATGTATATGGAAAATAAATCAGATTATCATGATATGTTTTTAGTTTTGAAATTTTAAAATTTTAATTATAATTTGAAAATATATCATAGGAATTAATACACCATTGTATTACATCAAATATTGCATCAACAAGACTTTTGATAAGTTTTGAAATATAGACAACACTTACATGGGATTCATTAGAAACCCAATTAGACTTGTTATAGGTATTGAAACATATAAAAAACCTCTATAAGATTCACTAACACCCAATCCACTTCTTGGTCAAGTAATTATATGATTTTTTCTATTTATCTACACATTGAAAATTCCTTGATATATGTCCCATTCTAAAATGACAGATGAAGACCATGTGTTGAAATCACTCATTTCAAAATATAAAGGTCAAATTTATCATATTTTAGGAAACTAAATTATCTTTCACATGTTAAAATCCTATAAACATGTGAAAATCAAAATTTTCCACAATCATGTTTTTGAAAAAAAATCATATTTTGAAGTTTGAATTGTCATATTTTTATGCCACATAGAATAGTGTAAATTTAATATAGTGTATGAAATATATAATATAATATAAAACACTTCATTATAGGTTATGATGCCTCCATTGTAAAATAAAAATGAGAAATGTTTATTATGCCCCCAAATGTCACAAGCATCCCTATAGTTGGGATAGATAAAGTAATGAAAAAACACACAAGTAACATGCCACTATAGGTGCATGGTATAAACCATGGAAATGTAATAATCACACATGGATACCAAAATAAACATGATATACATCATGTATAAAATCATTTTATACTAATATATTCCACTCAACTTAGGCCCACATAATTCTTGTGACCACACCTAATTTAGTGACAAGATAATGAGATGACACCCAAGACAAGACTCGAAAGATATGATGATAAGAGGTTACTCTATGTACAAGGAAACATATACAGGTAAACAAAATACATATATAAGCAATCATTCACACATAAAAGTTTGTCATTATGTAAAAATCATACATTATAATATCCATGTGATGTAATGTTTATATACTAACATAAGATTTAGTAATATATATAATCTAGTTTAATATGATAAAATAAAAGAAAGGATAGATATCATTGTGAAAAAATTCACTAAAAATGCAATGATCCCAAGCTAGGACATGTTGTTTGTGAAAATTTCACTCTAAGATGTAAGCAAATAGGGTGAAATCTAGCATCATGTATCTCATGAATCTTTATGCCATCCACTCTATAATATCCCATGAAAATCATGTGTAAATCATGGATAATTAAAACCTATATCATAGGTAAATGTGTAAAATTTATAAATCAATGTTTTTTAATTTTTTTAAATTTATAAAGTTTTTTTAATTTTTCTAATGTTGATTTATTTCAGCCCCTAGATGGGAAATATATGAGCTATGTAGGTATCAATTATGATAATAAAATTATGATAAACTGTATGAATATTTTATAAAGCATCATGAGTTTTAAAAGTAATAATATAATCCTAGTATTTATTATAGGTTGCAAAATACATGATAAAATGTGAATGTAATGATATATGGTATAGTTGACTATGTGGCAAGGCCAAATGGTAAATGGATCATAAGTTAAGTATAATGTTTTAAATGTGGAATATTTGGTACATCCCAATGTTAAAATTATAAAATATGGAAATATATGGAAATAAATGATCCATAGATGCTAACTAATCATAAATCAATGTATGTGTAAGATCTAGAATATAAATTTGGAACTATAAATTAGAAATTTATGTAAGAAACATGTGTGGCTACAAAACCCCCATAGGAAAATATATGTCATGTACATATAAAAATGTTAAATATATATTCAATTGAATTATTCATATGATAAAAAAGTAATATCAAGATGTACATATTGCTAAGAATGTGAAATCCCATTTAATGTAGTAAGGTAAGACATGTGATTAATAAGACTTGTTAATATGATATAAGTATGACCAATACAATTCATAGGATATACCCTTGGTGTCATACTCCTATGGGTATATTATGCTAAAGTAATTCTTAAATAAATAATATGTTAATGAGAAACATGTGTGGGAGAAATCACCTAATAGGAAAATATGTGTATATAAATAAAATCAATAGAGATCATGTTTGGGTATGATGCCCCATAGGAAAATAAATATTATCATGTATAAATATATGTTTTTTTAAGATATTAACAATAAGAAAATAAATCTAATGTAAAAATTCATGGGGCCACATAAGAAATAAGAATATCAAACATTGAAAACTAAAACAATGATATGGGGAGTATTATAAACAACTTCTAGATTCAATTTGAATTCAATGCATGTTATGATAGAAGAACCTAATAAGTATGTTTTCATCATTGGGAAGGTTAATGTAAGTTATAATAATGGTATAAATGGTCAAATGGATAATTTCAATGAAACATAGTAAGAAACGTGAAAAAAGTGGCTAAAATATTATATATGCAAATATAAGTTGAGTGCCATGTGAAGTCTATAAAATATAACAATGAAATAAAAATAAAGAAAGAGGCATAAAACATAGTCATATATTTAATTATGTCAATGTATAAAATTTTGATGATAATATATAAAATTTATTCATCCAATGTAGTAATATATTTAATTGGCATGAATAAATCCATGTGCACAAGTAATATGTGTATACCTTATATAAATAATTATTAAGAAATATGATATAAGTAAAAGTGGCCCCCTTTATATCAAATGTGATGTGTTATGATTATGTTACTATGTAACTATTTAATGTAACTAATTAGATGTTGAAAGAAACCCACAAGTTATCTTCAAACCATAAAAATTATCCCTATAAAATGATTTCATAGTTACATAGTAAAGTGTAAACTATGAAATTATAGGTTAATAAAAATATAGAAAACTATAAAATACAAAAAGTTAATAGGAGTGATTTTGTAGTTAACTAGATGATTTCACAACTTACCCCACTAATTTTACAAATTTTTATAATGATTTAAATACTTGATTAGATTATTTCATAGTTATGTAGGGTGATTTTTAAATTTAGGCTCTGAATTCATAGTTTCCCAATAAACTTATATAAAACACAAAAATACAACATAATATTTTCATAACTTTATGGCCCAATTTCACAATTTTCAAATAGTTTTGCAACTATAAATTTGTTAAGATTTTTTAAATTCTAAAAAAAACTAAAAAATGAAGTATATCACAACATAAAACAAAATGATTTCAAAAATATAGATAATTATTTCCTAGTTAGACATTTCAAATTCACAAATATGTCAAAAATAGAAAAATCCCTCAAACCTGTAGAATGAATTCATAGTTATTAGTGTTGATTTCATAAATAAACTCTAAGATGTTGTAGATACATAGTGAAGGTCAAAAATAGGGATGAATTCATAGTTTACTGAGGCAATTTCATAGTTTTCTAGTGTGATTTCACTGTTTATGACTCCAAATTCATAGATACACAATAGATAAATTTGTAACTCTATAGGAAACAGACCTGATAATGACAAATATTCAATTTTTAGCCAATTTTCATTAAATTTAGAAACAAAAATTGATAAGATAATATGTTAGGAAGTAACTATAATAATTTTGTGGGTTGTGATCACACCAAGCATGCTAAAATATAGAATAGGATTTTAGAGTAAGTTAGTTCATGTGTTTAATATAAAGCAAATGAAAAATCATAAATAATATATTGTACTAGGCCTAATCTATAAATGGGCATGGATAAATGGTTTCAAGAATATTAGACAAGAAAATATGGTAAATTCCTTCCCCAAGTGCACCTCCTATAATATCAGTCCATTAAATGTGTTCATGCCTAGATTTGGTATTCCAATGCTTTATCAATGCAGTAGCACAAGAATTTGCATACTTCTCTCCTTGCACCAATGGATTTGAATGTTAATTTGATCAATATTGAAAGGATGAGTGAATCTCTTTAGTGATATTTTTTCATAGTTTTTCTACAACAAAAATAGTTTGTTGAAGTTATTCCCTCATAATAACATTACATAAAAAAAGATAAAAGGTTATGGCCATGGCTCATGCATTTATAGCTTTTCCAAAATGATCTAGCTTATTTATATCCCTCCATCTAAAGATAAAGATGGAGGGTCATGAGTCCATTCAATTTTAGAGGGACAAGTAATAAATATCATCATCAATATTTGGAAGAATATAGTATTAATAAGGCATGGGTAGCTCTAATCCTAATATTTATCTCTACTATTGGTTTGTGGATGATACCCCTATGATGATGTCATGGGTGACATCATGGACCAAATATTTTTAATTATTAATTTCCAATAATATATATTCAATAAATTTCCATGGATTTCTCACTTAAGCTCTTAATCCACTTTGATTTGCTTAGATGATTTTGCTTAAGCTTTTTACAATTCTTGGAAATTGGTGGCATGTTTAATCAAACTAGTCAAAAATGTTAATTTACTAATTCATAATTTTATTGAGTTTAATTAGATGAGGGTGTAAATTATGTATAGGGTAATACCCCATTTAGGGAATTATATAGTGAATTGGCACATACAAGTGGTGTGTGTAGCCAAATTAGAGGATTTTAGTGGTCTAGAGCATCATTTTACTTTATCACAATTTGAATTTAAATGAATTATGAGAAGATAACAATTCTACAAAATAAATTTCCCCAATTTGGGATACATGAATGTGGATTGGTGCATGTGCGTGACATGTACAACCAAATCATAACATTTTGGTTATTTTGGTCTAGTTTTTACATTATGGAGAAAATTTGTTTGGATTTAGAATCTTGGCAGGATACTTATAGGAATTATATGTATATATTTTCATTTCCTTGGGACAAATCATCCCATGATATTCTCTAGACAATTTTAACAAGTGGTATCTTAGTTTGCATACCATTAGGTGTATTTGTCCCTTATATTTTCAATTTCAAGTGATTAGATGATCTAGATTACATTCAAAAAATTTATCTTGAGAATACATTGATCTATACATGTTTTATTATACATTTTTCATGGAACAAATGGAACATTTAGGTAATACCTATCAACATCAAATGTGGTAATCGTGTCTACAAAAAATCTTATTTTATACTTTTAATTTATAATTCTCAATGATAAATTAAAATTTAACATCTTCAAATACCTAAATTTTGTATTAGACACTTTATAAACATCAAATTTTGCACAATTTGACATATGTGGACATTGCACAAACATTTGACTCTTCTACACATTTTCACTTTATCCATTTACCCTAGTAGTAATGGCCTACCCTAGTCACCATAAAAACCTATTTTTGATCAACTTAGTCTATGATAATATTAGTAACATTTGGACAATTTTAATTACAGTAGGTGTCTTCCTCTACCAATAGTTTCCATGAAAACTTAATAGCTATTTTTAAAAATTGGGAAGTCCCCATTAGGTCAACCTAGACATGTTTCATGCATAAATAATAGTTTGAAATAGTGAATATTCAACTGTAAATACATATAAATCCTATGTTTATATTCAATTGACCATTACCTTGATAATTGCTTGAAAACTTTAGGAATCAATTATCACTCTCTTAATACAATATCAAAAATTAATACACATATTGAAACACCTTAAATGATAATTCTTAAAGCTAATTATTATTACATAAAATCTAAATTTACATGGTGCCAATTGTTGACCTCCAAATATTATCTTTAATTATATCTTGATCATAATGTTTTACACACACAAAAGGTGGAGAAATACATATGGTTTGAGCCCTATTAATAAAATTTAAATCTGGCTAATACTCAACCATTTATCAAGGGGTAATTTTGGATATCCAACCCAAAATACTATCCCTATTTTTAATGGCATTTTATGGTTGAAATCACAACTAGGGTTTTGATGGAATGAGAAGGAAAACAAATATTAACACACATGACTAAAGGAAAACACACACATAGGAATATTTTAAAAGAACATGCATAAAATTTATATAACTTAAATACTTATACAACATACAAATACACTACTAACAAATCCTAGGTAATATTGATTACCATAGGCATCAAACTTTACTATTAACATACAAAAAGGGTTTGAGCCTTTGTTTTGAACCTAAACACTTAATAAAGCACATATAAAGAATATTATGATACCAAGACATATTTTTTAAATGAGTAGACATTATAATAATCTAAGTACACTTTTACCATCTTGATTTTTTATTTCCAAATATTCTATTTGTAATATCTATAATATCAATTTAGATTAGTTATTTATTTCCATATCTAACATATTTTTTTACTAGATAGGGTAAATAATTTTGAAACTAGAGTTATGAACTAAAAAAGTGAGGGTTTTGATCACTAGACCCAAAATCAAGAATGAGGGTTTTGAAAAATTATCCCACAACTAATAGGGTTTAAGGATCCCACAACTGTGATTCACAACTAGAGGGTTTTATGGGTCCCAAACCCATGTCAAGCACAAAAAGAGGGTTTGAATTATCCCACAACCATAAAAATTCAACTAGTGAGAGGGTTTAATATATCCCATAACTAATATAAGAGGCTTTTAAGAATCCCATAACCTTACCAATACAAGGACGGAAACTCCTTGACCAATAATAAATATAGACAATAACTATCACCCTTCAGTGGAGCTTCTTTAAAACTTCTATTATAAAACAAAAGCCATCCAGAAGAAAATTATCTTCTACTAATCTTTTATCTCCTTTAAATGTTTTCATAGACTCCACATATCTAAAACATAACTAATGAGTATGAACACACTAAGCCAAATAGTAGATAAAACACAGTATGGAAATAGGTAAATCATCTTCAACAATATAAAAAAATATAGACAAAAACTATCACACTCCAATAGAGATTCCCCAAAACTTCCACTACATGATAAAATTTAGGTAAGATCATACAATATTCCACTAATCCTCTACGTATTTGAAAAACAATTATAACCTATACACCATTAAATCAAAACTAGTAGGTCCACATGCCTATTGAGCTAAACAATAGATAAATCATAATAAGAAATAATCCAACTCATCTTCAACCATCTAGTAATTGTTTGATACAAAATAAGAATCTTCAACCCATTATAAATCACCATTTTCTCCACTTTGGATAATAAACCCTCATCAATATATCTAACATCATCCCTCTTCCTATAATGGTGTTTAGGATGAATATTTTACAACAAGATAATCAATCAAAAAATAACACAAAGGTTTTAAGACAAACCCCAAAAACTAGAAGAGACAAGGGTGAAATCCTCTAACATCCACCCTTCTTATAAGGAAAACAAAGTGGAATCCTATAACATATGTATAAGAATGAAAGGGGTAGATTCCTCTATCATCCACCCAAACCCCAAATTTTTTTATGAGGAATCCTCTAACTTACTCCATAAGGCCCACAAATTTCTAGTCCTATGAAGGCAGAGAGATTTGAGGAAGAGTCCTCTAACATCCACATTCAAATCTTAAAAAACATTGGGCCAACTCATGGGGATCACATCAAATAAAATGGGGATAGACTCCCTTTGGATCTTAAAGTTAGAAAACCAATCCCTCAATAGTCTATCATAAGCTTGTTACATGGTAGAAAATTGATGATAACAAGAAAAATAACCAAGCTTCCTCCCTTTCCCATAGGAGAGGGAGATAAATAAATATCCAAGAAATTATTTGAAATAGACTCCCATAGGATAAAACCAAGATAAAATAAGAGCATAAAGGTAATACAATACCACTTTGACCTTAAAATAAGGTAATTTTCCTATAGGATAAAATAAGATTAGGACTCTAAACTTTTACTAGTCCACTATCTTACCCAGCCTAGTAAAAGTCATGTAGATCTACTACTAGGAGGTAGTAACACTTTTGATTAAAAACCAATGAAATAGTACCACATTTTTTCTATATTTATTCCACTAGTATAATGTCTTGATAGACATAATATTAAATATGTATACCTACCAATTAGCATTAATTAATCTTTTATTCTAGGTTTTTCTATTAGATCATGCCCATGGTCTTCTACTCTAGTATATGGTTCATGCCAAGCATCCACTCTTATTCTCTCCATCTTAATAAGACCTAAATTATTCTTGAGGAAGACACTAAGATTTCCATTCATCCATAGTCCCACCAAACACATTTAAAACTTTCATGTCTATTACTTAGATTTAATCATTTTTCCACTCTATATTCTTCTAACAAACCCCACCCAGAATCTTCATCTTTAGATCTTAGGGTCCACCAATCTTCCACACTAGTTTTTCCCCATCCAATGGGCCTTTTATCTATCAAAATACCAACTAGATATGGGTCAAGGTCATGTCCTTCACTCTCCCCCTCTTCCTACCCAACCCTTAAATTCAAATTCTTCCCTTCGCTCCTTCTCTTGCTTAGCTCCATTTAACATAATTAGACAATGCATATTTTTCAAAAAAATTAGGAAACTCAAACTTTGAATAATTAAAAAATATTTTGGTGACTATTAGGGTCTATTTGATCATAAATAAACATGATGATAAGGTGATCAAATTCATTTATGTTTCATCATAGTATATCACCATGAAAAATTCATGCCTTATGGTGCAATCCTAGGATAATGAGTTGTCATCCTCCGATTTCTAGTCTTAACATCATAATTTTATGATTTATCATCCTTGTATCTTGTGTTCTAACACACCCTCCTAATATTTCTTATAGTTTATTACACTGGTATTTTTTCCACATATATAATTTATTATCATACCAATAGACCATAGTCCACTACGAATATTTGGTACATAGCATTCCATGAAGATTAGGAATAATAAAAATTAATATGAACACTTTTATTTGGCTAAAGTATGGAGATTCACTAAAAAAAGTTGTTTTTATTAATTTTAATTGTGAATTTCTTGATATATGTATACTTAAAATGTGGAAGCATATAAAATGCATGTTAGTTATTTGATAAAATTAATCGTAAAACCTAAGTCTCATGGAATTAAATAATTTTAGGATATACAATGTAAGGTTATATTAAGTATTTCCTTTAACTCTTTAAACAAATTAAGTACTATGGAACCTATATATATATATATATATATATATATATATATATATAACCTTAGTTTTAGTTTTATTTTCATGCAGTCAAACAACTAATGTGGATGATTATTTTAAATAATTCAATTGCATGTGTCATATTTATCATATTAATCATATAGTGGTCATTATGTTTGTATTTTTTACCTTATTTGTTTTTTTGGCTATCTTGAAAAAGCCTTAAACTTTATCATCAAAATTTAAAATAAACTTGATATGGTTATGTGGAGATGCTTGTTTGGCCCTTATACATCATATAATAATGTATCATTAATGAATTAATAAAAACACTTATTTTTTATTTGAATCCTTCAATATTTTCACCTTATGTTATTATATCAAATATTTATGTATAGTTTCATAGGTAAAGTGACCTTAAAAAGGTAAAGAAATTGATTCAAGATAGAGGAATTTAAAAATGCCTAGAATTATTTAGGTTTAAGTTCATGAAATGGAATAACAAATGTATTTTTATTTCAATTAGGGATGAGTATTATTTGTCTTATGTATTAGAGAAATACTATCATATAAAATGAGGATGAGTGCACTAGGGGTTGTATAACCATTTTATTTTTATCTCTTGATTGTGTTAATTGAAGTAATAGTCTTAGATGTTTCTTCCTCCTTTAAATGATGAATGCAATTTAATTTTGTGTGGAATTATTTGAAAACCATAATCAATCTAATTTTTCATTCCATCATGAGAATATTTTATGCCCTAGTTTGTGTTAATATCTTTTCTATATTATCATGATCAAAATAATACAAATACAACCTTGTTTATCACTACTTGCCTCCAATAAAATATTTTTTATGTTTAATCTAAATAATTATATTTTAGATCATGAGGCACAAGTAAATAATATATGTTTGATCTCAAGAATTATTTTTTAGATCATGAGGCATAAGTAATGAACATATATTGACATACCTCCTGTAATGTTGATTTTTTAAGGTAGAATGTTGAGAACTTTGTGTGGATACCATGTGAGTTAAGGAATTATGATATGATTAGTTGAAACTTAATTTTATTACTACCTTATTTCATTCATGATTTATATAATAATAAGAGAATTCATAGTACAAAGCCAAAAATATAAAAATAAAACCAAAAAATTGTGTTGAAAAATCAGCCATTTACTCTTCCCAATAAGGTTTATATGATTGGATGAAACCAATAGTATGGGAGCATCTGTAAAAATATATATAATTTTATTTATTCCTTGAGATGTAAATCATCAATTTCCCACTTAAATCACTATTATTATGGATTATATATGCCACTCTCCACTATATATAATAGGAAGAAAAATAATTAGTATATTTTGAGGGTATGTTGATAATATTTGTCTTAAGACTTGTCAAGTAGGAGTTTCAGGTATTAATACCCCTATTCTAACCATGTTTCAATCTTATTGAGATCCTAATAGTATGTATTTTAGTATCAAGTACTATATTTCATTATTGAACTATTGATATGTATGCGCATGAGAATTGAATCCATTAAAACTATTTTTATATTTGATTTTTCCTTTGTGGCTTTAGATGATAAGATTAGAGTAGGTTTAATTGTTACACCCATTTAATGGTTGGATAATGGAATGACTGTGAAGGAAAATATAAAAATGTTGTGTTGTGTTTTAAAACCTTTCATGAGTCTGTATTATTATTTATTTTATAAATGAAGGAAGGTGCATTAAGGTTTAATACAAAAACATTTTAAAATAAATATAAGAGGAATCTAAAATATTATCTCTCTGATATACATGGATTTTCCCTATTTTTATCTTGATCCATAAGAGGTCAGTCAAAACTATAGATTTCAATATATTAGCCTTATTATCAAAATTACTTTCATAGATTAAAATCACTTCCATCATTTTAAGTATGGAAAATTTTAATTTGTGGCTTATTGGTGATTCTATAAAAAATAATTTATGAATTATTAACACAAGATTACAATAAAAAAAAGTACATGGTGTCATACTTATAATAGAAATAAGGAATCAATATTTATTAGACATTTCTCAAAACATTTCAATTTTTAATTTTTGGATATTATTTACCATAACTACATTTTTAAAAAATAATGAATAGATTAATTACAATTAAATAGATCTAAACATATATTAGTTAAATTAAACACTTGATATATATCTATCATATTATAAATAGAAACAATTATAAGTGCCACAATGAAACTAGACTAATAATTTAAATGACAAATGGATAAGGATAGATCACACCTATTTTCAATTATATAAATTTAAGATTTTAGATTGACTATACTAAATATATGTAAAGTTTTCCTAAAATGTTTAAATTTTATTGTGATCTTAAATAGACTCATGTGTGGGTGAATCATTGAAATATATCCATCAAGGTCATGTCTATTTAACTTTTACCATGTCTATCTTCCTATGGGTATTCAAGATAATCTTTTTATCACCTTTATGATGTCACATTTTTTTAATGCATGTAACTTCACTTTAGTGATATATTAGGCATAATGTTTATAATAGATTAATCTCTTCCTTGACCAAGATTGACACTAAAAAAAATTAATGGAGTCAAAAAACCATAAATGAATCATTGAAAACTATGTATCCTACATGAACACAATCATATGTTTACTTATTTTTTGAGTGTGTGAATGGAATAATTCAAGTGATAATTTTAAACCTCCTCCTCCCTATAAGTGATGATTCAACTACATGAATTCTAATAACCTTTTTTGCTCAATGAAAATGGAAAGGTACTTATATATAATTATAATTTCATAAGTATAAAGGATTTTATTTTATTTTTGGCTCTAGGCTTGATATTTTATATGTGTATCTCTCATTTTTATTTTCATATTTTAGCCTTTAAAATCTCTTGACAATACCTTGTGTATATAGGTTTATATAGGATAAATACACATGCTAGCTAACTATATAAATATTTATAAAGGAAAATAAAAGGCATATGATCAATGGGAAAGTGATAAAATTACCACATAACTAAATGGGACAAACCCATATAATATGTGGGTTTGTATTAGATAGACCCATACAGTACACATGTATGTCCTAGAAAAGAGCCAATATCAATTTTCAAGGTAAGGTTGGATAAAATGTTAAATATATTCCAAATGTGTTAATACATACCTTTTTTACAAGTATTTATGTGATATATAGTCTTAATGGACCAATCATATACCTATGTTTAGTTGGTGCTTTCCTAGAAATAGGATAAAATATACAAGTTTTCCAAATATAGTAAATTAGGGATAAAAATAAGGAATATGGATCTTATGCCAAATTTAGGTTTCTATATAATTCTCTAATTTTTATGTGGGTATGTTATTGAGATGAATTTGTTCATAAAATTATAAATTCAAATAATTTAAACATGCATCTTCACTTACCTTTTTAAGGATGAAGGGTTTATGACTCACACTTGAGATAAGCTTCCATCCACACCATATAGCTGATGTATATAGAAAATAAATCAAATTATACAGGTTTTAAAATTCTCATGATATGTTTTTATTTTTTAGCTTTTAATAATTTTAATTTTAATTTGAAAACAGAGCATAGGAATCAATACACCTTTGTATTGCCTCACATATTACACCGACAAGACTTTTAATAAGTTTTGAAACATAGCCAACACTTCTATGGGATTTATTATAAATCTAATTAGACTTTTATATATTTTTAAACATATACAAAACCTCTATAGGAGTCACTAACACCTAATCCACTTCTTGATCAAGTAAGTATATGATTTTTCCTAATTATCTACCATATTAAAACTTATTTTTGAAAAATGCATTGATATATGCCCCATTCTAAAATGAGAGATGAAGACCATGTGTTGAAATCACTCATATAAAAATATAATGGTTAAATTTATCATATTTTAGTAAAATAACCTATTCGTATCAAGTTAAAATCCTATAAACATGTGAAAATTGAAATTTCACACAATCATGTTTTTGAAAAAAAATCATATTTTGAAGTTTGAATTATCATATTTTTATGCCACATAGAATAGTGTAAATTTAATATAGTGTATGAAATATATAATATAATATAAAACACATCATGTTAGGGTATGATGCCTTCATTGTAAAATAAAAATGTGAAACACTAATTATTTCCCCAAATGTCATAAGCATCCCTCTAGTTGGGATAGATAAAGCAATGAGAAAATAGACAAGTAACATGCCACCATAGGTGCATGGTATAAACCATGTAAATTTAAGCATCACACATGGATACCAAAATAAACATGATATACATAATGGCTAAAATCAATGTATAGTAATATATTCCACTCAACTTAGTCCCACATAATCTTAGTGACCAAATCTAAGTTAGTGACAAGACAAGATAGTGAGATGACACCCAAGACAAGACTCACAATATATGATGATAAGAGTTTCCTCTATGTATAAGGACACATATAAAAGTAAAAAAATGCATACATAAGCAAGAATTCACACACAAAATTCTAGGTCATTATGTAATAATCATAAAGTATAATATATGTGATGTAATGTATATATACTAGCATAATATTTAGTAATCTATATAATCTATTTTAATATGATAAAATAAAATAAGTGATAGATATCATTGTGAAAAAAATTCACTGAAAATGCACTGATCCCAAGCTAGGACATGTTTTTTGTGAAAATTTCCCTCTAATATGTGAGTAAATAGGGTGAAATCTAGCATCATTTATCTCATGAATCTATATAGCAACCACTTGAGAAAATACCATGAAAATCATGGATAATTAAACCTATATCATAGGTAAACACGAAAAATTTATAAATTCATGTGTTTGAATATTTGATTTTTTATAAATTTATAGATTTTTTTTATTTTTTCAGTGTTGATGTATTTTGACCCCTAGATGGGAAATATATGAGCTATGTAGATATTAATTATTATAATGATAGTATGATAAAGTGTATGAATATTTTACAAAGCATCATGAGTTTTAAATGAAATAATGTGATCCAAATATGTAATATAGGTTCCAAAATATATGATAAAAATATTAATGTAATGATATATGATATAGTTGACTACATGGCAAGGCCAAATAGTAAGGGAATCATAAGTTAAGTATAGTGTTTTAAATGTGGAATATTTTATACCTCCCAATGTAAAACTTATAAAAAATGGAAATAAATGAGAAATTGGTGCTAACCATTCATATATCAATTCATTTTTAAGATCTAGAATCTAAATTTGGAGCCATAAAGTGGAAATTTATGTAAAAAACATGTGTGGGTACAATACACCCATAGGAAAATATATGTCATATACATACACCAATGTGAAATATATATTCAATTAATTATGCATATGATAAACAAATGATGCCAAGATGTACATAGTGCTAATAATGTGAAATCCCATTTAATGTAGTAAGGTAAGGCATGTGATTAATAAGTATTATTAATTTGATATAAGTATAACCAGTAAAATGCATAGGATATACCCTTGGTGTCATGCCCCTATGGGAAAATTATTCTAAATTGATGATTAAATAAATAATATGTCAATGAGAAACATGTGTGGGAGAAATCCCCCATAGGAAAATATGTGTATATAAATGTAATCAATATATTTAATGCTTGGGTATGATGCCCCATATGAAAATAAATATTATCATGTATGAATCTATGTTTTTTTAAGATATTGACAACAATAAAATAAATTTAATTTAAAAATTCATGGGGAAACATAGGACATAAAAAGATAAAATCTTGAAAACTAAAATAATGAGATGGGGAGGATTATAAACAACTTATGGATTCCATTCAAATTCAATGCATGTTATGATAGAGGTTCTTGATAAGTATGTTTTCATCATTTGGAAAGTTAAGGTAGGTTACAATAAAGGGATAAATGGTAAAATGGATAATGTCAATAAAACATATCAATAAACATGAAAAAATTGGCTCGAATAATGTATATGTTAATAGAAGTTGAGTACCATATTAAGTCTAGAAACTAGAACAATGTAATAAAACTAAAGAAAAAGTCATAAATCATAATCATATATCTAAGGATGTTAATTTATAAGATTTTGATGATAATATATAAAATTTAATCATCCAATGTAGTAATATTTTTTAATTGGCATGAATAAATCCATGTGCACAAGTAATATGTGTATACCTTATGTAAATAATCAGTAAGAAATATGATATAAGTAAAAATGGCCCCATATATATCAAATGCGATTTATTATGATTATGTTACTATGTAACTATTTAATTAATAATCAAATCCCCCTAATATCTAGATAGATAATTTTATCTCTCACCTAAACAAGGTTTAGCTTGAGAAGGGCATGTGAAAATATGGATGTGTAAAACTATCTAGTATGGGTAGATAGGGATGATGTATATCATATGACTAAGATAAATCCAATAATTTTTTTTATATTTATGAAAGTTTTTGTATTTTAAAATATTAACCATGTAATAACTAGGAATAAGGCACATGTAAGGCACAACATAGAGAAGAAGAAAATATATGTATAAGACTATAGTACAATAATGATTTCAAAATATGTATGCATCTAATTCCATGCTATGTGATGTATCACTTGGTTAATATTAAATAGCCAAAGTTTTGGAAGAATAATTGTAAGATATTTTTTTTGAATCATAAGCTTTTTTACATTTGTATGGTATGTAATGTAGGTGTGTGATCAGTGCTCAATGGGATGCTTTGTTTGTAAATGTCTAGATATGTTGATTGTTAGAACACTATTTACTCGTAGACATTATTTATGTCTTTTATTAAGTATTGAATTTATTTACTTTGTATATTTGTAAGTGGTTTTAAAGATGTATATATTAAATCAAAGTGACTTAATTCTTCTACATGTGTTTATTTAATTTTGTAAAAGGTTAAAACTGGATCATGTATATTGATGTTAACTTATTTTTTGATATATAGTTATTTTTTCTTTGTTATGGACTAGTTGATTTTATTTTACATAACTAAACCCTAAATTTTTTTCCTTTCAACATAAATTTTTATAGGATTGATTGGTTTAGTTGGTTTTTAAATAATTAGACAACTATTTTTTATTGGTTGCTTCTCTTTATTAGTTTGAGTTATAGTACCAATAATTTTAGAAAATGAAAAAGGGTGTCCATAATCTTGTTGTGAATATATTAATTATGTATACTAAATTATTTAATTTTATCTATATATTCTCTTATTCCACATGATATGAAGCTGAAAACAGTAAATTATTTATTGACTTGAGTAGGTTCTTCATTTGCATTGACATGATCATATTGTGTGCTTTCATCACTATATCTTGGATTGATTCTCTCATGACATATACATGTACTCTCTATATTAAAATAGATTA
Source organism: Torreya grandis (assembly GCA_037957365.1). Lineage (NCBI taxonomy): Eukaryota > Viridiplantae > Streptophyta > Pinopsida > Cupressales > Taxaceae > Torreya > Torreya grandis. The sequence goes on along the minus strand of JARHVA010004829.1, from coordinate 1,125,075 downwards.
ATATGAATATATGACATTTTTTTTGTTTACATTCATATTGGGTATGTCATGTTATGTGTATTTGACAAGTCTACAATAACATAAATGAATGGCATCTTTGGGAATGGCATATACACACCCTTCATGAATAAACTTGATGCATATATGTAATGTAATGGGTATATCATTCATAGTATGTATTAAAAGTATCATTACCATAAATTTTCATTTATATCACTATATATTACTTAAAATTTCATAGGTGAATTATTAATTCCAATAAATAAGGCTAGGATAATTGTTCTTATTGAAATTTGTGCTTTATTGTTGAAACATTTGATGATTTTATAATAAAACACTAATTATTTTTTTATTGAATCAAAGTGTGTATACACATAATAATTTTCACTTTATCATTTATCTATGATTTCTCTTTTTGGAAATTATCAAACATTGATCTACCTAAGTACATGCATTAAAGGGTGCACTAAGAAAGGGATGGGCAAGCTTGTGGTACTTTACGAGAGATGTTATTATCCATGTCATGATAACATCATTCTTAATATAATTCCATATTCCTTAGAGTCTATATTTATTTACCTGCTATGATTTCTTATTTAAATCTTTAAACCTTCAAATATGGCTAAGTCTAAAATCTAGTAAGACCCTTCAAAACATAGAATTTTTATAATAACTCCTAGAGGTTTGAAACCACTCTCAAACATTCTAAAAGTGTATATATATATATATATAATATAACTTAAATTATAAAAAACTATATGTCCATATCTAAATGTATATATATAATTATATATATTGCCTTTTTCAACACCTTTTCCATCATATTTTATGAAATCAACCAAGTTGATACCATTTATCTACTATATCATCCTAACTAATACAATCATATGGTATCACCCAAGCTGATACCATTATATGTTATTCAACATCCCATTAAACTAAATTGATCTATTCTATGTCATCATCTTGTCCTTTAAGTTTGGTTTTGGGTATTTGGACACTATATATGCAAATCATATTTCATTCCAACACAGTGTATCACACACATTTGCTCTACCTTCTCTTGAAATTTTACCCTAATCACATTTAGAGGATTTATAAATAGAATATTGTCTTATGTAAGTGTTATTGAGTTAATAAGAGGATTCATTGGGATTTATGTCTTCTACTAATAATATGTAGTCTCCACAACCACAAAAATCTATTATATAACACCATTCGCCAAAGGGAATTTTTAAGCTTGATAGGTCCAATTCAAGGTAAATATTTATATCCTTGTGATATTTCATTTATTTACTTCATAGATAGACATTTCTTATGGATTAATAAATGAATGTGCATGTATACTTGTCTAGGTTCTGTCTATACTGGATAAACTGGTGTAGCTATAGGATTACTTAGACTTTCCATATTAAATGTTAGGTTACCTAGACCTCATTTGTCGACCATGACACCTTAACCTTTAGTAACATTCTAACCCTTCCCATTTAATTTAATTTAATTTACTTATAAAAAAATTATATTACTTATTTATAATATATTACTTACATAAAAGTCTTGTTAGAGTAATCTCTTTGTGTCATAGGCTTAAATGTTTTATACCCCTTTAGTTGGAATTAAAAATATAGGTACCACTCTTTCTAGGTCTACAAATTCATTAGTCATCACTAGAATATTAGGTATCATAGGCTCTATTTTATTAACCTTATCCAAGTATGGATCTCTTGAGATAGGATAGTTTTAGGCTAATCTTATCCTATGCATATATTCTGGTGAACCCAACTTGAACCTCACCATTATCCTCATTTCAACCAACTACATCAATCAACCTAATATAGTTTTATTTTTATCTTCCAACTATATAAACTATCCTAATACTATTATGTTTATTTAAAACTACATATTCAAGGCTAATATAGTTCATTTTTATCATCCACCACTAGTGCCACCTTTTTTCCAACATGTATCAACTAACCTAATATAATATATGTTCTTTAGTTGACTGCATAGTCCTAAATAATAAAATTTATTTTTATATACGTAATAAGTAAATACATCATCTTAGATAATACCATCTATTTTTTTACCAAATAACCTTATAATTTTACCATGATTCCATCTTATAAATTTTTAATTAGTTAAGAAAACTACATAATCAAAGATCTAGATCTAAAGCTCACATATAGATTTAAGGAAGATGGAAATATTGAACTAATTCCTCTAAGTATTGACATATACCATAGAAAAAAATCCCTTAGTGGATCCTCCCAATCGTAAACCAATTTTTGAATCATGTAACTAAAATTTTGTGTCATCAATTCAATAACAATGTAACATGGGTGAGCTCACTCAAACTAGTCATCCTCTAGCCAAAAATCCTAGTAATTCTAATCAAATTCCACCTATAGATAAAACTTAAATCCTTGAAAAAATGGTCCAAAAAATGACCCTTATGCAAAATTATAATAACTCTCAAATTCTCTAAATGAAAAACCATATTTTTCAAATAGCTAGCCAACCTCAAGTCATCATGACCCAACCCAATGCAATTATGCAAGATTGATAGTATATGGAACTATTTTGAGCTATATGTTATTTGTTCATGGATTATTTTTTATCTATATAATTCAATTTATTATTATATTTTTATATAATATGTGATTTATCTATGCATGAATTTGTGTTATTTTTACAATATTTGGTCATTTAAGCTTGATTGGATGTTTTAATGGAGTCACTAGTTAATTATATTTCACAACTAACATATCACAACCTATTTTTGTCTCATTTTGCATTAGGTGAGTGTAAAATAATATTTTTTTATGTGACAATGTAGTGACTTATATTTTATAGGGTTCACACTAGTGGCACAAATATTTAAATAAGCAAATAAAATTACCCCAACATTTAAATTATGTTTCTATGATGAATCGAAGTGGATGTTTAAGATGATGTTTAATAATTGATTTATTGGATATCCTTGGAGAATGGTTGGAAAAATATAAGCTCTCTTTTATAAAATATCATCCAAGTTTATGGGGATTGACTTCAAAGAAATGGGTAAGGAAACACATGTACGATCCCCTTTACAAGATATTTTTTTGTGAGTTACCAAAACATTTGCATCCATGGTTGTTCATATATATTATATGCCATAGTATAAATCATGGTGTAAAACATCAATGGATTCAAAAAATGATTGAACTATTTTAACAAAAAAATATGTTTTGAAAAGAGTGGTTGATGTTTGGTGGAGATGCATGCTCAATATATACCTCTTAAAGTTATCAATCTCTACATAATCTTGTCCTGAAGAGGCTGAATATTATTTATTTCATGAAATAAGAGGATATTATGTATGCCACCTATTAATTTAAAATAAAAATATAATGGTATATTTTATCATTAAAATACTTCTCATGGAGATCTAAAACTATTTTATCATGGGCCAAGTGTATGCTATAAGGAGATGGTAAGGCAAAGTTTATATATTATTATTATAATAATGGTAGAACACCAAGATAATTTAGATGAATAGATAATATATATGTTTATGAGATAAGGGGGAAAAAATATAATTAATTTAGGTATATAGTGATAACAACCATAAACTTTAGAAAGAGGAAAGATGGTGTACACCTAGTCAGTCTGATAGTGTAAAAATTCATCGACACTCCATGGAACTACAAGAACTAGCTCATGCATTAACATATCATGAAAATAATATGTAATTTTATGATTACCCAAGGCACAAATATAAAGGATACAGGGGTATATTGGGGTTAGTTTCATAAGGTGATGGTTGAGACAGGGCACAAGGTTAGATGAGTAAAGCAGTTTGGGGTAATTATGTCTAGGATCTAGGCCTCCAAAGGGGAATTTAGGATAGAAAGTCCTCACTAATGTAATAAAACATAGTCATACATTATAAACTTGGGCTTAGATCTTATCAATAAATAGATCAATTACTTTTGATTTATTATCTTCAATATTACATTAGAATCTATTATTTACAAGTTAGATGATTACAATGTCATGCCCTTACGATCATTTCTAACAATGATATTCCTAATATTCCAATATTATATTTGATTCTAATTACACAAATTATATATTAGATCTCCCCTCCTTGGTGTTCACTACTTATATCTCTCTCATCCTCTTCCTAGATCCATATTCCTCTCATTTCCCTTGGCCTACAAACTCAGATGCAACCCCCTGTACCTTATCCTTTTTTAGTTGTCACATTTTTCCTTATTTTAATTCCAACTTGACCCAAGTCCAAACACCCCATTTTACACTACTATTAATTCATAAATCACTTTTAGGATCTATCATCATCCATAAATCTAATCATTTTACACTAGTATTGAATGGGATCACCATGTACTCACTTCCACTCTCAAATATCTGTACCATTATTTGAATCACTTATCCACATTATCCACATAACACCATATCATTCCAAAAACATTAAGGTATTTATCTTCTTTGATAATCTCAATCACCTTAAAGTTAGTGTTGAACTTGACATCTAGGATCTCAATGCTAGCATTGTATAGAATCACAATGGGAGGTTTATTAGTAATGGTCAGGATGTGAGGTTAAGGTTTTATCAAGGGACTTACCATCTTGAAACATGCATATATTTTGAGAACATTAACTTTGGCCATAGTAACCATCAAGATGTCATAGATAGACTAGAAATCGATCTCATCATTTATAAACAACTCCTTATCTAATTTGGTCATCATTTATCTCATGTTATCACTCTAATTCAAGAAAGAAAACATTTTGTGTCTACTCATGATATATTTTATCCATAAGTATATTCATAATGGGGACCATCTCCTCATGTTGTAAAAAGGATGTCAGATCTATAAGTTCCCCATCTTGACACTCTCAGGCCTAGAGTTTTTGTCAAGCATCTCTATCCATTTCTTGGGAAAGATTGATTTATTATTATATCATTTGGATCATATGTAAAAATAATTGAAACACATATATTATCATAATTCATATAAGTAACTTAAGAGGGTATGTGTATTATGTGTTACATCGATTCCCCATTCTACATATTCACACCCTGACCTAATTTCACTCTGGGGTGTCAACGTATCAGCTCATGCCAACACTTGGATGTGAGGTCTACTATTATTATACCCCATACTCTTGTGTGTCTATGATTTTTTCACACATAATATCATACTAACATCTTTCTTGGTTTTATCCTTATAAGTGATTATTGTATATAATTATAGGAAAACCTCCATCACATAGCATGAGTGTAATTCCATTTGGTTGAATCAATTTAAAAAGGGAGAGCATAATTTGAGTGCTTTACCTTTAGCCATAAACCAACAATTTCCTACATACCTTTCTTTCGAGATTGGCCTTAACCTTCATGGAGGGGTGGATAATAATAGTGTAGATATCAAGAAACAATTGAAACCTATGTATATATTTAACACTATTACATGCAACAATTAAATAGAACATGGAATCCTTTCCTTTATCTAAATGATATAAAAAAACATGTAAACTATAAGTACAATGAAATTACAATATCATAACTATAACATTAATTTTCCTAAATTTTTCATTATAGAATAATATTAAATATTTTGAGTCATTTTCACTCACACAGTACTCTCTGATACTGAACCATACATAATGATATCAAGTGTTACGTATATGAGTTACCCAATGACATACTCATATAATTAACTCCTATTATCCATACATATAATGCAATTGAGGATTAGATCAATAAATACTATGCAATAGTGAAAATATAAATTATCACAACCAAGTAACACATTTACCCTCATATAAATATGTTAAGAAGCTAGAATAAGAATCAAGTTTTTCTAAGTTTTTATCTCAATAGTTATTTATATCATGATTCCAAATCACACATAATACTTAAAAACTTCCAACATAATTTATCATATATCAACTTATTTTAGGAAAAATGAAATAGAAATCAATTTATTTATACTTTCCTATTAACACAATCATTTAAAATTACTGCACACATAAACGTATATTCAATCCTCAATATCTCTTCTTGCTCACATCCTAGGTAGGTAGTAAAAATTCCCATCATAATCTAAACCACATTATACTACAAAATAAATCATGTTAAGTCATTGTATAATTTGAACCTCTTTTTAAACAATTATTTCTATGTTATTATTAGGAAGGCTTTATTCCATTTCTATTACTCTAAATACTAACTCTAATAGTTTTGATTTATGCAGGGCATATTATATTCTCTTTTAGTCCATATTGAAACATTCTCCAAGAAGGAATCTAAGGAGCTATCAAGTATTTGGGTTAAATTCTCACATAAAAATAAACTTGTTCTTACACACACACACACACACACATGTATTTATATATATGGTAAGGCATTCTAAGTTCATTAATTCATTATAAACATGAAGTTTCTATTAATAAATGCAATAACATGTTATCTTGGTAGAACAAAAAATAGTACCTTACTTCACATATAATTTAACATCTAGACTCAGGTTTACCATATATTTGAGCCACAATATATACAGACCTTGCCTACTGAGCTAAAGCTTATTAGTCAATTTATTTCTTATCATTAAATTCCTATATCTCTTTTATATACTTTCCATCTTAAATAAAATGAATCCTACAATACTATTTTATAAATAATTGTAACTCAATATAAAGTAAGACCAACACTTCACATAAAATTCCCTTAGTATTACTCTGCATGTTTAGAAACAAGTAATATCAGTCATGTATTTCATAAGAAAACCATACCCACAGAAACGTATATGTACATTAATATCTTAAGTTTCTAGGTCTCTCTTTACTTATAATTCACTTCCTATTAATAGATGAGAAATTTTAATTAACAGATATTGAGTCTAAGAATCACAAACATCCCTAATAGGTCTTGAGATAAAGATTTAAACTTTGTTATGGTCAAATTATTTCTCAAAATGAAGACCCATAATTATATCAATTTTAAATTTTATGCAACAAAACTCAAATTGACTACTATATAATATTTATTTATTTATATGGCCATGGAAGTATATATATATATATATATACCTATATGATAATAGATACAATATATACATATATACATATATGTTCTTATTTATAATATTTTCAACTACTAAAACCATTATTTCTCAGTTTAAAGGTTTAAATCACAAAGTAATAACTTGGATTTGGTCTTTTTTTTAAAGGGTTAGTCCTTAGAATGATAGGTATAAGGATAGAGTATGAATCCCTCCTTATCTCTATAGTCCTAAAAACCCTAAGGTATAAATTTACATTTTTATTCAAACAACCAAGAATACCCATATAAAACCCTACTCTCTACATATTGTAAATACAACAAGAAAATAACTAACCTATAATCTATAAGTATCCTTCTTAAGCCTCACATTAGTAGTTATCTTATCCTAAACTTGAGCTAATACCTTCTTTTCTTATTTGGCCATCCTTCCCCAAAATAAAAATATATGATACATTTTAATCATCTTCCTTCTACTTATCTTCTTGCCCAACTCATGCATGTTTGGCATGACTTCAACTAACCCCTACTTATCATCCCTCAATCCTTATGCAAAAGTCTCATAATTGTTCCACATGTAATTTTTATTACTCCATACAAGCTTGGTGGTTGAGTATGCTTCCATTCATATGCCAAGTGAACTCTATCACAAATGATTACCATCCAAAATAAAACCTAATTTATTTTACATTAGCCTTTCCCATTATAACCAAAAGCCTAGTTTGAATCTCAAACCTTGTCAAACATAATCATAACAATGTTTCAAAACTTCCTATGATAATAACTAATTGAAACCATAAACCATTTAATACAATTTTTGAATTTAACACCAAATAATTACCTTGGGGGTATTTTCCCCTAATACCTTTTTGGCTAATAAGACCCCCACATGGTATATCTTAACAAAATATTATAATAAATAAACTAAATACTTAATACTATCTACCACTTCATAACTTTCACATTTCCAAAATGTGTAAATAAGTCTCAAGGCTAAAATATTTGAATTTTAAATGATGGTTTTCTATTACAATATTTCAATAAATATTAGACCATACACAAGTAAATTAAAATCTCTAAGTAACATTTTAAGGCATTGTAACCAAATCCAAAGACTAGATATAAAATAATAACACCAGATAAGTGTAAGTATACATCATCGAGGTAAACTTAATAAAATAAACAATAATCATTATGAAACACATACAACTTATCTACTAAACCATGCATTTAATAGCAAGAATCAAACATTAATTTAATAGGCATATGTGGTGTGTGTTGGTTCATTCTATACTTATCTTTACCCCCAATGTAACTATCTATTCCCCTCTTATGATACTCTCCCTCCACACTATAAATGAGGGTGGAAATATCATACATCCAACTCATCAAATAAACCTCTATTTATTCCATATCATGATAAAAATTAGCATGAAATCAAAACAACTACTAAATATATAGGCCAATAAAAATCATGAACATAATCATAATATAAAAGCTCATCAAAATTAATATATATTTTTCATCAAAACAACATAACTAATATATCTCAAAATGAATCATCAAATCTGATAATAAACAACACATAATACACTAAATAATGCCTCAAATAACCATAGGGTAAAATTGGATGTAACATCACCAATGAGATTTGGGTGTGTTGGTAAAGTGTCTTGGATATTTCAATATCCACCTACGTTCAAATATATATATGGTATTTGAGGTTGGATGTGTCCATCATTGGTATTCTTAGGTTGTTAGTGACCATTTTTGGTATTCATAGGCCAATTATGGTCATTCATTGGTATTCTTGGGCTTTTTGTGGTCAATGGTTGGTATTCTTGGGCTGGTTACGGTTGATGTTGGTATTCTCATGTTGGTTGTAGTTTTTCATTGGTATTATTAGGATTATTGTGGTCATTTTTTAGTATTCTTGGGATAATTTTGGCCATTCTTGGTATTATTGGGTTGGTTATGGTCTTTGTTGTTATATCTAGTGCATATGATAGATGATCACTTAGGGATCTAGGCCCCTGATTATGTCCCATACTAGTTTAATTTCTAGTCAAAATCAAATACCTATAAAAAAATTACATGTAATAGGTTATGACTTCTTGAAGGAATCCCCTACTTGACTTTCTTGATTGGATATTAAGAGGTGAGTGTGTCTTTTTACCACCCATGCACAACTACCATGTGAATATCATACCATACTATACCAATCAAAAACATAAATATAATGGCTAAGACAACATTATTATAACTTTGTGATAAATTTTATATTCCCTCTTGAGCCTAATTTAGTACCTAAGGAAACACTCTCATAGGATCATCTTTGTACTAATGTGTGATATATCCTTGAGTCATCCCAAGTACTAGAAGTTATCACTCATAGTAAATGGGGATTATATATGGGTTTGAGTGTAGGGTGATTTCTTAAAATAAAAATAACATAATGTGAATAAGATCCCCACCCTTGTCATTTATGATTTTTTCTTGTTTGGTCATATTGTAAAGGTTTCCTGACTATGTGTGCAATAAGTGTTGGTCTTATTATGGCATATGGGATTTAAATAGATGGTGAAAGGGTGAACTAGTAAAATAATAAAAACTTATATTATCATAATGTAATATGCCACACCATATAGATGGATTTTTAGAGGGGTGGGTGTATTTTGTGCATGGCTCACCACATGCAGGCTCAAAAATGGAATTCTAGTGTATTGCACCATATCTCCATCAATTAGCCTCATAAGGTTCTTATACCCATCAACCACCAACTTTATTTGAGGGGTAATTTCATGCTTGTGATTTATCCTAGACTTGGTTATACTCCTAATTTGGCCTTGAGCATGTCTTGTCAATGCTAGGGTTGGTATGGGGACCATTTGTGGTAGCTACAAGATCAACATGGGCAGTCCCTAACTAGTATTAAATGGGATCACCATGCACCCACTTCCACTCTCAAATATAATGTACCATTATTTGAATCACATATCCACATTATTCACATAAAACCATATCCTTACAAAAAATTCAAGGTATTTATCTTCCTCGATAAGCTCAATCACATTAAAGTTAGTGTTGAACTTGACATCTAGGATCTCAATGTTCGCATTGTATAGAATCCCAATGGGCTACACTTTGGTTTGTTGGTAATGGTTAGGATGTGAGGTTAAGGTTATATAAAGGGACTTACCATATTGAAACATGCATATATTTTGAGAACATTAACTTTATCCCTAGTATTCATCAATATGTCATAGATAGACTAGAAATTTATCTCATTATTTATAAACAACTCCTTATCATAGCCTATACTTTGGTTATCATCTATCTCATGTTATCACTATAATTCAAGAAACCAAATATCTTGTGTCTACTAATGATAAATTTTATCCATAAGTATATTCATCATAGGGACCATCTCCTCATGTTTTAAAAAAAAGGTCATATCTACAAGTTCACCATCTTGACACTCTCAGGCCTAGAGTTTTTGTTGATCATCTCTCTCCATCTCTTAAGCAAGATTGATTTATTATTGTAGTCTTTGGATTACATTTAAAACTTAGTAAAACACATATATTATCATAATTCATTTAAGTAACTTAATAGGGTATGTGTATTATGTGTTAAATTAGTTCCCCATTCTACATACTCACACCCTGACCTAATTTCACTCTAGAGTGTCAATGTATCAACTCATGCCAACACTTGGATGTGGGGTTTACTATTATTATACCTCATATTCTTATGTGTCTATTATTTCTTCACACATAAGATCATACTAACATCCTTCTTGGTTTTATCCTAATAAGTGATTATTTTATATAATTCTAGCAAAACCTCCACCTTGTGTGCACCATGATAAGCATAAATAATATTCCAAGGGAAACATGTTGTATGTCATCTATAAAACCAAACTTATATTAATACCACTATGTAAATATGCTCTCAATACATCCTCTAACATGACTGCTATTTATATGTTTTTCCATGTATTTCATTTACATGCCTCACAAAAAATTTTAATCACTTGACAATTATTTGTGTTATGGGTTTCGGCATTTTAAACCTTACAATATAGAGACTCTTTGGTCTTATTCACATGTTCTATAATATGTAATTAATCCATATAATTACCCTCATGTAAAAATTCATAGGAGATGTGCATGACATAAATACTTCTCTTGGGATAATTATTTGATTATGCCCTTCCACCTTAGAATCAACCCACCATAAACCAAGGTACATGTTGTGTGATTTCTTGACTAAGATTTTTTGCAACAAAAAATCCATCATCATAACTTAAAACTATATATATATATGGGTTAAATCATGTATCCTCATTATTAATAATCTTTGCTTGTAATGTAGTTTCCAGTGCTTCTCATGGCTCAACAAACATATACATTGTAAGGGCACACCAATTCAGGGAAATCATTCCACCAACAAAACATTGAGTATGTTTCATGGTATGAAGAACATAATATATCTTAGATATCAGATTTTTAAACCTAACATCATATGTGTGAGAACTCTCACCTAGTTTTTGTTTAATCTACTTGAGTGAATTAATGATCTATTGCTCAAATTTTAAAATGTTGAATTATTTCAAGATTATCTTTCAAGAAATTTTAATCCCCAATGGTCTATATAGGGTATAAAATCTTATACCATTTGTGTGATTGATCTATAAATGTGGTGGTGAACTATGTTTCCTTATTATTAGGTGAGGTAATTCCCTTTGCTCACTAAATAACCTCACATTTATGTACATGTTCTATTATGCTATTGACTCTATGATACTTGAGTAAACTCACATGCATACCATATTATATCTTATGGTCAATCATGGGTATAACTGGTGCCAATGAGACTAGTATTACTAGCACACTACATAAATGTGTGGGACTACTCCACTAGCTACTGTAAGTGGTTATGTTTCAGCCCCTACAAATACTTAGATTAGTTATTGGGCCATTGATGGTCCATTAACTATTATTTATCCACTCATAATCCAGCCACTAATCATGGGGTTTATGTTCCCTCCCATAGGTAACATATCAAATTACATAGTATTCACTTGACATACCTCCACTGGGTTAATCAATTGATATGGTACTAGATTTTCTAATGAGTCCTCTTCATGCACCTATGTGATGAGTCCTATTATGAAACCCACCTATATGATGTCTTATTACTGTTCTTTTAAGTTAGAGTGATGCACATGTGCATGTGTATCAAGTTAAGTGGATCATGTTATTTTACCAATAGCTTATTTATATCAATCTCCATCTTAGGATCTCTCAACTTATTATTCCAATTCTTTTTATTTATCATTAGTTCTTGTTTCATCATTAGTAGAGTGCAATACCTCAATGTGAGATCTTTCCTCATGCCTTTCCTATTTTTTATAGGTCCTCATTTCATATCTATAATCTGACTCTTTCCTCTTTCTAGTATCCATTATAGCCATTAACCTTTTTTATTTTCATTATATATCTGCCTTCTAATTACATGACCACTTGGAATTTCCATGATATGCCTCTTCACTACTTCTCTAGTTAAGTCCTTACTACCAACCTTCCACTCAACTCATTTATGTGATAAGGATTAGGATTACATTTGTATGTTCTTATAACCAACCTCACCCAACCATTGTAGTAGCATAATGTAACTAATCCCAATAATTAAACTAAAAATATTACAATTTTAGCTATTCTTAGATCACAATAATTCACCCACACTTTATGTCACTACTAAAACTAGCCCGTGTGCCAACATATAACATAAGTATGAGGTCCTTATGTGCTCACCCAAAGTTCAAATATAAAGGGGTTGATTTAGGTTGGGTTTATTTGAATATGGTAATGGGTGATACTAAGGCATGGAGCCAAAGGATCAAAGAGGTTAAGGTACATATGTCAAGTATTTTGACCTTCAAGGGGTCATTTAGGCTAGAAGAGTCTTCACTCATGCAATAAACACAATTAGACATTAAAATCATGGGTTTAACAATGATCATTAAATTAATCAATAACATTCTATTTACCAAATTCAATATTACATTATAATATATTCATTATAATCTATATGATTACAATATCATGCTCCTAAGATTCCATTCTTTGATATAAATCCATTCAAACCAATAGTCTCTTATATCTTTCCTTCTCTTCTAAGATCCCTCTTCCTTTCCTTTTCTTTGGCCTATAGACTTATATGTATCCCCCTCTACCTCCTTATTTTTAATTCATTTCCTTTTTCCTTATTTTAATGTTAGCTTGGCTTGAATTCAACTACCCTATGATCCACTATCATTACTTCCTAACTCACTGTCAATATCTCTTGTCAATTGGAACTCCCATGTTTTCCCTTAAAAAAATTGTGGTTCTTGGTTTTATGTGGATGATTATTTTTATCTTGTCATTCTATCATCTTGCACACATTAACATGGTTTTATAAATCTAAGCTTGTTTCATTTGCATATATCTTGGGTACATGCACTAGTTATAGTTTCTTATTGCATACACATATTCTTGGTTATTGGCATTGGTCTCATGCATTGCATTATTACACACATTAGCTTAGACTTAGCCAATTTTTGGGGGAAAAAATAGATAATAATAATAATAATTCAATAATGAATAGTGTATGAGGAGAAATATAGGTGATTAAATTTCACATAAAGGAAACCCAATCTAATGGTGTAAAGGCATGTACCACTAAGTAAGAATCTAACACTATAGAGTGACTAGTTAAAGGGGTTATTTAGGACCTATTTGACATACATATCCATGCATTAGTTGAAGTAACTCCTATCCCTAATCTATAAAAAATGACATTTCATGTGTTTTTAATTAAAATATAAGAAAATTTTAGAAAATGTGTGGATTTTTTGAGATAAATAAGTTTAGGAGGCAATAAATTTAAAAGAGTGTGTTTAATTATATAGTACAATACCAACATTTAAAAGCAATTTTAACACCACTAGTGAGGTCAAGTAATCCAATATGCATATCATAAAAAATGAAGAATCAATCCTATCACTTAGACTGGTAACAACATAATTGGGGGAGTGATAGCCACAATTATTGTGTTTATAAATCAGGGCCCAAATCTAACTTCTACACAACCTAGTTTTGGAGGTGGGGGAGTTGTAACACTAATAAATATATGAAATATAAATCATTTAGGTATAATAAACCCAAAAGGAAGTTAAGAAGTAGGTATTCTAGTAGCAAGTAGTGAGTAGCCAGTGTAAGTTCTTCCTAAGTAACACTTCATTTATGAGATATCTATGAAGTTATTGAGTATAAGGGAGTATAAAAATTTATGTAACATGTTAAAAATTTCAAGATAATATGGTGTGCAAATGGTTTCATTATTTCATATATAAATGAAATTTAGTTTTCTATAATTATTTTAGATTACAAACACATTTAGTATTGTAAGTATGATCCATAACAAGTTTTTTTGTACTATAAATTATTCAAGACTCCTTTCTTACTTTTAGGCATGCTTTGTCATATAAGTCCTTCACAAAACCAATGGAAGTTTTGAATGTGGCTGATGAGCATGGAAATTAACTTTATTTTACATTTTTAACCTTCTTTTTTGACCCCATATATCTAGAACTCTTTATATAAACTAATATATTTTTAATTATATTTATCATAATAGCACTCAATATAGATGATGTTTATATATTTGATATTCCATTTTTAAACTATTTATTTTGGAATAAATAATTATATTTATTGTTATTATATTTTCATCATTACTAATCAAGTATAAACTTCAAATTAAATTATAAACAAATAGGTCACCCATAGAAACTAGTCAGGCTTAACTAGACACCACCCATAGCATTGGTTGTAGATTTCAAGAGAACTCATAACAACTAGACATCCAACCATATCATCAACTATAGGGGTATTTATATAATTGCTATAGTTTTTAAATGGTTTAACTTAGATTATTTCCATGGTTTGAATATTAAAATGGTCCCTAATATATATGACAATGAAAAGGTGGTTTTATAATCATCAAATCATCTCTCTTTTCCATTGGACTATTCCTTTTGACTTTTTGTAACAATAAGTTGTTGTTTAGTTTTGATCTTCTCTCATTTATGATAAATTATTTTATTTATTCCATTGAATATATTGATGTTTTATATATAAAATAATAATCAAGTCCTCTATTTAAGAGAGGAACAACATAATGCCATGGTTTTAATTAAATTTAAAAATAAGATTAAGATTTAAGTTTTCTTTTATATTACTTATTGTAATTTGCTTGTAGAAATTCATTTATTGATACATATTATTAATGAAATCAAATTGGGATGAATTAGAAAAAAATTTATCAATGAAGGGATCTGATCACAATTCTAAAAGAGAAGGTTTGACTCATTAGGATTTGTGACAATCCCATCCATTAGTTATATCTTTCAATTATTTTGTGTGTTTCCATTCTAGCTTTGGGTGTGTACCTTTTGGTTTTCATAGTTGATTCCATTACAAGAAAATTTTTGTTATGTTCGATTGATAAATAATATTTTGTTTAAAAATTGGGAATCTTCTAAATAATCTAAAATAATAAATAAATTATAGACAATTTACATTTATGCAAATGTGTCTGTCCTTTTTTTCTAGTGAGTTTACTTTTTATCATTTATATTCCTTCAAAGTGTGTTTCCCTATACACAACTAATATTACCTTATATTTTCAAAGATTCTAGTGTCACATATATAATTTTGTTACATTATAAAATTATATATACCTTGCGCTAACAATTTTATGAGGAATGTTTTCAATAAACCAAGTGGTTTCCCCTTTGGAGTATATTTATTTATTTGTATGCACCACCACGTCAAACTTAATTTATGATTTTTTTGCTCATAATTTTTTCATTGTTGCCTTGTGAAGGTTTTGAATATTAAAATGTTAAAATATTTGGTAATATTTCCTAATTTATATAATAAAATTTAATTCCTTTTAGCATAATATTTCTTACTTTATAGCATAAAATTTAATACTTTCTAGCATTATATTTCTCATTTTCTAGATACATTTTTTTTACTTAAAGATTTAATTTATTGATTTATAAGTAAAAAATTATTTTTTTTACAAATTATAATAATTAAAAATATAAAAACCCATTTTCATGCCAATCCTATGTATGGTAGGGTAGAAAAATAAATGGTGGAAGTGTTTGTATGCAGTGTGAGAAACATTGCTCGAAAATAATGTTGCATAAATATTAAACTTATATATTGAAGAAGTTGGGGAAACACTTATATAAATATATATATCACTTATATCAATATAAATTTTACCTACACCAATAAATATATCACATGTAGTGACTAAAAATATAATTATAGTTAATTCACACCAATATTTAAAGCAAAATAATTAACAACAGAGAATTTTTTGGCTAGAATAATAATTCAATCTAAGTACAAGGAATAGGAGGATCCTTGTACCCCTGAAAAGGACATATTTACACCATTCCAAAGAGTGCATATCTAGAAACCCTATACTCAATAATCTAGTATTCATCTTCCTCTACCCTCACCCAAAATCCTCTCTAAAAGAGGAATTAGAGCCCCTATAATAATAATAATAATAATAATAATAATAATAATAATAATAATAATAATAATAATAATAATAATAATAATAATAATAATAATAACAACAACAACAACAACAACAACAACAACAACAATAACAATAATAAAACTTGTTGAACTAAATGAACCAACTAAACAAGACAACCTTATTTAAAATCTACAATTTTTTCTAAGAATTCCCACTCCATCACCCCTAGTTAGAAAATTTTACTCTCCCTTAAAAAATATTAAATCCATTGTTCATTACACACCTTGGGCTGAAATTGACAAAGGAATTGAAGAGTAGGTTTCTAAAATCTATGGTTTAAAGGTAGTCCAAAAAATCATCAGAGACCACCAAGAAGAAAACTACGAGGCCATAAACTTTGAGTTTCTAATCAATACCCTTACAAGTAATTCACCCATAAACATATTCCTCTCTTTGATTTCCCAAACTTCATATTGATGGCTAGTGAATAACCTGATACATTTATTTTCAATTTTTATGTTTTATGTCATATTTATGACTACAATTCAGATGCTTAAAATCTACAATTTTTTCTCACCACTCTCAAAGATGCAGGCCTCAAATAGTTTATGTTTTTTTGGAGAGATGAAATCACTACTGGGAAAGAGATGAAGTAAAAATTCCTTTCAAAGTATCAAGAGTAATGAAAAGGAAGTGACTTCACAAGAAATGATATCTTTTAGATGTCAGAAAATGAAGGTGAACCATTAGAAGATTATTTAAAGATATTTATGTTCAATTTTTAGAAATCCAAACAAAATATGTTGGAACAAGAATTTATCAAATTGGTATTCTTTAATGGAATCAAGAAATAATGTCTTTAATAATTGGATATAATGATTAGTATAGATGCAACATGGATGTAATTTAAATATATCATTCTCTTATACAGAACTTATTCAAGTTTAATGATGAATAAAAATTGTAACAATCGAGCTTCATCACTATCATCATCCAAATCTACAAACATACTCTCAAGGATGGAAATTACTAATATATTTTAAAACATGAAATAGGACATCATCAGTCACTTGGATAAATTTCACGTGAGGAATCAAGAAGAAATAAAATAAGGTTGGACTATATTATTTATACTACCCCAAAAATAAAACTAATTGTAAATGTCATGCTTCTCATTTCAAAGTAGCATGTATAATGAAGAAATATCCTATTTAATTAAAGATACATCTCATTATATGATATGTATATTAGAGATTTTATGTCTCTAAATATAAAATTGTGGTCACAAAGACCATAGAATCTAGGTATGACATCTAGTTCATTATATTTTAATTTACAATTTTTAAATCCTAATTGGTATGCATCTACATCTTGGAATAAACTACCTCAAAAACAAAACCAAAACCATCATTTGTATTGGATAAATATTATATCATAATCTAACTTAATTAATTTCATTATCATCCATTATAAGGCCCCATTTTTCATAGTGCTTATCTTTGATAAAGATGACTATGAAATTATGACTTAAATGTTATGATTATTGAATTATGTTGTTAAGTCATGTCCAGTTGAGGCATGCAAGGATTTATGAAGTATTTTCATGTGTTGGAACCATGGAAAAGACCTATTATAATTTTTTCTTGATTTATTACTTATGAAATAATGATGCTTAAATTTCTTTATGAAATGTCTCTTAATGAAATTTGATTGTCTATAAGATATATTGACTTAAATCCTCTTGAATCATTGCTTATAAGCTTATGAAATGGAAACTCCTTATATACTAAATCATATGAATTTATCTATGTAGATGTTGATATTCCATTAATGATTGAATATAGTTAATTGATTAAAATTTCCTTGTTTGAATAAATTTCATAGCTTTAGTTATTAGGTTAGAGGATTTTGATGTGTGCATCAAGTGTATAAGAATAGGAAAAATTATAATGAAGGAAAGAGACCATGCCATATATCACTAATTATTTTTACCTTAAAATCCTTATGAAACTTGTTCTAAGTAATTAGCTACCTATTTTTCCACCTTTGTTGATAAAGTGTTTGAGTAGACAACCAACCTTTAAGATTGGTTGGTGAAACTTTTTGTCACCTAGACTTTAGATCTTATAATCAACATCTAAATTATCTAGTGTTTGACTGATAGATCTTTCATTGATTTGCCTTAGACTATAATCAAGTGGGAAACTAGGTAAGTGAATCTATAAATTGACTATATAAGCTTGCAAGAGCCTCTATATGCCTGAATTGAACATGGAAAATAATGTCCCTTAATGAGGCATGGGTAAGTGGCTGGTGGTTGGATAATTCTTAGACATTTATGTGTAGGAGTTGAACTCCCTTAGTCTAGGAATTTTTATGAAATCAAAAGAAAAATAGAATTAGTAAAGGAGAAGAAGTAGTAGATAGGAAGAGTTGGTTTAGAGAGTTGAGTCTAGATAATTAGAGGATAGTGCCTAGGTGGTCTTGGAGTCAATAGGTGGGCTTCCTATTAACTTATGTTTTCTATTATTTCTTTGGACTGAAATAATAATGTTCTCTATTTGTTATTTTGCTTTCAAAATAATAATACCACTTAGTTTATTCTCCCTCTTTTTATTTCTTACCCTTGGTTGTGAATTAGATGTCATATAGTGCTTGCCCATTTGAGGGCCTTGGAGAGGTTTTTCCTCCTAATTTTAATGAAATGATTTTTTTATTTCTTATTTTAATATATTAATTCTATTGTGACACAAGGTGATGGTGGTCTATGAGAAGTTATTTCATGATGGTATTGAGTTAAGGTCCTCCTATATTAGTCATGGTAGTAGGTTTTTTTACCCTCTCATGAACCTCATGATAGTGTTTTATCAAATTCCTCTTGTTTTGGGCATGGTATAAGTTTGATTGACTCTCCCATGATCATTATAATTAATCAATAGAGTGAGGTATCCTCTTGCTACTCCAATCAAATGATGGGCCTTGTTATGATGTGAAAGTTTTCCCACTAGTTTTATATTTATGAATTCTTAGCTTCACTTTAATGACCATTTGAATGATTTTTTATTTGTATTTGTTATTGGTAGTCTCTTTGGGTAAGAATATGGAATATGATTGTAAGTGGTGCATGGTTTCTCCCTTGTATCAAAACACCCTTACTTAGATATCCACCCTTGTATTCTTAAGTGATGTCAACATTATCAGAGTTGGGAGTCTTGAGTTAGGGGTATCTAGAGTAGTAACTTGATTATGACAAAAGGTTGAGTGGTGATCCTTCCTTATTATGGTCAACATATGTTTAAGATTAGATGAGGAACATAATTTAAGATTGATTAATCCTCCATTAGTTAATCAATGCCTAAGATATGCTCTTGATTGTGTAAATAAATGGATGAAATCTGATGTATTATTAAAGCTTTAACAGCCAACCTTCTTGTAATATGATTACAAAAGAAAGGGTTTGGATAATATTCCAACTATGGATTAAGATATATGTTTTATATTTACTGAAACTTCAGTATTAAAATGAGTTATATGTATTATGAATACTTGATTATGGGATATTAGGAAGAATATTATATGTATCTAAGGCTTTAGCCTTATGTCACTTTTAAATAAATTGACATATAGATTTCCTTGATTAAATATTTGTCTAGACTGGTTTGTTTATTAAGCATTGTACCTCTCTTTATAATCATAATACGATGATTTAATGAACTTGAACATTGGGAATAAAAATATAACATGTTGATTAAATTGCACTTTGGTGTTTTCTAGTTAATATATTGCCTGGGGAAAGGTATTCTTAGAAATGATGGTAGTGTAGTAGGTTCTTATTGGAACCCTAAAAAAACTAGACCTTCGGTAATAAAATAATTTTAATAGAAGATTAGTTATACTATATGTTATTATCAAGTCATGAATCCTTTAGGTTAGACTGAGGTTACCTTGCTAATAGATTATTGATTTAAGAAGGTCTTACAGACCATCCCTTTGATGTTGAGGTTTTACTTGTTAGTAAATCTATTGTTTATTCTTTTAGATTTAATAAAATGTATGGGCCTAAAGTTGATTATCTGATCAAAAGAATATTTTGAATAATATAGTTAGTTCCTTGGTCTACATAGTACCCTTCAAATCCTAAAGAATCTTTATTTGAAGAAAAGAATGATTGAGTTTTTGGTTATTGACTAAACCAATGAGAATATTGGTTTAGTGTCGAGTCTATTATTTTTGTGATGCATACTTAGAATAACATAATTGTCAAGGGATCTAGCTCTACAAATTAGAGCACATATGATTACTTCTCATATTAGCAATTAAACATGGAATTATACCAGAATGATAAAGTAGCTAGAAACTTGATACAGCAAAGAATTTGAGAGACAATACACACTCTTGTATTAAATATTACTAGAAGAAAATACAATAAGGAAGATGCCACTTCTTCTTCCACCTCAAGGCTTTCCACACCTCAAGACCTTCTTCCCTCTCTCTCTTGCTCAACACAACAACTCTAAAGCCTAAGTTGTTATCCCTCCTTGAATGCTTCAGCTGATCTCCTTGACCTTACACCTGTAGATCTCCTTGACCTTGCTAGCTTCAATGCCTTTTTACTTGCCTTCTTACTTATTACAATACATGCCTTATGGGTCTTTAAATAGGATCCCATGCTTACAAAAATAGAACTCTAGTTACAATAATTAGACACACAGCTTGTGACTATAATTAGTCATTTTACATGCAAACACTCGCTTCACTTAACTGACTATTCGTCAATAGTAGTTCTGGAAATACACAGGCGACCGATGCCAATCCCTGCTTGTCTGGTGCTACTAATGTCGGCTGACTACCTGCCATTGCCGGTCTCCTTCTCCACTGCATCTAATCGATGTCAGTCATACTGCTGACACTGGTGCATCTAATTCTTCAGCATCCTTCCTTGTGTCTGCAAATAGTTGAAGCTTTTAGCTCCACACCTTAACAATCTCCCACTTGGAGATAAATAGCTACAACTTGTACTTGTACCTGTACACCATCTATTTTGTTCCTTAGGCTCTGTATCCCTCTTTAATGTCACTCTTGAAGACCAACCACCATGCAAACCTATGATGCAATACATGTATCTTATGCCACAAGAATTTTGCTGCTCCCAAATTCTCCATGACATACTTCTGAACTAACTCTACCCTTACCCCAAAAAACTCCCTATATATGAAACCCTGCAACAAGTAACACAATATAGTAACAGGATAATGTAGCTAATATTATCCAACCTGGTAAAGATAAAATACAATGGTCAAACCTCCATTGTTCTGCAGCCTACTCAAGACCATATACCATAGCCTTCTGTCTCATGTGTCCATCCACTCTCTTCTCTAATATGGGAATACATCCCTCTATCCAGTGCTTTCTTCCAGCTGACAACACTACCAACAATTACCTATTTGGTTCTCCAAGGACTCACACTCCTCATCCATGCCAAGCTCCCACTGTTTCTAGATTTACCTGTATTACTTCTTCCATCTTCCTAGTTCATGACTATCAATAAGCAATATAAAGAAGGTGAACAATGAATATGAGGTTCACATACCTTTCTTGACCTCCACATGGGTGTTTGAGACTTATATATCCACCCAACATCTGTTTCAGTGACCAATATCAGCCATCTCCTAGTTTGCTCCTGATCGATGTCGGTTCCCTACATTGACCCTGACTGTCGATGTCATTTCCCTGGCTGACACCGGTGTCCCTCTTGCCAACGTCGATCCTTATGACCAACGTCAAACTTCTCCTGTCTGACCTACCAACCTTGCTGGTATGCACATGACTGATGTCGATATCTAGATGACTAACGTCAGTGCCAAGCGACCGACATCAGTGTCTATGTGTTCTTGTAAGTGATGAAATTTTCATCCGTGAGCTCTTCTTGGATCAAACCTCTATCCATGCTACCCTACTCAAATTTATTCAGCCCCTGTGACTAATCTATGTCCTTCATATCCTCCATAAACACCAAGGCTTCTTTGTTCCTGTCAAAAGCATCAAATTTCCTCTTTCTGCAATGAACTCTATCAATGCTTTCCAAATTTGAACACATACCTTTTGGATCAAGAACTTCCATTCCCTTCCTTATCATGTGACCAAGCCTATTAGGCCACATCTTTAAATCTACACTAGAAGTAGAATCAATAATACAAGTAGATAGATAAAGAGTATCTACTTTCTTACCTCTTGCTAGAACAAGTGCTCCCTTGGAAACCTTCCAAGAATCCACTGTGAGGGTTATTGTGCATCCCTCATCTCCCAACCTTCCTACAAAAATCAGACTCTGCTTCAGAATTGGAACATGCATGATCTCTTTCAACACCCATCTGTTTCAATCTGCAATCTCAGCTGCACTTTCCCTTTGCCAACTATCTGACAAGGCATACCATCCCCTAAATAGAGCACTCCAAAGTTTCCCTGTTCATACTCATAGAACAAATCTCTATTTGGGGATGCATGAAAAGATGAACCAGAATCTAAAATCCATGATCCTACTTGACTATCTGAAGAAAGTATGAGAGCATCTTGCATCACAATATTTGCATCTTTTGCTTCTTCCATACATGCATGTTGATTCTCTTTATCTCTCAACCAACACTCCTTCTTTGTATGTCCTTTCTTTCCACAAAACCAGTAGATAATACCTTTGGACTCGGATCTCCTTCCCGACCTTGATTTCCCTTGCTCAACCTTCTCCCTTTGCCTTCCCCTACTTTCTGCACTTAGAGCATTCCCTGATGATTCAACTGTGCTTCTCCTACGTATTTCTTCATTCAAGATCACACTCACAACATCATCAACTTTTAAGATTTTAGAAGTAGATGCAGAATTACTTACTGCCATAACCAAACCGTCCCAACTTTCAAGCAAAGAACATAAAATCAAGAGAGCCTTTACCTCATCATCAAAAACAATATTGACTGAAGCTAATTGGTTTACCAAACCATGGAAATCACTGAGATGAGTATGTAACGATCCACCTTCCTGCATTTGCAAAGTAAATAGCTGCTTCATAAGATATACCTTATTAGAAGCTGAGGGCTTTTCGTATAAATTTGCCAAGGACTTTATCAACTCTTTCATTGTCTTGCACTATGATAAGCTAGAAATCACAGACGATGCAAGGCTCAACCTTATGGAACCTAGAGCCATCTGATCAAGAACATTCCATTCTTCATCCTTCATATCTGTGGGCTTGCATGCAACCCCACCCAACGGTAAGTACAAATCCTTCTGATACAGATAGTCCTCAATCTGCATCCTCCAATGTTGATAATTCTTGCTGTTAAACTTCTCCATTTGTAGCCTACTTTCTTCTACCATTATTGAACTCCCACTCAATCAGAAAACCCTGTGAATGACTTGTAATCAAAAAACAATACCCTGCTTCCTGCAAATCGTAGCTTTGATACCACTTGTCAGGGGATCTAGCTCTACCAATTAGAGCACATATGATTACTTCTCGTATTAGCAATTAAACACAGAATTATACCAGAATGATAAAGTAGCTATAAACTTGATACAACAAAGAATTTGAGAGACAATACACACTCTTGTATTAAATATTACTAGAAGAAAATACAATAAGGAAGATGCCACTTCTTCCTCCACCTCAACACTTGCCACACCTCAAGACCTTCCCTCTCTCTCTTGCTCAACACAACTCTAAAGCCTGAGTTTCTATCCCTCCTTGAATGCTTTAGTTGATCTCTTTGACCTTACACCTGTAGATCTCCTTGACCTTGCTAGCTTCAATGCCTTTTTACTTGCCTTCTTACTTATTACAATACATGCCTTATGGGTCTTTAAATAGGATCCCATGCTTACAAAAATATAACTCTAGTTACAATAATTAGACACGCAACTCGTGACTATAATTAGTCATTTAACATGCAAACACTCACTTCACTTAACTGACTGTTCGTCAACAGTAGTTCTGGAAATACACAGGCGACCGACGCTGGTCCCTGCTTGTCTGGTGCTGCTGACGTCGGCCGACTCCCTGCCATTGCCAGTCTCCTTCTCCACTGCATCTAACCAACGTTGGTCATACTGCCGACGCCGGTGCATCTGGTTCTTCAGCATCCTTCCTTGTGTCTACAAATAGTTGAAGCTTTTAGCTCCACACCTTAACAATAATATCTTTTGAGCAAGGAATAATATATCTAGATTAAATACTTAGTGGTAACCTACTTAGGCATTTCTATTACCTTATCCAAGTCCTAACTCTTTGAGTCATCTCTGAGTTTTATTCTAACTTGATTCTTATTAGATTTACGATTTGGACTACACTTGATTTTACCTTCATCTTGTCCATGTCCATTTGGAAAGTTTCCTTGCACAATGTTTTGTTTGAGCTACTCGATGAGTTTCCTTGCATAATGTTTTGTTTGAGCTACTCAATGAGTTTCATTACATAATGTTTTCAATTAGTTAATTATTGACTAGATATTTATGAGGAATTTTTACCTTAGTCATTTAATTACTTTTTCCCCTTATTCAAAGTTTTCCTTAGTTGATTTTTCAACTTTTTGTCAAGTGGTTCAGAGAAAGTTGTTATTTTCTCCAAACTCTTTTATTCATGAAATACCCATGAGATTTGGGCATTCTTAAAAAGGAAGGTGGGGATAAATATTTACTTTAATTATCCATTTTAGGATTGATCTAGTATTAGCCTAGGTCATGACTACATGTATTTGACTTCAAAAATGGAGTCTACATGAATAACCTCCAAGAGATGTACCATTACCACCAAACGTTCAATATGAAGTTCATGTACACAAGTCTAATTACCAAATATTTTTATGGTGATTCAAGTATTATGATTTTATATTTATAAATACAAGGGGAAAGGGAATTTCAATTTTAAATAACAAACACAAAAGAGAGGGAAGAGTAAGGAAGAAAAGGGAACCTCCATGTCTATAATAAATTCAATACATTGACTATCAAACCAAGTGACCTTGCCATAGTTATACCAGTATATATTGAGTTTCACTAAATTTATACCTCCAAGAACATATAGTGGGAAGAGTTTGAGGGAACCAATAGTATGCCTTCAATATGATCTCTCACTAAATATGAGTACAAGGAGTTTATAGTATATTATACAAAAATGCCTTGTGAAAATTTGTAGATTAACACACAAATTAACAGTAGTGAAAAATGGAAATGAGAGAACTCATATAATTATTATAATATCTAAGAACATCATAATCATAGCACATAACAAGAAACAAAGTATTAATCCAATTAACCTAGCATTAACAAGCATTAAAAAATGGCGATGAAAGAAAATTGAGACACATAACACACCCTTTATAAAAAATAGGAATTGTATTCATTAAAAATTAATGTATGTTATAATAATCATTATTGGCCAACTTTTTTAGTCTAGAGATATGAAGGAAAAGAAAAGTAAAATCTTGGCTATAATATGATAGTGATTTCAATAAAATTTTAGTCAACCTCTATATTACAATAGGATTTTACTTATATAGATGAGGATGGGACTCACCTCCAAATAATATGACAATTCCATCTTGGGACATGATGGCCACTCATGATAGTTACAATAAAAATTAAAAATTAAAAATAAAACAAATGCCTTCAAAGCCATAAAATATCTATGTAAGATCACTTATTTGATATGCAAAGGTGGTTATAAAGGTCTAACTCCTAACTTCTTTGATCTCACATCCCTAACCTCCATTATGGTTGCCATGATGTTAAGTTCCTTGTCTAGATTGGAAAGATTCATTTAGGGATCCATAAAAATCACCTCATCCCGAGTCACCAGTGTCTATTAGACTTAGAAGGGTGCTTTCATTGACACCTAGACCCTAAAGACCTAGTTGATGTTCATCATAGATTACATTGATAGATCCAACATTACTTAGACCCATTATTAGTTTGTTTTAGTAACCTTTTCCTACATGAACTAGTTAAATTAACCTAAGTGGACTCTAAATTATCCTTTGTCTATTAGGGTTCCATCTAGTTGGAATAACATAAACCTCCTTGAAGTACATAAATATTTTCTTCTTACCCTCTTCAAAGGGTCTAATTATAGTACGATCCATGACCAACCATTGCTTCATAGTATCCCTTATGTTCTTGGCATATATTTGATATAACCCCAATTCTAAGGTTAGCTTTATTTTTAACTCTAGTAACATTCTCCTTTTAATCACCACTTTTATCTTCCTACATTTCTCATCTATCTTGGCAATCCTCTCTAAGTAATCTTGGATCTACTAGATAAGCACATTGGTGTCAACTAAATTCTCCACTACCTTCCCAAAAACTAAGTAAATTATCAATAGGGCATCCTTGACCTTCCCACTCATCCTAATGGTAAAATATCTATTCATTTGTGCTTCTAAGGTTTGAACCTAGATTTACATGTCCTTTATGAGCTTTTCAGACATATCATGAATTCTAAAAGAATGGAGAGTGGGTCCTAATCCATATTTTCTTCCCTAGTGGAAGTGCTCACTTTAGTGAGGGAGAAAATATCTTAATGGGTCTACCAAACCACTAAGTTTCATTCTTGGATGAACCCCTACATCAATGTCTTCTTCATGTTCCCTAAAGTTTGATTGAAGTTCCATTGTACATCTAGGTCACCCTGGGTAGTCATCTCCAGCACCTATAACCTTGGGACCATTCCTCAAGTTGTGGGAGATGTAGTAGGGGTGGATAAGATGTGGTGAAGGGTGAATGATGAGCTGTAGGGGAAATGGATAAAGTTGAGGGAGTGAGCAAGTAAATTAGTGGAGGTCAGGGGAATGGGAATGAAGGGAGGAAGAATAAAAGGGAGGCCCATGGGAATATATATGCCCACCACTATTCTTGGGTTAAGTTTACTTGAGGGAATAAATAAAGTAGTGGAGGTAGGGGAGAATGGGAGTGAAGGGAGGAATAATAAAAGGGGAGGCCCATGGGAACATTTATGCCTACCACTATTCTTAGGTTAAGTTAACTTGAGGGGAATTACCTTTGTGAAAGGATCATTAAATATCAAGGAGGAGAAGGGTTGGTTAAATACAAATCCTATAGAGGCTTAGGTAATTGAAAGAGGGGGTTTGGGATCAAGGTGTTGAGGTACCACAAATGGGGCTAGATGAACTATTTAGGCCTATAGATGAGTTTAAATTAGAGTAGAAGGCCTTTAAACTAGATATGGGGTGTGAGTTTCATCGTTATTCTTCTTCAACCTCTTACTTGGGCTAGTTATAGATGTTATAGTGGAAAGACTAGAAAGAATAATAGAAACCATGGGTTTCAATGGTAAAATACTTAGAGCTACTAAGGGAGGCACTAGGATGATTATAGTGGGCATGGATAGGGTTCCTACCATTAGTGGTATGCTCCTAATATTTTTATACATGATCACTAGTAAATATGCTCTTAGTAGTATTTGTACTAAATTCAAACCCAAAGGAGGTATCAGGATGGTTCAGGGTTATGAAATAGATGGAGTGGAGGGTAATGAAGAGGCAAAGATGCTCAAGAGGATCAGGTCCATTGTTATGTGGGAAAATGATGGAGGGGGTGCAATGGGTAAAAGAGGAGGTGTTACTTGGTGGTCTTGTGGGAGTTGAGAAAAACTAGTGGGTGTTAGGATAAGAGTTGGAAAATAGAAGGAGTGAGGAGTGGAAAAGAACTTGAAAAGATGGTAGGTGTCATGGATGGAAATTATGTTAGTTATTATTGGGATCATTGCTTTAATATCTCCCTCAAACTATCTCCCACATCAAACCTTAGGGTATGTTTAACCTAGTTTTGAGGTATCAATGGTTAATTTAATTATGCCTAGGTTTATTAACATCAAGTACTACAAGTCTAAATTTGTCACAACTAGACTAATATAGGTATTAGAGGAGGAAAAGGTGGATTTGGGGCATGAAGAGTGATTTAAAGGGGTGAAGGTGGAGTTGTAATAAGAAGAGTGATTACAAGGGGTAGAGGTGGAGCATGAACATGAGGAGTAAGAGACACTAGAGGAGGTGGAGGTGGAGCTAGGGCACAAAGATGAGAAGATGGTGGAATGCCCTAAAAATACTCTAAGAGATAGCATGAGGAGTTAGTGTTAGATTTTTTACAAATTGAGTAGGAGCTATAAGGGTGTATATGGGCCCACATAAACCTTCTTTAATTTCCTTTTCTTCTTCACCATGATAAATCATAATACTTTTTGGTCATTAGCAACATCTAAGTAGAGATCTTCATCATCCTCTTCTTGATGATTGTAGTTTATATTGAGGTAGGACATATATAATTCCAAGTGATATTTAATCATTCCCTTAGGTTCCTAATGCTGAAGTTTGTCTCTTGCTAGAGTTAAGGATTCCCATCTAGCCACCATCTTCTAGATTGGAGGGAAAGCCTTTTACACATGGTGCTTGATAGTGATTGGGAATGGTGGTCATACCTTATGTTGGGATTGTATATAAAACCCAAAGATGCCCTCCACTAATTGGTAGGTGATTTACTACTCTACCAAATAATCTATGATTAAATATTATAGGTAGATGGGATCCTTGATGAAACCTACAATTTATATCATGTTTTCCTCTTTATAGATCCATTATTCCCCTATAAAAATGATGGATTCCCATATTGTTTATGATATTTGAGGCATCAGTGATTAATTGATCACTTGGTAGACCACTGGATAAAAATATTTTCATATGTCACGGATGTGGTTATATAACTAGTGGCCATTTGTAAAAGACCACATGGACCATTGAGCCCTTAAAATCCCACATAGAAAAGGTATAAGGCTTGAAATAAATCATCTCATAGACCGTGTCCATAATGTAGCTCATTATATAAAAACTACTCCTAGTTTAGGCATCTATGGTGGAATTTATAAACTTGAAGTTGATTAATCCACACATATCCAAAACTTCATAATGTGTGAATATCATATGGAGGATGGGAACCCATAGTTCATTAACATGCAAGTAGTCTTAGGACCTGAATAATTAGTTCAATAGAATCATGCCTATTCAAACTTCCTCCCAAAAGGTGTAGACTATGTATGCATTCATGTCCTCTTTGTTAACCCATTTATCATCTAGGTTATCAACCCAGTTATGCAAGATGTCACATATTTGGTAGGTCTCCATATAGACCTTCACTATTGTAACATCATAAGAGAAGGTGTAATTTAAGAGGAAGTAATACACCTTATAAGTATTCTTGGAGATATCATAGATCTACTACCCATATTTAGGTGAACATACCCAGTCATGAACCCCATCCTTCACTTGGATGGTGGTGTGAAGGAGGTTACCAAATAATTTGGTGTAGGGAAATGCCTTTGGTTGGGAATTGACTTTGTGAAGTTTGCATTTATTTTAAGACTGAAGGGAATCCTTAAACTCTATTTGTTGATCTTTTTTAGAGCCTGAGTCTCTAGGCACTTTCTCAACTATTTTCAATAAGTCATTATAGTTCTTGAATATGTTCAAGCTAGTAGAGAATCTGGTATCTCAATACTTAGGTTTGACCTTTGAGTTTGAAGAGGATGTATCTATTGTAGTATGATATAAGGGAAATAGGGAGGCTCTAAGCATAAGAGGCATGAAACACAGAGGTAATCTATGAGAATTAAAGAGATAAGGGTTGGAGTTTGATTTAAGGTATGTAATGGTAATCATTAGTAGGATCTCATTAGGATTTTTATAAATGCATGCACACAACCCCTTATATTAATGGAATGTGGTTACTCACTTGATATGAATTCAAATTTAATTTGGTGTATAGATTTTCTCTTGTTACTTCTGAATCCAAAGTTAAATTCATATCCCATGATACTCTACTATAAATTAGATATATCAATGGTGATGGGATGTTTTAAAACTATCTAATCAGTCCCATCTTTTTATTTCATTAATGATCAGCACATGGTAGGCATGCAGTCATGTCCCTTATAAGATTCTTAGTTGATTTTTTACTTATGACACATCTCATCTTCTCATTGGTTCTCTTGTTAATGATCAACACTTAGGAATGAATGCATACTCTATGTCATACCCTTAGGAAGGGTGAGGTATCATTTAAGGACATGTGAAACATCTTGATTGGTTATCTAGCCTCATTTGTAGATTATTTTTGCCTTTTTTGGGCCTTAAGTGGTTGCCAGTTCATCTACCTTACTGGGAATCATGGTGATTTCTAATTTGGCTAGGCTCTCCCAAGATATAAAATCTATGATAGGCATAGGGGATGGCTACTCTAACACTTTGAAATGTGGCACCTGTTAATTGGGCTAGCCTCTCCTAGGCTCTGACATATCTAATAGGTCTAGGGATTATCCACTTTGACACTTGGAAATGTGGCACTTACTAATTAAGATGGGATCTCTTAATGTTTAACATCTTTGATATGTCTAAGGACTAGTTTCTTTGACACTTGGTGGTGTGGTTCCTAATGATTGGGCTAGGTTCTTTATAGCTATGACATCTCTAATAGGTCTAGGGACTGGTCACTTTGACACTTTGAAATATGGTGTCTACTAATTAGGATAGGATTTTATAGGCTCTAAAATATATGATAGGTTTGGGGACTATCTATCTAACACTTAGAGATATGGCACCTAATAATTAGGCCAAGCTTTCTTAGCCTTTGACATCTCTAATAGGTATGGGGACTAGTCACCCTGACACTTGGTGACATGGCACTTGTTGTTTGGGTTAGGCTCTCCCATGATATCCTATGAAAACCACAAAAAATACTATGTAAAAAATGAAAATGGGACACAATACATTTAATACTTACTCATTTGTCATTAATATTTTGATTTACTATAAAGGGTGATAGGTCTGTTACTTAGGGAAAGGAATGAGACTCTATAAACTTCCATCAAAAGTGGATCTACAATTTTAGCACCATAATTTATGGAATAACAAGTATACCTTGGTCATAAAAATAAATAAGGCTTATTTTTTCTAGGGTAAATTTGGGTGATATCTTATTCCAAGGATTTAAGTTCAAGAGAAACCAATAGGAATAAAAGAAAGGAATTTAGAGCTTTGGTTCTTGAGTTTTTTAGAGAAGTCCCCCATTTCAAATAAAAAGGGGCATGTTGGCCAACATAAATGGTTAATTTTATGGGGAAAGTGATGACAATAACTTATATCCCAACTAATTTAATCTCCTTCCCTTACACAAAACATAGATTGTAAGAGAGATATTTATTCATAATATAAAAAATGAGGCACTAGAGTTTTATAATAGCAAGTGTTATACTAATATTTCACCTTATATATGGACCCTAGTATGTGTAAGAAGTGATATTCATTTTTATTTAATCTTGTATTTTATTTGAGAAACTGAGGCTAGACTAGTTATTAGGCTTCATTTGGGAGATTAATAGCTTAATAGCTTAGAGGGGAAATGGTTAGGGTATTCCTATGATGTCAAGCATGCATCCATATCCCTAACAAAGATACCTTTGTTCCTATTCATATCCTTGCTCCACTACTAGCTAGGTTGGAAAGCCTACAATGGAGGTTTCTTGTATATCCCTTTTGAGGTAGACTCAAAATTTAGATTTTGTATGATTTTATTATTATTTTCAAAGCTTCCCTATGAAAATATAATCATTTATTAGTATTTTCCATTAAGGTTTTGATACCAATCCAAGGGTGAATGGATGATGAGAAATATTTTAATACCCACCCAATATTTGATTTGCTTAGATAATCTAGTGTTTTTTTGAGACATTATAATAAATGCATCTTGGTGGCTCTACTAGGATGTGGGATATTCAAAATCCACCTATTTTTTTAGAAACATTAGCCTCCTAGATATAGAATATCAAAAATTTTAATTACCATCCCTGACTTGCTTAGATCAAATATTTCAACTTAGGTCTTCCTTATTTTTAACAATCTTTCCAAGCTTTGGCCATCACCTAGATCAGTTACTAATGGAGCCAAGTGTCAGAGGAACACTACAAATAAAGATGAATATAGAGGGGCAAAACACAAAATAAAATAAAACACACAATGAAATCAAACTCATAATGAAAACCAACCTATCTAATATATCCATTACCACCTTTTCTTAGACTACTTAGAGACTATGATGTAGGGGATAGTTGATAATTAATGCTTTAAAATTGGACCATTTATTATAAGTGGTAGCTTGTTTCCCTCAACATCCTTGATATAGAAGGAATTCTAACCTAAGATTTTGGCTATTTGGTATGGGCTAATCCAGAGGGGATCAAATTTCAAATGTTGACTTTTATTCTCATGAGCCTTGTCCCACATTAGGACCAAGTATAATATTTTTAAGGTCTTGACCTTTTCTCTCTTATCAAACCATATTTTTATCATATCTTTTTGTTTGATAAATATTAACAGAGCTTCATCTTGGGATTCCTCTAGCTAAATTATCTCATGAAGTCTAGAATCCACCTTATCATCCAGTTCTATAAATTGTTACATGGAATTATAAGTCAACAACCTAAGTATGATTGGAATGATTGGCTCCATTCTATAGACTCGAAGTAAAGGAGATGTTTTTAGGACTTGTTTATACCTAGTGTCGTACACCCATAGTGGAAAATTTAGCAATATGTTACACTCTTAGTTATTTTCTCTAACTAATTTCTTGATGGCATCAATCAAATTATCATTAGTGGACTCTGTTAATATGTTACCTTATGGGTAGTGATTGGATGAGAACTTTAACATGATCCCATTATCATAGTCCCATTTTGTCAATTCTATAGATAGAAAGGTATGACCATTATCACATACCAAATAATTGGGGACCTAAAATGGGTGGTTATGGTGTTCTCAAAGAGCATGATGACTTTGGTAGTGTTGTTTGTTTTGGTTACACCTTGAACCACTTGGTGCAATATTATATGCCGATAAGAATGAACTTACGGATAAATAATGAATTGGGGTTGATGACCCCCATGAAATTTAGTCCCCATTGTGAAAATGGTGTAGACTCCATAATGGGATATAGTGGCATTGATACATGTGTTTATTTCTTAGTAAATGTCTGGCATTGATGGTAAATGTGGAAATGGGTGTGAATATCTTTGAACATTGTGATCCAATAATATCCTACTTGAAGAACTTTTTGGGTTATGGCATTTGTTTCTAGAAAACCAACCTCCATTATTTCATGGAAAGTTTCCATTACCTCTTTAGTCTCTTAATATGATATACACTAGATGTAGATTCTCTCATGGTTCCTTCTGAAGAGAACTCCATTCTTCAACATATATTATTTATCCTTCAAGTAGAGGTCCCTCTTATGAGTGTAGTTGAGTCTTGAAGGTGCATTTACATAGAGAAAAAAGTGTATGACCAGAGCATACTAGTCTACTTGTAGTACGCTCTTTTGGTCTACTTTATGTACTGAAATCCTCAGGTCTATCTCCATTATTAACTAAGGCCAGCCTTATCATACAACCAGTTTAGTCAGCTTTATTTTCAAGTCTTACTCTTATAACATTGTCATCCATCGGCCTCTTCTTTCACCCAGCTCATTCTAATCCACCATTTGTTTTATTTTTGGGTCAAGGACAATAGTGTGTACATTTTTCTAAAGGATTTAATGTCTAAATTTATTCACCACCTTGACTAAGGCTTAGGCATGATTTTCTAGGGTATAATATCTAATCTTGGCATCCTTTAGGTTATTTCTCATAAAATAAATGGGGTGATCTCCCTCTAATCTTTGGGTAAAGAAATTGACAATGGTGTGCTCTGAAGCAAAGGGATAGATATAGAAATATTACATATATTCTAGGATAATGAGGACCAGGGCTTACATAGTAATGTCTTGAATACCTTGGAAAGCCTTCTTTTATTCTACATGCCATTCCACTCTTTCTACTTACTTTAACATTCCATTTAAGGGTTTTACTATGTTAGTAAATTCAAAAATAAATTATGCACAAAGATGATTTTCCTAAATGAATTTAATTCTTTATTACTATTAGGTAAAGGTAGTTTATAAATTACATCCACCCTTTTGAGGTTGTTATAAATACCTTATTTTATGATAATGTGATCGATAATTTTACCTTCAATGATAGCAAACACAATCTTATTTGGTTTTATGGAAATGCCATACCTTTTACATCTTTCAAAAATTCTTTCCAACTGGTGTACATGATCTGACCTATATTTTAAAAACATATTTAATGTCATCCATACAGATTATTATACATTTACCTATCAAGCCTTCAAAAAAAAATTCTAATGTCTATTGGATATAGGCACTAGCATTGATTGACCCAAAGTTCATTTGTTTATAATAAAATGTACACCAGTTTGTGGTGAAATTAGTTTTAGTTCTATCTTCATGGTTAACCAAGACTTGGTTGTATCTAGAGAAGCCATCCAAAAAGGACATCATTTTAAACCCACTCACCATTTAGATCACCTCATCCATGAAGGGTAATAGGTAATTGTATTTATTTGAATCCTATTTTAAGTTTTATAAGTCCACACACAAGTAGATTTTTCCATTTTTCTAATGCACAAGCATCAGGTTGGCCACCCAAGTGGAGTGGCAAACTACTAAAACTAAATTTATAAAGTAACTTATGGACTTCCTTATGTATCAAGGGCTCCAAAATTAGGTTTACTATCATTTATCTTTACCTAAAGGGTTTTTAGTTGGGTTTTAAGGGGATAGTGTGAGTGATTACTCTTAGGTCAAAGACCTTAAGGTCTCCATTGGCCCAAGTAATCACATCCTTATATCTCGTAAGTAACCTTAATAATTGTTCCAATTCATGGTCCATCCAATCAAGACCCACATTAACCATCTATGGATTTTCTATCAGACCAAAGTTGATGAGTCAACACTTTTGGTCCTCAAATATGGGTTTTTTTGCTTTAAAAGTGGGGTCCAATGCATCAGATGCTCTCTCTAATGAAAAAAGTCCTTTCAGTGTTTGATTCCTATGAATATTTAGGATCCCATATTTATACATCTCATTCCTGGGGTTATCTCTATCTTTCTCATCTTTAAATTAGGCCTCGAATATTCCCTTATTATTGAGTAATTAGATGCTCTATTAGTCACCCTCAAAGACTTTAAATTTTATCACATTGTCTAGGATAGAGGGACATGGGATGAGTTCCACATAAAACTCTTATATCTCAATTTCATCCAAGGGAGTTAGGTTTGATATCATAGATACTAGTGAGTTAGCGACTTGATTTTCCTCCTAAGGAATAGGGATGATATTAAACATGTTAAATAGCCTGATTAGGTCTCAAGCCCTATGTTTATACCTCCTGAGGAATGATATCTTTCATTGAAATTTAGTCTTGATTTGGTTGACCACCAACTCAAAATCACTAAATACTCTTAGTTTGTTTGCCTTGTATTTCAATGCAAATTATAATCCTAGGATTAGAGTTTCATACTCAACTAAGTTATTTTTGTAAGGAAAATTCAACCTATATGATTATAGATATTTTATCCCTTAGGGATATATAAGCATACCACTTACCCCACTATCTTGTTTAGAATAAGATCTATCTATATAAAGAGACCATAGGCTAAGCAAACTTGGGTTGTGACTAGTTTGATCTTTGGGTGGCTTTGTGCTCAGCATGTAGATGCATAGGTTGAGGAAATTAGATTTACCTTTTCATTGATGGCATTATCCATAGTTATCATATGTTTCATGTGGGGTTATCTATTTACCCTTATTTAGTTAGCTACCCCTCCATGGCAACCACATATGGGAGAATATATGGCCATATACCCATTTAAGGATTTAGACTAATCTCTATTGAGGAAAATGTCATAAGATTTAAGGATCTCCATTACTTGAATGTTTATGAAGTGTTTAATCTTAGGCTTAGACTCCAACTGGATGTGGAAATTTATCAGTTCAACTATCACTTTTACTTTTGACTTATCTAGTTGTACCACTACCTTATCTAACATTATGGGGCCAACTTGAGTTTTTCACATATGAATGTTGGCATTACATTGGTTGAGGCTCCTGAATCTACTAAGTAGTAATGTAGATTCTTTCCAAACAACTAGATGGTTAAGAGGAAAGGGGGAACCTCCATATTATTTTTATGAATGAGTATAATGGTGTGTATTATTCTTAGTTTTGGATAGGCCTATGGGGTTAGATTTTGAGTCAAATATTTCAATAAGAGATCTCATTTCTCTATGATTTGAGAAATCTAATAGAGGGTAATGTTCACCTTAATCTTTTTCATATCCTCAACTATGTTATGGCATCCTTTAATTTGGACTGGTGGGGTTTCCATAAGTGACTTAGGTTCTTAAGGTCTTAGAGGTGGGGGATCATTCCTAGAATTTTGGTTTGGTGGGGTTACACCATTATTAGGGGGAGTAAAGGTAGTAAGGGATTGTTATTTCCTATTATTGATGGCATAGTTTCTCCCTTGGAATTGATGAAATGTTTGCACCTCAATAATACCCTCTTATGGCTTATTTTCTTCCTAGCTAGGTAAATCTGTGATCTCTAACACCATATTTGTACTAGGGACTTTACCCAAGTTAGAGGATTCAAGGTTATTTGGAACCACCTCATATTATTTCATTTCCTTCTAGAAGATCTCAAAACTAGAATCAAATTCATTACAGTCTAGTTTCCCATGTGCTACCATGTTATGCACTTGACATAAGTTAGGCAATGTTATCTCAAAGATGTTGATTTTGGGGAGCCT
This sequence comes from Torreya grandis, assembly GCA_037957365.1. NCBI lineage: Eukaryota > Viridiplantae > Streptophyta > Pinopsida > Cupressales > Taxaceae > Torreya > Torreya grandis. Next base: position 1,087,632 of record JARHVA010004829.1, on the reverse strand, counting down.
ATTGGGTGAAGGTTTTGGGGGGTTTGAGGATGATTGTAGTTCCTATTTAATCTTTGATATGTGAATTTTTTGTTGGTTTTTGTAGTTTAAGGAAGTCATTATTGAGTTTTTATGCCATCCATTGAATGGCATCTAACTCAATCTTAGTGAAATCCTGAGGTTTGGTTTGGGTATTATTTGATATGGCCAATGTTAATTCATATTGAGTCTAAGGGATTAGTTCATGTCTCCCTAGGTTTAGGAAACCTATTTATTGCTTTGAATTAGGATGACCCAATGGGATTTGATACATTATCAAGAATGTTTAAAGCATTGGGGCATTATGATTGACATTGGGTAAGAAATTTAATGTAGGCATCTATGGTAACACACTAAGAGTGGGGGTCATCATGTCAACTTGAGGGTTTAGTTACCTATCTAATTTTATGGCCCATACATAATTTGATTATAGGTCTACTATAGTTGTTTCCCTCTTTAGGCACATGGTTGTCTAAGGGTCTAGCACATTCTTATACAATTCAAGCACTAACTAAGGGTTAGGCTAATAAAGAATGGTGACTCAATTATACATCTTCTGAAACCTAGCATTGAAGTTCCTAATGGGCTTATTTATCTCCTTTTTGATGTAAGTAAACTAATTATATAAAAAACTAGGTTCTATCACTTCTCTAAATTGGGCAAGGAAAGTAGTGTTGAAATGGTCCCAACTCATGATAGAGTCTTTAGGAAGGTTGAGGAACTAATCATATGTTGATTCTATTAGTGTGAAGGTTAAAATCCTACACATGACACCTTTGTGCTCTAAATTTATAATCCTTAGGGTAGTTCTATAGGAAGTTGTGTTTTCTTCCATAATTTATCCCACACCAAGGGTAAAATTGGGAAAGTTCCTCTCAAGGTTCCTAGGTAAATCATGAATGACTCTCAAGAAGTCAATGGTAGATCCAACTAACTAGGCCATATTAGGCTATAAATTTGGAAGGGGTTGTGGAGATGAATGATGAGAACCATGCTAAGTCTAGGTTGTTTAATCTTTCATTTTTTGTGTAAGATTAAAGGGGGAATTTTCAATTGGCCTCAGTGGTACCTAACCTTTATAATAGCCAAACTAATCTCAAATAGTGGTTAGCATTTTATTATCAATAATCATAATCCCAACATTCTCATAAAATAAAATCAACGTTAAGTGTGAATTATTCCAATTTATCCCTTCTTATAGCACCAGTTATTATTCACTCCGATTTCCTTTATTAATTAAGTGCCCATGAGATTTAGGTATTCCCTAAAATGGAAGCTGGGAAAAACTAAGGACTTTCATCCTCCATTTTAAGACTGAACTGTGATCATCCCAAGGCATGAATGCATGTATTTAACTTCATAAATAGAGTCTTCATGTTTAGTATCCAATAGATGTACTATTACCACCAAAAGTTCACTATGAATTTTATGTATATAGGTATAATTCCCAAAGATTATTATAGGAGTTCAAGTATTATACATTTCTATTTATATATAAAAGGGGAAAGGATAGCTTAATTTTAAAGAACAAACCAAAAATAGATGGAAGAGTATGGTATAAATTATATCCTCTAGGTATAAAATGAACTCAATACATTGATCATCTAACCAAGTGTCCTTGCCATAGCTATACCACTTTATATTGAGTTTCACTAAAGTTTTACCTCCAAGAATATATAGTGGGAAGAGTCTAAGGGAACTGGGAGTATTCCTTCAATATGAGATCTCACTAAATATGATTACAAGGAGTTTATAGTAAATTACACATAAACACTTTGTGATACTTTCTAGATTAACACACAAATTAACAATACTACAAAAAGTAAATGAGAGAACTCATGCAATGATTATAATAGCTAAGCACATCATAATCATAACACATATAAATCAGTAAATTATTAATCCAATTAACCTAGCATTGAAAAGCATTAAAAATAAATATGAAATAAAATTGACACACATAACACACCCTCTATATAAAATAGGAATTTTATTCATTAAAAGGTAAGTGTTGTTATACTAATTGATATTGGTCAACTTTTATAGTCTAGAGAGATGAAGGTAAAACTAGGTGAAATCCTAGCTACAATTTGATAGCGGTTTAGAGAAAAATTTAGTTGACCTCTATATTACAATATGGCTTTTATTTATATATATTAAGATAAGACTCACATATAAATATCATGAGGATCCCATCATGGTCCATGATGACCACTCATCATAGTTACAACCATAATTAAATATTCGAAACAAAACAAATCCCTTCAAACCCATAAAATATATATGGGGGACCACTTAATTGATATGCAAAAGTGATAAATAAGGTTTGGATCCCAACTAATTTTATCTAAGATAATTAACCTCAAATGCAACCATGATGAGGTTAAATTCCTCTTCTAATTTAACAAGGTTCATTAGGGGCTCCCAAAAATTCACTTTAGCTTGAATCATTAGTCTTTCATAGACTTGGAAGGGTGATTCCATTGACACTTGGACCCTAGAGACTTGGTTTATTCTCACCATGGATTGAGTTGATAGATCTAACACTACCTGGACCCCATCCTAGTTTGCTTTGGTGACCTTATCCAACATGACAAAGTTGAATTAACCCAAGTGGACTCCATATTCTCCTTAGTCTATCAAGGTGGCATACAGGTGGAATAACATAGAGATATTAACCTCATTCGTGTAGGTTAATATCTTATTTTTACCCTCTTCCAAGGTTTTATTTGTAGTGAAAGCCATGACCAATCACTACTCCACAATAACCCTCATGTTCCCAATGTATGTTTGATACAACCCCAAGCCTAAGGTTGGCATTATTTTTAACTCTGAGAACATGCCCTTATTAATCACCACTCATAACCTCGTATGCTTCACATCTATCTTAGAAATCCTCTCCAAGTAAGCATGGGTTTGTTGGATAAGCACATTCATCTTAGCTAGACTCTCAAATACCTCCTGAAGAACTTATAATAGTATTAAAAGAGCATCCTTGACCTACCCAATCAGCTTGATAGGAAAAAATCTCTTCACTTGGGCTTCCAAGGTTTAAACCTAGATTTTCATGTCCTTAAGGATCTATTTGGACATATCATGAGTTACCAAGAGAATTAAGAGTGGGTCCTCAACCATCATTTCTTCCTCAGTGGAAGTCCTCACCTTTATGATGGAGAACAAATATTTATGGGTCTACTAAACTGCTAGGTTCTCTTCTTGGATAAACCTCTATGCCAATGTCCTCTTCATGCTCTTTAAAGTTTTGTCGAAGCTCCACTATACATTCAAATTTCCCTATGTATTCATATCCAGTGGCCATCACCTAGGGACCATTCCCAAGGTTGAAGGATGTGTATGAGGGGTGGATAAGATTGTGATGAAGGGTGAAAGATGAGGTGCAGGGTAAATGGAGGGAGTGGAGGGAGTGAATAAGGAAAGCAACAAAGGTAGGGGCATAGGAGTAAAGGGAGGAAGAATAAAAGGGGAGGCCCATTAGAACATCTATGCTTAGCACTATTCTTGGGTGAAGTTCACCTAAGAGGGAATTTCCCCTAGGAAATGATCATAAAATATCAAGGAGGAGATGGGTTGGTTGAAGATAAATCCTATGGCACCATAGGTAATGAAAATAGGGGACTAGGGATTAAGGTGTTAAGTTGTTATAGTTAGGGCCAAAGGAACTATTAAAGCCTAAGGAGTTTAAATTAGATCATAAGGGCTTCGATATAGATATGAGTTGTGAGTTTACATTTACTTCTTCTTTGGCCTCTTACCTAGGTGGGCCCCAGATGCTACATTAGAAGAACTAATAGGAATATCAAGAACTATGGGGGCCAATGGTAGAGGACTTAGAGTTATTGATGGAGGCACCAATATAACTACATTAGGAACTATGAGGCTTCCTATTATTGAAGGTATAATCTAGGTAATTATGGCCACACTTGATAATGAAAATGCATCTGATGGTATATAGACTAAAGGCACACCCAAAGGAGGAACCAAGATGGTTTTAGGTTATAAAATGGATGGAGAAAAGGGGAATGAAGAGGTAAGGATGTTAAATAGGACCAAGGACAAAGTTACTTGGTAAAATAAGATATGGGATAAAATTGGGAAAAGAGGAAGCATCACTTGGGGGGATTTTAGGAGTGAAGCATAACTAGAGGGTATCATGATTGAGAGTTACAAAATGGTAAGAGTAAGGGGTGAAAATGAATTAGATGATATAAGAGGTGTTATAGATGGAACTTATGTTGGTTCATATTGGGATCCTTACTAAAGGATCATCCTTATACTATTGGACACATTAAACCTTAGGGTTTGTGTTACATAGGGTTAAGGTGTTGATGATTGAGTTGGTTATACTTGGGATGCCTAGTGTTGAGTAGTGCATCTCTAGATTTGTCATCACCATACTATTGTATCTATCAAAGGAGGTAAATGTGGATCTAGGGAATGAAGAGTGACTAGAGGGGGTGGAGGTGAATTGGATCATAAGGAATAATTGGAGGGGGTGGAGGTGAAATTGGATCATAAAGAATAACTAAAGGGGGTGGAGGTAGAGTGGTAACATGAGGATTAGCAGCCACTAGAGGAGGTAGAGGTGGAGCATGGGCATGAAGAGGAGAAGGTGGTGGGGTGACCTTAAAAACCCTCTAGGAGATAATAGGAGTCATTTTTATATCCTCTATGGATTGAGTAGGATCTATAGGGAGCATAAATGGGCCTACCAAAACCTTTTTCCATTTTTTCTTCTTCTATGTCATGATCTAAGACAATACTTCTTGGTCATCAACATCCTTGTAGAGATCATCATCATCTTAAACTTAATGACCATAATTAATATTTTTATGGGATGAATAAAATTCCAAGTGAGATCTAATAATCCCCTTGAGGTCCCAATACTAGAGCTTTTTACTTGCTAGGGTGAAGAAATCCCATTTTGCCACCATCTTCTAGATTAGAGGGAAAGCCTTGTACACGTGACTCTTGATAGTGATCAGGAGTGGTGGGAATGCCTTTTGTTGGAATTGTATACAAATCCTAAATATTCCATCCACCAACTAGTAGATTATTTCATACTCTACTAGATGATCTAGGAGTAAATATGATACATAAAGGGGATCCTTGAGTAAACCTATAATTTAGATCAAGGTGTCCTCTCTATAGATATAATATTCCCAAATGGTGGTGATGGAGTAATAAATTACTTATGATAGCTATAACATTAAGGCCTCATTGATCACTTAGTAGACCACTAGATATAAATACTCACATATGTCATAGATGTGGTTTTGGAATTAGTTGTCATATATTTTATAAAAGACCACATAGACCATCAAGCCCCCTAAAACCCACATAGGAAAAGTTGAAGGCTTGAAAGAGAGAATCCCATAGACCACATCCAAAAGGTATCATCATATATAAATTTCTCCCAGCTTAGTATTTTGTGATAGAATCGATCAACTTGAATTTTATTAATCCTCCCATGGAGGAGGGGCACCCATAGTTCATTGACATGCAAGTAGTCTTGGTTGTGAAAACTAGTTTAGTAAAATCATGCCTACCCAAAGTTCCTCCTAGAAGGTGCATAATATGTATGCATTTATTTCCTCCTTATTAACCCATTTAGCATCTAGGTTATCAGCCCAGTCATGTAAGATGTTTTATATTTAGTTAGTCTCCATTCATACCTTCACTATTACAGCATCATAAGAGAAGGTGTAATATAAGAAGGAGTAATACACCTTGTAATCATTCTCATATATATCATAAATCTAGTGTCAAGATTTAGGTTAACACACCTAATCTTTGACCTTATCTTGCACTCAGATGGCACTATGAATGAGGTTATAGAAAAACTCATCTCAAGAAAATGCTTCTATCTTGATAATGAATATATGAAGTCCACATTTCTTGTAAGATCAAAGGGCATCCTCAAACTCTATTTTTTTATCATCATCAGAGCTTTAATCTCTAGTCACTTACTCGACTATTTTGAATAAGTCATTGTAGTGCTTGAATTTGGTCAAGGCAATGGGGAATGTGGTATTTAGGTACTTAGATTTTGCCTTTGGGTGTGAATAAGATGTGGCCATTGTAGTAGGATAGAGGGGTAATAGGGAGGCTCTGAGTGTAGGAGGTATGAAACATAGGGGTACTCTACAAGAATTAGAGATTTAAGGGTTGGATTCCTCTTGAAGGTATGTAGTAGTAATCATTAATGGACTTTCCTTAGGCTTTTTATAATACATGCACATATCCCCGTATATTAATGGAATTTTAGTGGCTCACTTGATGTGAATTAAGATTTGACTTGGTGGTTGGATTTCCTATCTTTACTTTTAAATCTATATTTAAATTTAAAACCCAAGATCCTTCACTACTAGTTAGATATAGTAATGGCAATGGGATGTTTCAAAATTGTCCAATCAGGCTAAAATTTATATTTTACTAATGCCTAATATATGATATAAATTAAATCACATCCCTTAGAGGCTTTTCAATTAATTTTTTACTTAAAACATGCATTCTAATCATTGGTTCTCCTACTAATGGTTGGCACCTAGGCATGGATTTTTACTGTGTTATACCTTTAGGAAGGGTGAAGTATCATTTAAGGAGATATAACACATCTTAATTAGTTATCCAAACTCATTTTTACCTTATTCTAACCTTCTTAAGGCCTTATGTGGACACTAATTCATCTACCTTATTGGATGATGTGGCACATTTTTATTTAGTTGGGCTCTCAGGCTATGATATCTATGATAGGTCTGAGGACTGGTCATTCTATCACTTATCAACATGGCACCTACTAATTAGATTAGGTTCTCCTAGGCTCTAACATCTCTAACAAGTTTTAATATTGGACACTCTAAAACTTGGTGAGGTGATGTCTATGATTGGGATGGGCTCTCTTGGGATTTAAAATCTCTAACAGGTTCATGGACTAGTCATTCTAACACTTGGTGAAATGGAACCTATTGATTGGATTGGGATTTCTAGGGCTCTAAAATATTAGATAATTTTAGGGACTATCCACTCTAACATGTGGAAATGTGGTCTTGTTGGTTGGTCTAGGCTCTCCCAAGATCTAACATCTCTAACACGTCAAGGTTTTGGGCACTCTAACACTTGGATATGTGGCACCTACTGACTAGGTTGGGCTTTCTTAGGCTTTGACATCTCTTACAAGTCTGAGGACTAGATTCTCTAATAATTGTAAATATGGCACCTAATTATTGGGTTGGGCTCTCTTAGGATCTCTTATGAAATCAATAATAAATACTAAGAAATGAAAAGGGGACACAATACATTTAATACTTACTTGTATATCACTAAAATTTTGATTTTATACAAAGGGTGATGGTTCTATTGCTTAGGTAAAGGAATGAGACTCCAATAACTTCCATGAGAAGTGTATATACAATGTTAACACCATATTTTATGAAATAACAAGTATACCTTGGTCATAAAAATAAATAAGTCTTGTTTTACTTGAGGAAATTTGGGTGACATCTTATTTTAAGGATTTAAGTTGAGTGAAAAATGGTAAGAATAAAATAAAAGAACTTAGAGCTCTAGTACTTCAATTTTTAGAGGGCTTCCCAATTTCAAATAAAAGGGGGTGTTTTGGCCATAACATAATCCATGTTTCATCATCCCTCTAAACTAAGAGTGACATCATCTTTCTCTAATGTAAAGTTAGTGTCAAGTTAGTAGGTTATCAAGATGGTTCCACATGGCATCATCTTAATGACCCATAATATTATAGATAAATATACAAGAAGCTACCTCATGGATACTGAGATAATGGGATGTTTCTATATGGCATCATCCCAGTGAACCAAGATCCTAGAGATGACCATACAAGAAGCTTACCTTCGAGCTAATGGTCTAGTAGGATTTTTCCATGTGGCATCATCCCAGTTACCTATGATCTTGAAGATGACTGTATAAGGAGTTTTCCTATATGGAAATGGGTTAATGATACATGGACACATGGCATTATCCAAATGACCTATGATATTATAAAATTCCATACAAATGGAAATGCCTCTATTCTAGTAGGATGTTACCACATGGCATCATCTCAATGGTTTGAAATCCAAGGCTATAGGTGTAAAAATGAAAGTTTATTAGATCATTAGTTAATAAATATGATTCCAAATGGAAAGAAAGGTCCTTAGAATCTAAAATAGGAGCTAATGTGGCCTTGGATCCCACTAAAGCAATAATATAGAGGTGATTTCATTACAATGATTGAGGTCAAATTAGATGATCTTTATGTCACTACATAATAACATTAGTCTGAAATCAAGAATGAGTTCCTATGTACCGAGATGAATGTATTGATTTGTTGATCTCTTAATTATCTAGAATTCATTTATTGTGGTATTTTAATAGTTTCAGGGATTGTGCATATATGTATATCATTGATGTCTGTCCTTATTTATGCTCATGTCTTTTCATTATTTTTTCTATGAATATTGTGTTGTGCCTATCTTTTGAGAAAAAAATGGTCATGACATTATTGTATTAATATTGTGTTGTACCTATTTTAAGTTAATTTTAGCCTTCTTATTTTTACATTGGTTCTAATTTCTTACTTATTAGTATGCAAAATGAGAGGATCACATTGAACACATCATGGTGACAATTCTATTGGTGAGCACGAGCCTCCAAATTAGTAGGGACTAAATATAATTGGACCCTAACTCCTCTTAGCCATAGCATAGATGAGGGATGTTCTATAGAAGATATTGTCTATAGTACAACATAAGATGGAGAGGCACTCTCTATGGCATTCCTAGGATGATTAAAGATCAGATCTAAGAGACAGGTTTAGGAGTCCTCCTTGTCACCATTATAAGGGTGAATAGAGGTGAATCACATCACCGTACTAAGCAATGAGATAGGTGAGACTTATATCACCCTCCTAGGATTGCACCTAGAGACTTAGTAAAGGACTTTATTAGACTACATCCTCCTACATTTGATGGTACTCATGAAATATTTGTACCATAGGCATGGTTAACTAACGTGAGAGGATGTTCCTCTTTGTATGATTATGAATCCAATAGGAAGACTAGTTTGGGAACCCATCTTTGAGATGATGCAACTAAAATGTGGTGGGAAGGAGAGGAGCAGAAGAACCACTTAACACCAACTTCCCTCACTTAGGAATTGTTTGAGGAGAATTTTAATGCATGATACCTATCCCTAGGTTATGTGCAAAAAGAAGTGAACAAGTTTCACAACCTTAGACAATGGAGTGGCGCCATGGCTTAGTATCAATTAATTTTTTTGTATTTCATCATATATGTGTAGGGTTACATGGATGAAACTATCCAAGTGAATGGGTTTATTAGAGGCCTAAATTTAGATTTAGTGGGTAGAGTGTGAATTTAATCTCCCTCAACCCTAGAAATAGTATTTGAAAAGGCATATTTGGTTGAGGAGTCTCATGGAAAGACTCAAGATTCTTGAGAGATGTTTTTTGGCAAATTAAATCTCAATATGAATCAAGGTCACATAGTGCATAGCTTGCAGCTAAGGGAGTTTACAGAGAAATATAATCCAAATCTATGTTGGGAGCATAATCACTTAGATTGGGGTGAATTATTGTACCAAAAACTTTATTTCAAATATATCCAATCATTTATTAAATATGAAAGTAACATTAATATTTAGTTATGCATAAAAATCATTCACATGAGCATAACACAAGAAAAACACACATGAGTGGGAAACTCTCAAGGGAAAGAAAACCCATTATGATATTTTTAAATGGACTATAGTAATATCAAAAAAATATCAAAAAAATTTGAGCACTAACTCAACTTGGAGTACCAACCTTAATGATGTCAAGCACCCACTTTGTCTAGGCTTTAGCAAGTACCTAATTGCAAAGAAGCACCAACTCCCTAGGTGACTCAGTACCAACTCATCCACCTCATGAAATCTAGTTAAAAAATATTTGGTTTAATATTATGGCCTCATTTCAAGACCTCATTCTACTCTACCAGGTAATATTTTATTTGCTTCTATTGCTCACATCTAAATAGGCCTAAATTTCCTTATATATATACAAGTCTCATGGTCACACACCACTTGGTCAGCCACACACTTTCAAACTCTTAGTCATCAACTAAATAGGTATTATAACATATTATTAACATGATTAAAATTAACTTTGGACCCCTCTTGGTCTGTAATAACTCAATTAGGCCTCATTTCTCTTTTAGGCCTCATGGAGACCTAATTGCATTAGGTCTATCTTCTTAGTGTCAAACCTTGATTCTCTTAGGCCAAAATGGCCTTATCCAACAACAAAAACCACTAAATCACAAAAAAGGACCTATACTAACCTATTCCATGATTGATTAGACCTATGTCATTTATTCTTACCTTGAAATCTCCTCTAAGACCAATTGCCCTATTAGGCCTGTGTACCTCAAAAGTTTGTCTTATAAAAATGAAGCTCAAATACTCTTAAGATACTAAAATATGAAAAATTAAAAAGTTAGATAGGTTATCCATGACCTTAGGGTCATCACCAAATATTTTTAACACTTTAACTCAAGAGATAAAGGTTCATGAACATCTCTACAACTCACTCACTCATAACTACCAATTTACCTCAAAGACTAGTCATGGTGAATTGGACCTCTAAAACCTATGTAGACACTTTCCATGACTCCTGATGAGTTTAAATGGTCCTATGATATATCTATACCAATATAAAATAGAAATATTATATGTTATAATGGAAAATATTAGTCTTTCAAACCAATTTATTGACCCTATATCACACAATCTTATCTAAACCAAATGGGTCATTTTGTGAGCAACTTTTTCCCAATATTCATTGACCTCCAAATATTATTCCAATAATGAACATGAATTAAAATTCATAAATAATTTATTCATGCACTTTGTTTCATAAAAATATCATGCTCAAACCTCAAATCTCTCTCTTTTCATCTTTGCTTGGGTTTTAACATTATCTGTATCACCAGGTCTATCTATGACTGGCTAACTTGGATGACTGAATTAGAAAATTTGATGGCTATAACCTATCAATTCAAGGGGAAATCCTTTATGAAAAAAATTGACACCAAAACCTATGTTAAACCTCCCTAAAAACCTAATAAGGACTCGATGTGAAATATCTTATTTAAATCAGCTTAGAATGGATTCAAATTCCTAGACAAGTTATTTAAACATATAGTCAACTCTCCCAGGTACCTCAAAGTGGTGGTGGATAGTTAGATGAGAGAGAAAATGTGTAGACACAAGATTATTTTCTAATAAATTTTTATATCTCTCAAAATTTTCATTATTCAATAAAATTGATGCCTAAAGATCTTATCTAGGATACTTCCCCATTTCTACTTAATATACCAGGTTCCCATGTAGAGGTTACATGTGCCAACTAACATCAAAAAGTGATTCTCAAATCTTGAGACCTCATTATATAAACTCAAGAAGGCCTAAAATAGTTTTTAATTAAAATTTATTTAAACCATGACCTCAAACTTTGTGAACATCCTAAAAATAACTTATCTCACATCTTTTCATGCTCAGATATGCATACTTGCCTTGAAGTATGATCTTCATACCTAATTAGGCTAGGTAGGGTCTAGAAGAGGTATAGGTGTAGGCTTAGTCTAAATTTACTACCCCTATATTCTCACTTTTAAAATCTCATGAATGTTTTAATCCTTTTATCTCATGCTCAAATAGTGCCAAATAACATTTGCATGCCTATGTCTATTCATTTTCATGCGCACACCTCTTCATGTCATGATTAATCTCATGACTAGGCTTCTTATGAAACTTTAACATCAATAACCTATACCTTCATGAAAACATAATAAATTAGTTTCCTTAAAATTATCTGTCTTACCTTAAAATTATCTTTCATGAAAACATCCTTTAATGACAACACTCTCTCAATGCCCCTTGTCACATCAACACACTACTAACTAGACTTAGTCACCTTTGACATCAGCCTCATTCAAGATGAACTTTTGACATCAATGAAAATACACAACAATCTCCCCATTTTTCATAAATGAAAACCACTCTCATAAACTTCTCTCAACAAGTAATTTCTCCCTCATTCTGAACTTTATCCCCCTTTGACATAAATGACAAAGAAATGCCTACAACTTCTTGGATCACAATTTTTACCACCAAAACACTCAACACAATAGATTATGAGTTAATGAGACACTATAAAAACATGTTCCCCATATCTCCATTCATACCTTCTTATCACTACTTACTTTCTCTTGAGCTAATGAACCACCTAATTAGCTCCTCATAAGCACTTGACTTCTTTAATGACTACTAGGTGAAAGAACTATACCCAATCCCTATCTTAGATGTTCAAAAGTTGATTTTAGAAGTGGCTTGGTCAAAATGTTTAAAATATGATCCTTTATAGAAAAATATTCAATTTTAAAACTTTGTTCACTTACCTACTCTCTAAGGAAATTAGAGGCGATGAGAATGTGCTTAGTCCTTGAGTGCATGACAAGATTCTTTGAGATGCCTATAGCACTTGTATTATCATAGTAGATAGGACTAAGACTATCATACTCCACCTTATATTATTTTAAGGTCTATATCATACATAAGAAATAAGTATAACATGAATATGTTTCAATGTACTTAGCCTCATAAGTGGATAATGACATTGATGGTTGCTTCTTGCTTATCCATGAAATTAGTCACTTGCCTAAGGAGAAGGCTCCTCCACTAGTGCTCTTCCTATCATATAGACTTCCTACTTAGTCTACATATATATAAGTTATCAATTCAAACTCATTACTCCTATGATACCGCAACCCAAACTCCATAGTCCCCTTGAAATACTTAAGTATCCATTTTACTACTTGCAGATGATTTTACTTTGGGTCTCTTGAAACCTTCCCACAAGATATATTACTTGTATCATGTTGGGTATAAAGGTATTAGTGTACAAAAAACTTCCAATCATTGATTTGTATGATGTTTTATTGACCCTTGGAGATTCATCTTCTTTGCTCAACTTATACCATGTGATCATAGGTGTGCTAACTACCTTGCAATAGTCCATCTCAAATTTTTTCAACATCTCTCTTATGTACTTAGCTTGTGAGATGAATATGCCTCTTTTTGATTGATTAATATCCCAATAAACAATTATATATATCCTAACATAAACATCTCAAACTCCTTCATTACATATATAAAGTCTTTAGTCATACTCTCACTATTTCTACTAAAGATGATGTCATCCACATAGACAACTATTATACACTAATGGTCATATTCTATCTTTATGTATAGATCTTAGGCACCTTATCATCCTATTATTCTCAAAATAATTAGATCAAAAATATCATCCTCAATTAGATCTTAGGAACTTGATCTTCCCATTCTTCTCTTTCTCAATAAGATCCTTGAATGCCTTAAACTTGTCAAGAGATTCTAACTTTTCTTTCAAGCATGCTACCCAAGTAATTCTTGTGTAGTCATCTATGAGTAGCATGAAATATATATCTCCTTGAATACTTTAAATCTTTTTAGGCCTATAGAGATAAGTGTGTATTTACTCCAAAATTATTTTAGTAGATTACTCCTTGGACTTGAACCTTCTTCTAGTCTACTTACCATGTTAACATGTCTTGAAAAGTGTATTTATTAGTTTGTTGATCTTATGCAAGTTCTTCATAGAATTCATAGTGCTTAGCTTGACTATATTTTCAAATTTTAGGTGGATTTCTCATAAAGCATCTCTCCTTCTTGACCTCATTCAAGACATATAGATTATTCTCAGTCCTCTTGGTATTAGAAATTAGCCTTCTTGATTTGTCTCTCCTTATCTCACACCCTCTATCATGAAGGTTTATTGTGTGTCCTTGGTTTCACATTTAACTTACACTAAGAAAGTTATGTTTTAAATCTTCCACATAAAACACATCCTCTATCTTGGTCTTCCCATTATCCAAACTAAAGATACCCTTACCAACTATATTGGTCATTGTGTTATCTCTGATTCTCATCATTCTTATAGCATTATTTTTTAATGAGATGAACTTTCTCTTATCCCCTATCATGTGGATTAAGAATGAACTATCTATATACCATTTCATCCATTCATCTTGAATGTGAAAGGTAGTTTGAGCTGGCATAGATTCTTCATCTTTAGTCTTCTATTCCTCCTTCACATTGTCCATAGACTCTACCTTCTTGATCCACTTCTCAATGGTATGATTATATACCATTTTGTCTTGATTGACCTTCTTTATATACCTCATCTTGAAGTCCCTTATAATATGTCCTCTTTTATCACACTTATAGCAAAAAAAATTATTCTACTATAAATATGTGTATTTATCCTATTCCTCCATGAGGAATTGATTCTAGAATGATGTCTACAATCCACAACACTATGACCATATTCATTGCATGAAAAACAATAATCATTGAAGGGATTCACATACCTTTTCTATCTAATGTTGAATGATGCACCTCTACCTTTGTTTTCTTTTAAAGTAGTCAAGTTATTCTTGATTTTTAGATGATCAACTTGAGTCTCAGATTTGAGAGATTTTGTATAGGTCTTTACTTTGTCACTACCATCATTTATTGATGATCCATTGTTATTTGATTTTTGACTCTCCTTGTTTTCCTTTTGGTCTTCTTTGACTCTAAGACTTGTCTTATCATGTGAATACCTTTGACTATTCAAAATATCACCAATGACTTTAGTATTATTCTAAAATTTATGATGTGTCTTCAATTTTATTGTTTCCTAATCTAATTCTACCTTTAGGGACTCCATTTCCATTTCAAACTTGATGAATTATTCCTCCTTGGTCTTAAGACTTGTAATGAAAATTTCAATCTAATTTTTGAATTGTTTGATGATCTCCTCATGTTCATTGGTTTTGTTCCTTAGTCTCTCTAATTTGATCCTTATAACTCTTAACCAATGATCTTAGTTTCTAATTTTTCCTTATTTGTAACTTTAACTCATCTATAGCACTCACTAATTCTACCTCAAGGTTCACTTTATCCTCTAACTTGTCTAATTCTTCATCATCCATAAGGATTTTCCATTTTGACCAAACCTCATTGTCTTTTTCTATAGCCATGAATAATATTTCATTGCTATCATGATCATTACTATCATAATCACTATCATATGTACTAGTGTCACTTACATCAGATGAGCTACTATATTATTTTATATAGAATCTTCTCTTTTTCTTGAATGACACTTTCTTGCCTTCATACTTCTTGAAACCCTTTTTTCTCTTGTTAGGATTATAGACTTGTTATCATTAACATTATGTTCATCATGTTCTCCATCATGCTTAGTCTTATCCTTGTTAGGATATTTAGAGGCAAAGTGACTAATCTTACCAGAATTAAAGCATTTGAATGGCAACTTGCCCTTATACTTACCTAATCTTTTTCTTAGTTTTTTGACAAACATGGCTTCTATATTGTCATCATCAATGTCTATGTCAACATCATCCTTCACCTTATTACCTTTTGAATTTTTATCATCTTTGAATGCAACTTCCTTATTGGAAGGTATTCCATCACTTGTTCTCATTTCATAGGAAGTCAAGATGTTATGAAGCTCATCCATATATAGTATGTTAATAACTTTAATCTCTTCCATATCAAACACTTATGAATAAAAATTATATGTTAGGGATATTAATACCTTTTGTATAACTATTAATTCTTCCAACTTCTCTCCTAGGCCTCTGATGACATTTAGCACTTCATTTACACGTAATAGATAAGATGCAATTTTTTCATCCTACTGCATTCTCAAACTTTCAAACTACCTTCATTGGGTCTACAACTTTGCCAACTTGACTTTGGTGTCTCTTTTATAGATGGTCTTCAAATTTTCCCAAACCCTTTTGGATGTATCAAAATTCATGGCCTTTATAAATTATACCTTTTAAAGACCACATAGGATGGAATTCACTTCCATGGAGTTATTTTCACTTGCCTTTTCTCATATTGCATCAATTGGTGGTGTAGAAGGTGGAGTAAATACATCAACAATAGATATCATATGTCATATCCTAGGGAAATTACATAAATATTCACTCTGATGCTCCAAATTTCATAGTCCCACTTAATAGAGGACCCTTATTGGTTGAGAAACCTCCTTGTACCTAATGACTAGACATGCTTATGATTCTAAGATATCCTTAAAGCTATTAGGCCTGCTTCAAAAGACTAGGCTCTGATATATTATTGGAATCACAATCACTAAAAGGGGGTGAATTAGTGTACCAAAAATTTTATTTCAAATATATCCAATCATTTATGAACTATAAAATCAACAGTAATATCTAGTTATGCATAAATATCACTCACATGAGCATAACAAAAGAAAAACACACATATGAGTGGAAAACCCTCTCGGGGAATAAAACCCACTATTATCCTTGAAAATGGACTAAAATACACTAAAAATAAATATAAAAATTTATTGAGAACCAAATTAACTTAGAGCATCAACCCCAATGAAGTCAAACAGCCACTTGAGTAGGCTTTAGCAAGCACTTACTTGTAAAAAAGCACCAAATCCCTAAGTGAATCAAAACCAACTTAGCCACCTCATTAAATTTGGTTACCACATATCTAATCTAATATTATGGTATAATTTCAAGACCTCTTTCTACTCTTCCAATCAATATTTTATTCATTTTTATTGCATACATCTAAATAAGCCTAAATTTCCTTGTGTATATACAAGTCTCATGATCACACACCACTTGGTCAGACACACTCCTTAAAAATATTAGGTCATACATATAATAGATATTATAACATATTATGAACATGATTCAAATTAAATTTGGACTCTTTTTGTTCTATAACAACTCAATTAGGCCTCATTTCTCTTTTAGGCCTCATGGAGACCTAATTACATTGGGTCTATCTTCTAGCATCAAAGCTTAATTATCTTGGGCCTAGATGGACTTATCAAATAAATAAAATAAATAAATAACTTATAAAAATACCTATAATAACATCCTTTATGCTTTATTATACCTATGTCTTTCGTTCATACCATGAAAACTCCTTTAATACCAATTTCCTTATTAGGCCTATTTACCTCAAAAGTCTATCTTGCCAATATGAAGATCAAATAATCTTAGGCTATTAAACTCTAAAAAATGAAACACGTAGGAATGTTTTCCATGACCTCAAGTTTATCACCAAATTTCTATAACACTTTCACTTAAGAGATAAAGGTTCAAGAACATCTCTGCAACTCACTCACTCAGAACTACCAATTTACATCAAAGACTAGTCATGGTGACTTAGATCTCCAACACCTATGTAGACACTTTCCATGATCTATAATACATGTAAATGGTCATATTAAATTCCTATACTATTCTCAAATAGAAATATCATATGGTATAATTTCAAATATTGGTCTTGTAGACCAATTTTTAACCCTATATCACATAGTCTTATTTGAACCATATAGGTCATTTTATGAGTAACTTTTTCACAATATTCATTAACCTCCAAAACTTATTCCAAGAATGAACATGAATAGTCATAAATAATATATTAATGTACTTTTTTTCATCAAACTATCATGCTCAAACCTCAAATCTCTCTCTTCATCTTTGTCTGGGTTTCACCATTATCTGCATCACTAGGTTTATCTAGGATTTGCTAAATTGCATGACAAAATTAAAACATTTGAAAGATAGAACCTATCTAGAAATAATCATGGGAATTTATTCAAAGTCTCTACATTCTTATACCATTCATTTGGTTTTCTTTACCAATGAAAATTTTGAGATCTAGAGCAATTTATTGATAAATAAGCATGTATCTACACATTTTCTCTCATTTGACTAACCACTATTGATTATTGTCATTGATGTAGAAGGTACATCTTTTATGAGGCTAACATGATTGAGAGAGTAAGCCTAGTTGGTAGTATTTTTATGTGACAAGGGTTATTGAGAGAGTGTTCATTGAAGGATGTTGTCATGAAATAGAATTTAAAGGTAACTAGTGCCTTATGATTTCATGAAGGTACAGGTCATTAATTTCAAAATTGCATAAAAAAACTAGTCATGAAATGAAGAGGTATGTTCATAAATATTAATGAAAATATTAATTATAAGGTTGTATGGTATTTTTTGAGAATGTATGAGAGTTTTACGGTGAACCTATAGGGGTAGGACCTTCAAACTAAGCCAACAACTAGACCTCTCTTAGACCATGCCTAGCCTACTAAGGTATGAAAATTATATTTTAAGGAAATTATGAATATATTAGAATGGATAAAATTAATATATTTTGTTTTAAACATGTTCATAAATTTTTAGGCTATGGTTTTAAGGAAATTGCATGAAACACTATTTTAGGCCTTCTTGAGTTCATAAAATGAGGTATCAAGACCCGAGAAGCACTTTCAAACATTTTTTGACACATTTAAACTATACATGGGAAATATATATGTTAATAATATATGGGTAAGGGTCCTATCTAAGATCTTAAGGCATTGTTTTTTGGATTTAAGAGGTAGTCCTTTATGAATAATTATTAACACTAAAACCTATGTTAAAGCTCCCTAAAAACCTAATAAGGACACGATGTGGAATATCTTATTAAAAATAGTCTATAATTATCTAAAAAAACTATATAATATATTTTATCATGTATTAAAATCTCCCACGTACCTCTATGTGGTGGTGGTTAGTCAAATGAGATAGAAAATGTACATATATGGGCTTATTTGTCTAGAAGTTGTTGTAGCTCTCAAAAGTTACATTATTCAAGGAAATAAAATGAATGTAAAAAGAATATATATAATAATAATTCATTCCTATTATCTTTTATGGATATTTTACACCCTTTACATATGCTAAATGTGTCATCCAAGATAGCCAGTCGTGGATAGACTTAATAGTGTGAATAGTGAAAAACCTAGGTAGATATGAGAAGATGGATTTGAGTGTCTAAGCATGTCATTTTGATGAAAAAAAGTTCATAAAGAGTTTTTTTATTAATTTAAATTCATTTTTATGCTTTTAATAATTTTTTTATGTTAGTTAATATGGTGAAAAAGTTGCTCACAAGTTGACCTATCTGATTCAGATAAGACTATGTGATATAAGGTCAAGAAATTGGTCTACAAGACCAATATTTGGCATTAAACCATATGATATTTATATATAAAATTTAATATATATCTCATAGTACCATTTAAATTCATTATTAGTCATGAAAATTTTCTACATAGGTGTTGGAGGTCTAAGTCACCATGACTAGTCTTTAACGTAAATTCACAGTTTGGAGTGAGTAAGTTACATAGATGTTCTTGAGCCTCTATCTACTGATTGAACATGTTCCAATAAATTTTTTATGACCATAATCTCATTTAAAATGTATATACATATTTATTTTTTCATAATTCAATATTTTAATGGTGTTTAAAGTCTCATTTTATAAGATAGACTTTTGAGGTACATAGGCCTAATAGGACAGTTTGTCCTAAAAGAGGTTTCATGGTATGAATGAAAGATATAAGTATAAAAAATCATGGATAAGGTTAGTATAGGTATTATTATAATTTATTTAATGGTTTTAAATTTTTGTATAAATCCATCTATGCCCAATATAATCAAAATTTGATGCTAAGAAGATAGACCTAATGCAATTAGGTCTCCATGAGGCCTAAAAGAGAAATAAGACCTAATTGAGTTATTTTTAACAAAAAGAGGTAAAAAATTATTTTTAATCATATTTATGAGATTTTATAAGACCTATTATATGTCTAAACTAATATCTTAAAGGTGTGTTGTCAATCAAGTAGTGTGTGACCATAAGAATGGCATATATACAAGGTAGTTTTAGGCATTTTACATATAAGCAAATGAATCAAATGAAATATTACTTGGATATAAAAATGAGGTATTTAAATGATACCATAATAGTAGATAAAAAGTGTGATGAGGTGGATAAATTGGTGCTGAGTCATATAGGGAGTTAGTGCTTCCTTAAAAGTGGGTGCTTGTTAAAGCCTAGTCAAGTGGGTGCTTAACTTCAATGGGGTTGGTGCTCCAAGTTGAGTTGGTACTCAACATAATTTAATATTTTTTATTATAGGATAGTATTAAATTTTCAATTATCATAATATGTTTTCTTCCCCTTGATGGTTTCCCACTAATATATGTGTTCTATGTGTTATATTTTTTTTATGCTCATGTGATTGGTTCTTTATGCATTGTTATATCATTATATTGCTTTAATGGTTTAAGGAATGTTAAAGTACATGTGAAAGAAAGTATTAAACACTAATTCATCCCCCCACCTCTCATTGATAGTTATTTCAATAATTATTATCATAAATTAGTCCTTTTAAGTAGGCCTAACAACTTAAAGGAGATCCTAGAAGCATAAGCATGTCTAGTCATTAGGTACAAGGAGGTTTCTCAACCAATAAGGATCCTCTATTTAGTGGGACTAATTATGGACTTTAGAGCATCAAATCTAAGACCTATCTAATTTCCTTAGGATATGATATATGGAAATTTTTTATTTATGGATTCTCTCTACCCTCTACACCACCAACTAATTCAATAGGCAAGAAGGCAAGTGAGAATAACTCTAAGGTAATGAATTCCATTGTGTGTGGTCTTTCAGAAGAAAAATTTGTTAAGGTCATGCATTGTGATATAGCTAAGGGGATTTGGGAAAGTTTCATACCATATATGAAGGAGACACCAAATTTAATTATGTAAAGTTATAGACTCACTGAAGATAGTTTGAAAGCTTGATTATGAAGGAGGATGAAAACTATGCATCTTATCTATTAAGAGTAGATGAAGTGTTAAATGTCATCATAGGTCTAGGAGACAAGTTGGAAGAATCAACAATGGTACAAAAATTATTAGGATCCTTAACATCTAAGTTTAATTTAAAGGTGTTTGATATAGAGGAGATCAAAGACATTAACATTCTACATTTGGATGAGCTTCATGGCATCTTGACTACCTATGAAATGAGAACAAGTGATGGAAGACTTTCCAAGAATAAATTTGCATTCAAAGATGAGAAGAAGTCACAAAGTAATAAGGCCAAGGATGATGTTGACATAGAAATTGATGATGATAATATATAATCCATGTTTGCTAAAAACTAAGGATCAGGTAAGTATAAGGGTAAGTTTACATTCAAATGACTCAACTATGGTACAATTGGTCATTCTGCCTCTAAATGTCCTAACAAGGATAAAACTAAGCATGATGGAGAACATGATGAACATCATGGTGATGATAAGAAGGTCTATAATCTTGACAATAGAAAAAAGGGCTTTAGGAAGTATAAGGCAAGAAAGGGTCATTCAAAAACAAGAGAAGTTTCTATACCAAAGAAGACAGTAGCTCATCTAATGTAAGTGACACTAGTGCATCTGATAGTGATGATTACTATAATGACCATGATATCAATGAAACCTTATTCATGACTATAGAAATAAATAATGAGGGTTACTCAAAAGATAAAATCCTTATTAATGATGAATAATTAGATAAATAAGAGTCTAAAGTAAACCTTGAGGTAGAATTGGTAAGTGCCCTAAAGGAATTAAAGTTATAAAGAAGGAAGAATCAGAAACTAAGATCATTAGTTAAGAGTTATGAGGATAAAATCAATATTTTTGAATATATACTAAGAAATAATACCAATGAACATTACGAGAGCATCAAATAGTTTCAAACTTAGATTGAAATTGTCACTACAAGTCTTAAGACCAAAGAGGAATAATGCATCAAGTTTGGGGTTGAAATGAAGTCCTTTAAGGTAGATTTGGATTAGGCAATAGTCAAGGTGAAGACACATAAGAAATTTACAATTATTACTAAATTTATTGGTGATATTTTGAGTAGTAAAAGGTCTCCACATGACAAGATAGTTCTTGTGTTCAAATAAGACCAAAAAGAGAACAAGGAAAGTTAGACCTCAAAGACCTATGCAAAAGCTCTCAAATCTGAGACTCAAGTTAATCATCAACAAGTCAAGAAGAAATTGAATCCTTCAAGAGATAATAAATGTAGATATGTATCATTTAAAATCAAATAGGTAAGGTATGTAAATTCATTCAATGGTTATTTTTTCTCATGTAATCAATATGGACATAGAGATATGGATTATAAACACTATGCAAGAATCAATTCCTCATGGAGGAATAGGGTGAATTTCCATTACAATAGTATAAGAAGAATAATATGCTCTAATTATGATCAAATAGGACCTATTAAAAGGGACTACAAGATGATTCATATGAGGAAGGTCAGTCAAGATAAAAATCTATATAGTCATACCATTGAGAAGTGGATCAAGAAGCTAGAACCTGTGGACAAGGTAAAAGAGGATCAAAATACTAAAGATGAATAATTTATGCTATCTCAGACTACATTTCACATTCAAGATGAATTTATGAAATGGTATACATATATTGGTTGATAGATCTACATGATAAGAGACAAAATCAATTTCATCTCATTGAAGAATAATGTTGTATGAATAATGAGATTTGGAGATAATACTACTGCCAATATAGTTGGCAAAGTTATCTTGATTTTGGACAATGGGAAGACCAAGATAGAGAATGTGTTACATGTGAAAGGTTTAAAACATAATTATCTTAGGGTAATTAAAATGTGCAATCAAGGACACACATTAATATTTCATGACAGAGGGTGTGAGATAAGGAGAGCCAAATCAAGAAGGCTAATTGCTAATGTTAAGTGGACTAAGAACAATATATATGTCTTGAAAGAGACCAAGAAGGAGAGATGATTTATGATAAATATGGATGAAATTTGGCTATGGTAAAAAAGGTTAGGCCACCTAAACTTTGACTATCTAGTCAAGATAATCAAAAATAAGTATGTGAATAACATGCCTAAGATCACCAAACCAATAAACATACTTTACAGGGCATGTCAAAATCAGAAGCAAACTAGAAGAAGGCTCAAGTCTAAGGAATACTCTACTATAACACCTTTAAAATTAATACATGATGATCTATGTGGACCAACAAGAATCCAAATTATTTAAGGAGATAGATACTTTATGTTATGCATAGATGACTACATAAGAATGACTTAGGTAGAATTCTTAAAATAAAAGTTAGAAGCTCTTAACAAATTCAATGCATCCAAGGCTCTTGTTGAGAATGAGAAGAATGGGAAGATCAAGTGCCTACTAAATGATAGAGGAGGAGGTTTTTAGTTTAATGAGTTTGATGACTTATATGAGTTTCATGGGATAAGGAGACAGTTCTCAATAGCTAGGACAACTCAGCGAAATGGGGTAGTGGAAAGAAAGAATAGGATAGTTTAATTGATGGCAAAAACTATGCTAAATGAGTCTAGATTATTTTATGGATATTGGATAGAGGTAATGAGCATTACAGACTAATTTTGAATAAATTATAGATAAGGACTAATCACAACAAAACCCTTTATGAACTATGGAAACATAGACCTATTAATGCGGAGCATTTTAGAGTGTTTAGGAGCAAATGTTTCATCAAAAGAGATGAGGAAGACTTAGGTAAGTTGTATTCTAGTTCTGATGAAGATATATTCATGGGATAATCATTAGTGATCTTAGCCTATAGATTATATAATAAGAGGTTGTATAAGATAGTGGAGATCACCAATGTAAAGATTGATGAGACAATGAAATCACACTCACAGTCAAAGGATACATCAAATAATATGGACTTCAAGAATGAAGAGGAAACAATAGATGTTAATGAGGAAGAATAAGAAGTTGAGTAAATACAAGACTCAAAATACCCCTCAAAATAATTTCAAAGAGATCATCCTTGTAAAAGCAAGTAAATACAAGTTTTGGATAGGTGATATGAATGATGAGTTATATATATTAACTAATTTTGGCCCACATACCAATCTTATGCCCAGATATACCATGTTGCTAATGGATGAGCAGATGCACAAAGGTTCTGGATGAAATGAGTGGTTGAAAGATCTCAGCTTGCTCACAAAACTTTTAAAACACTTGAAGTTCACTTAAAGTGTAATTTTCTAATTTATAAAGTATAGGTATAAAGTTTTTTAGAGACCTTATGGGATGTCAAGAATGATTGGAATGAGTATGGAAGTGCATGACATTCATCTGGTTCTTCATTATGTTCATCAAGACATTTTGGGTCTAGTGGTAGATTTTTTGAGTAGGAAATTTGTTGATGTCATAACTAAAACATGTGGATGATTCAAGAATAATTGGTCATATGGATCTATTCACATTAGTTCTAAGAAAATATGTGCCAAGTTTTAGGTCATCCAATGAAAGTCATCAAAATATATGAGGATTTAAAGTTGGCCTCCTAGGTAGTTTTGCTAAGTTTCTATACTTAGCTAATTTTTAAATAAGAACCACGTGGGAAGTTTCATAATTTTATATCTCTCATGTATAGTAGTCTCAAGATAAAATGTTCACATGGGTTTATTCAGCTTAGTCCCTAGTTACAATCTACTATGTCTTAGGCCATGTGTCTAAGCATGACAAAAGTTATGCATGTTCAAAGTTTGCTCTTCAGATAGAATTTTTTAAGTTTCCATATGCAGTAAGTTTTTACCATGATAGGCACACAAACATCATGAAAAAACATTTAGGGTAGCTCACTTGAATTTTTTTTTAAAACACTTAGAAATCTCTTAGAATGAGTGGATTCATCCCTTTTAGTATCAATAACATCTCCTAAATATTTGGTGCCTTCATGACCTCTTCACTTCCAGATCCAAGCCTTCAAAGTTAGTCAAAAGTGATTAACATTTGTGTAGACATCAAATTAGAGCTTGAGGAAAAATCCATTAGAGATTAAATTTTATGGTCTATAGGATGTCAAATACATCCACATAGATGTCAAGTAACGATCGCATGGATGTCAAATTTAATAATTGGTAAATAGTTGGTTTTTAAATAATGGGTCCCAAGTAGATCTAACAACACACATTCAATCATACATTCATATATAATGGTGATTAGAGGTCAAAAGGGTTAATAAATCTCAAAATCAAGTACATGTATGATAAGTGTCAATAGCACATTCAACTAGCATAATATCAATGATCAATGTTCATTCAGATAAGCAATATCTAACAGAGTAAGATGGTTCAAAATGTCAATGAGTTGATTCATATCTTGATATCTAATTAAAACAAAGGTGAGACCAATAATTTTGATAGAAGTTGAGTGACCATTTTTGACCAAGGCAAAAGGGTCTTATAGGATCATCGTGTCTCCATTGAATCTCAATCCAACTCTATTAAAATGCCATAGCCATGTAGTCAAGCATAAATAATATAAAGGGATTGCCATTGGAGCTTAATATGGACCTCTATTTTGACAATTTTTATAGCTTATAGGGTTCTTCTATGACTATGTTTTCCATTCTCAAAGGATGACCTACATATACAATGAACTCTTGGTTCTTGTAGAGATAAAATGGGTCTATTTGGACCTATTTAGACCCAAAAAAAGGCTATATAGTCTATATGTCCATATTAATATGGAAAACTATAGGAAAACCAAT
This sequence comes from Torreya grandis, assembly GCA_037957365.1. Taxonomy (NCBI): domain Eukaryota; kingdom Viridiplantae; phylum Streptophyta; class Pinopsida; order Cupressales; family Taxaceae; genus Torreya; species Torreya grandis. The sequence continues at coordinate 1,061,978 of JARHVA010004829.1, read as the reverse complement.
GATATTATATTGGTTTTCCTCCTATAGATGAACCTATGATCTAGATATGAAAATGGAACAGATAGGTGATTAATGCAAAGGGTCCTCATCCTTAAACATAGCCATATTTTTGACAAGCAACCACCTAAAATGTACAAAGCCATGATTATATCATGTCCATGACCATGAATTTTTGTCTTCAAGTGACACATGCATGAAGGAACAAATAAAATGTTTAGTGTTGGGAACTACATCTAGGGGCATTCAATGCATCCTCATAACCTTTGGGGACTATTTCACTCAACAAACCATATGAAGTATCCTGATTAATCAAAAAGGGTGGTAAGGATTTTATAGGTTAAGGAGAAAAAGGTGGAAACTCAAGTTAAATTAATGATCTAGGATGGTGTGTTCCCTCCATGATGGTGTGCTCCCACTTTCTTTCTCTCTCTTGATTCTCCAATATATTTTGGTCTCATTACGATTGAAGGGGTTTTTAGTTCTTAGAATTTATCATTTATTTTAGGATAAGGATACTCATTAATACTTTTGGAAAATTGTGATCATTTTATATGGTTAAACCCTATAAAAATATTGTAAGAACTTCATTTTGAAGTAATAAGATCAACTCTTTGCATATATCTTATCTTTAATCAGTGCTTAGTATACTTGTGTATGGTGAATTCGTGAAGGATATTCTTCCTAGTTTACCATCCTTTTGCTTGCCTATTTTAAGGTGTTTTCAAGCTAAGTTTAAAGTCTAGATTAGTGTTTTACTTTTAACCTCTTCTATGAAACATTTATGCAACTAGTGAGATTGTGAGGTTGTGTGAGCTATAGTTTTCCTATATTGATCTAATGTGTGTTCAAACTTATATGAGTGTCTATTTAAATTTGGTGTGTGACCATTTTATACTTATTATGAGCCCTTAATGATCCTTTAACCCTTTTATCTATGAATCATTAATTTAACATTAGTTTAGATTAGCATCAAGAGGAAATCAGCCTTCTCTGAAGGTTCAACCTCATTATAAGATACCCAGAACATGGGGTTATTTCCATTATGTAGCTCAATTGGAGGTAGCATAAATAACTCTCCCCAAGAGTGAAAATTGATCCTATAATAGTTTTTGGAATGCCTAGTGGGACTGCTAGTTTGACAAAATCTGCAATAGTAAACTCTCAAACAATAGCATCTAGCAACTCTAAAAAGAAGAATCAACACTCTGGAGTAGAGCAGTAGTTTTCTCTCATGCCAATAATGTTAGCTTCAATAAGGTGACAATAATGTTAGCTTCAATAGGTATTCCCTTTAAATTTTTTGAACTACCTTTGAATTTAGAAAAAAGATTAAGGTTTGCTAATACACATCCATATCAAGGAACCTTTGCTCCTAGGTCATTTTCAATGCCTACCCCTACAAGAAGACATTTATTAACCCATTGCATAGCCATGGTATCCCCTAGATATTTTTTGGTTTTTAATGGCCAAAGTCCTCTAGACCTTTTCTGATATGATCATATCCCAGTTGTAGCCCTTAAAAGTATTCCTTATTATGCTGGTGACCAAGCAAAACCTTCTAAGCACCTCATGGACAAAACCAGTTTTTGCAATATCCATAATTTCACTAAGAAAAATATAGCCATTAGGTTATTATATACTTATTTTAAGAGAAAGGCCCTATATTGGTAAAGAGGCCTTGCTGCTAATTCCATTCAAACATGGGAGCAATTAGGAAAGGCCTTATGTAAAAGATTTGAGGATAAAAGTGACCATTTATCACTTGCAGAGAAACTAACTACCATTAGGAGTGATCCTCATGAAGTCATGTAAGACTTCAACACAAGGTTCCAAAAAACATGGGATAGAATCCCAGTTTCAATTAGACCAACCCCTAACTTTGTCATCCTATATTATTTAAAGGATTTAAATAGTGACATAGTAGTGATGATATAATCTATGGGAGGAAATATACTTCTATATGATTGTGAGGTGGATATTAAAGTAGAAAATTATTTAGTTTTAGATGGAAAGCTTACACCTAGACTACTAATGCCCTTATTTCTTGAAATTAGACCACCTCCTATTTATATCCCTCCACTTGATGTCATTCCTCTTATTGACCAAATTTGAATTTTAGGCCAAATTGAGGCACCCCAAAGTAAAAGTTTTGATCTTTATGTGTTCTAATGGGTCAAAAATTATGTCACAAGGTGTTTTATAGGTTAATTAATGTCATTTTATGTTATTCTAGCCTTGGTCCTTAGTTATTTTAGTCATTTTTAGGTTAAAAAGGATGTATTTAATGAGTTTTATGAGTTTATTGTGAAGTTTGAAGGTTAAAAAATATGATTTCATGCCCCATGTCTCCACTTAACTCTTAATCAATTGACATAATAAAAAAGTGATAGGTTGTGTAGAAGAAAAGTAGTTTTCTTGAGAAAGGAGAAGAAAATGGCACTTGTACAGCATATTTAAGAAGTGTGCCATGTGGGAAAGGATTATACAATGTCTCTTGAGCTTCCCCATGCTTATATCCATGTTTGAAATGATTTGTAAGTGTAATTTTAATGTTTAACCTATTTTACTCCTTTTCACCCTTTTTAGTAAGCAAAATTGAGTTTTAGGTTTGTACTCAGTATGGTCAACACAAGGGGTTTCAAGAAAAATGATCTTGGGGGTGTATTCTAAACTCATGAAAATTCCATTTGATGTTTGGTTTTAGAGGAATGGTGGTCTGAGATTTATGAACCATTCCTAAGAAGTTGACCTTTCAAATCTACTTGCTAATTTGTGCTCCCTACAATTTTTACTCTTATTTGGGAATGTTCATAAAATTCAATTGCTAAGATTGGTTCTAGAGTAATTTGACTCCCTTCCCTCATGTTCTCTATTATTGGTTTCACATTTGGTTTTGATTTGATGAGCCAACTAACTCATCTTTCAAAGAGGAGTGAAAGATTGAAGTTACAATCTTTTCTACCTTGTTTTAAAATGTTGGTCTTTTACAAAGTTTTTGTGTGAATGAATAATGATGTCCCACATGCTTAAAATTCATATTAATACCTCCTTACATGTTTTGTTTTCACCATATCATTTTTTGGACAATTTGAAATCTTGTCATTCTCCATTATCATTTACATGCCTAACCTCAGTTACAATCAGATGTATGGGCTTGCTCATCTCATTCCTAGAGTTACATTCATGGTGAATCAATTTTCCAAACCATTAGGAGTTGAAGAGAGTCCATTTAGATGTTTGGGAAAGTTAAAATGTGGTTCTAAGCCCATTCACTATGCTAAAATAGTCATGAGATGCCTATGTCTACTTTATCCCAGATGTGTGCAAGTGATTTTCATGTTGGAAAAGATAGGTTGGAACCGGTTCCAAGGTGTCCAAGAATTTATATCATGTACTTTAAGGTTTAAAAATGAATTTGAGTGTTTTTGAAACTATTCACTAGCATTTTTCTACCCAATTCTATGATATACCTATATAACATGCCTAATGCATACCTACAAGGCCCTTGTTGATGTCATACTAAGGTGTGGGAAGATGAATGTGTGTTCCAACCTATTAGTGTTTCTATAGGTGCATTAGGATGTTTGATAAAAGCATACAAAGTTCATATGCATGGATAGTTGCATATTTTTCATATTCAACTTAGGGTTTGTGCACTAAAATAACCACCTACAAGTAGATGAGCAGGGGATTAAAGTGTTTGTACAAAAAGATTGAAATAATCTGATACTTCCTTAAGATCTTGGTATGACAAGAAATCCATGATATTCCTATATAAAATTCCTAAAGGGAAATAAAAATAATGGAATCATGTGTGAAGATCATGATTGGATTTAGGGAAGTTTCCCTAAAAGGGTCAAAACAAATCTCCAAGCGATTCTTATGGACCTCCTATGATAGGTTTGTTAAGGGTCTCAAATCATCTAAAGAGTTGAATGTTGTGAATTATCTCATGGAAAAGATCTCTACCAATAATTGAGGTCATAAAGTAAGGGAGGATAGGTTTTTTGAGGCATAAAACATGCCCCAAAAAGCACTAAAATGCTCCATTAAAATCTATAAGTTTGAGGTTACAAGTGGTCTTTATTCACCCTAAGGAGCAATATTGAACAAAATCTTATGACTAGTAGATTTAAACTAATGTGATGAGGTAAATTGGATTGAAGGCTAGTAGGAAAGGATTGATACATATCCTTATGGCTCTATGGACACCTGTAAGTGTCCTTTTAACAAGAAATAGACACCTATAGTAGTCCAAAGTAGGGTCTCTCAGTCATGACAAAAAAGGAACTCAGTTAAGGAGTCTAAAGCACATATAATGAGAATAAGTATAATTATATATCAAATGGTTCCAAAATGGGCTTAAGTGAGATTCCCAAACAACTAAACTAAATTCTCATGATGCTCAATTTACACTTATAACAAGGTCTTAAGGACAAGGGTGTCTCAATCTAAAAGATAACATAGTTGTGCTTCCAAAGAACATATAAGTGAACTTAGGTTTATTTAAAATTTAAACATGAAATTTTTGACCAAAATGGGCTCAATTTATATTCTAAAACAACACAACCAAGGTCTCATGATGTAAATTATACCTCCAGGTAGATCAACAAAATAAGATGTCTCAGTCAATAGACAGTGACCTAGAGGGTTGATTTTAGGATGGTGTCTTAAGACTTGAAAATGAGAATAATAGTGCAAGTATATACATGGTCACATAGAGGGTTTTATTTAGTATCTTTTCACATCTTGTTTGAGTTTAGTGAAAGCCAATAGACACCTACAAAAGAGTGTCTCAGTCAGCACCTAGAGAGGCTTAGTCTTAAAGATCAAGGTACATAGGTACGGTTAGAAAGAGTTTAAACCTAATGAAATAGAATGTGAAACCTAAATTAAGGTCATGGTGACTTCATGAACTAAAAACAAGAGAAGTACACACCTACATAGATCTCCAAAACCCATGTACACACATATAGTAGAGTATCAGCTAGTGAAGGTAGGGTAATACATGGACTTGTTTAGGAAGAAAAAGAGAGTTATGAAAAATAAAAAGTGGTTTATTAATGATAAAAAAGTGTTTTCATAATCCTAATACTCCTCCAATATGTCCATATACCTTCCTTACTTGGCTAAGGGGCTATCAGTCTATACAATGAGCTACGAAACCTCTTGGCCCAATAGATGAACATAGGGAATCCAAGGAAAAGAGTGTTTTTTGATGAATCAAAAGATATAGTATCATGAATTATATATTTTAACCATGTTAAAGTAACATATAGTAATTTTATTGGTTTGGAGAGTTCACTCTTAGGAAGGTTTGAGGAAAATGCAAGAAAATAGGTTTTTTAAAGGACTTTTTGGAACATTTAGAGTTGGTTAGACACCTAAACCATGGAATAAAGCTAGACCCTCAGGTAAAAATCATAATAATTACTTTTAAAAAATCAAAAATTACACAATTTTCCTTGTAAATATGGGATATACTTCACTAGTTTGTCTCAGAGGTTAACCAGTTTAGGAAAATCAGGGTTTGGCAAAGTGAGCTAGTGAGTGCAAAATGGGTAAAGGGTTTGATATAAAACTTTGGTAAGTTTATTAAACATGTTTTTATGTGTATTTAATGTTAATAAGTGATAATAAACACTATACAAAGCTCATATAACTATCTATAACCAAAATTCCCCTTACACATAGTCCAACTAGGCAGGCTTTCACTAGGACTAATTGGTGAATGAGAGAAAAAGAAGAACTGGAGTGTTTTAGAGTTTTTATGGTGACCATAAAAGTTTTAATGAATCATTAATTATCATTATATACCATCCAAATCATTAAATATTAGTTCAAGTATATTAAACTTGTAGGGTATATGATAAACCCTTTAGGCCTTCAAGGGACCTAAAACCAATTTGGGGTCCATAATTACTTATAACTCTTGGAAGGATATATAGTTGAATGATACATGATAAAGAGGTGAAAATAGACATTTTTTATATTTTGATATGCATATAAACCTATAATAAAGATAGTTTTATCTCAGAGGGGGTACAAACATACAAAAAAGGCAAGAACAAGTTTGATGGGGTGACTATAAATGCTCATATCTCCTCTAAGGATCTGCATGGAAAATAGAGGAATTGGGAGAGGTTATAAATTCCCCCTAGAATAAAGTTTGTGTAATTTAGTGGTAAATCCAATTTCAAAGATTTATGAACAAATATTAAGACCAAAAACTACCTAAAACCCTACTAAACCCTCAGCCAAGACTTGATGCAGAAAACAAGCTTGAAGAGATATCCAAATGACATAGTTTTACCATGAAATCTATTTTGACTTTTAGAGGACTCATTCAATCTTATTTCCATATAGATGAGTTATATGGGATTGTATGGATAACATAAAAAATAGGGTATTTTGACCATTTTTTGTATTTTAGATGTTCTAAGAGGTTTCAAAAGATGAAATTAATCTTGGATGAAATATTTAGAGTTATTATAAATCCATATTATCATTTATTTCTAAGGGAAAACTTATAAGTCTTCAAATAATAGATCTCCTTTTAGCCAGTCAAAATTGGCTAGTGGACACAAGGGTCAGAATAAAACTCTAAATGTAAGCCATTTTAACGAATTCATGATGAATATAAATATATGGATGGTATTAATAGGTTTTATTTACTCCCTCCCATGGATTTTCATGTAAAAAATAAGGCATTTTTTAGGCTAAGTGTGAGGGGTGACTGAAAAAGGAGTTTTTTTAGACTGCAAATAGTGATTGCTTCCTTCCAAGAATTTCCAAATGAGTAAGAATGAAACCAATGAATGGATATTAATTAATTAATTCATTAAATATTATCCCAATAATAATACCTATTCCTAGTTAGTGATGGGGTGTTCAAATAGGTTCAAATTATGAAGGCAGTTTTTTGAGTTAAGACTAGGAGTTTTATGCCATTTTTCATAAGTTTCATTACTTTTATGGACACTTGGTCCTCCTTATATTTCATGTTTTATCCCATATATATTTATCATTAAATTTTAATCCATTTTATTATATTTACAATTTTCCAAGTTACCTTTGGACTTCCCTTGTCTTACTCTTCTCTCAAAGGCTATAAATATTGACTCTTTTAGCTATTTTTAGTATCCTCTATTGGTTAATGGTGAAACCCTATCCAAATTTGTACTTGAATTACTAATGAATAAATATAAAATTGATTTTTCCTACTTACATGTTGTAAAATTTAGTGTTATTTCAATCTTGTTGGTCTTGTCTAGTAGAAGATGATCTTTTCTAGCATGTTATCCCTGATTGTTCACCAAATGTGTAGAAGAGTAATTGTAAAAGTCTTTATTAGTGTTATTTTATAAATTTATAAGTGTATTATAATATTTTAATGACTTTATATCTCAATAAATAATTAATTTACCTCTTAAATATCAAAATACCTTCTTGAACCTAGCTTATGAAACACTAATGTAATAATTTGCCTTGTGTTATGAGTTTTGCATAAGAGAAGTTTTGTTTTTCTATAAGTAGTATAAGTTTAGTAAATAATAGGAAATAAAATATTGGTGAATCACCTTTTTTTATTTCTTATTTATTTTATTAACCCTTTTCATCCAAAGTTGATAGGCAAGAAAGTACTTCAAAGAGTGCATAACGGAACTAGCACTTTTAGAGATTCATCTCATAAAATTATTAACCACAGCAAGAGAGATGTTTCCATTATGCCAATTTGATGAGGAGACATAATAATCTCCTCAAGGGGTGAAAATCCAATTGAAAAAACCTCCTACACCAATAATTTTTTCAATACCTACACCAAAATAAGAGAGAACTTCCACTAGCATATCTAGTGAATCCTAAGACCAAAAGAACTTACAAGAGCTCAAGAGCATGTTTTAGTCTATGGAAAAATGAGATAGTAAATTTTAAGAGTTATAAGGCTTTAAATATTCCTTATAAAGGTTAATATCAACCTTATCATCAAGCTTTTCAAGCAAATAGGCCACCATACAAAGGGATCTACCAAGGCTAGGGCAAAGGGATCTACCAAGGCTATGGCCAAGGTCAAAACTAAGGCCAAGGGTAACATGGTTATAATAGGTGAAATAACTAAAATCCTAATGTTTATATAATTCCAACACATTTTTACTAATTAAAAATATTGTGGCTCAAGAAGCAGAGGATACCATTCCTTGGAATCAATCTTTTAGTCAACATATTATCCCAAATATTGACCTTAACCAAGCCTTCAATGATCAATGGTAGCAAGCTGCTAATTTTGGGTACAACCAAGCTCTCATGTCCTAAAGTGTATAGGTACCTATGATTCCCAATAAATAATATCTTCCACAAATTGAAGGGTCTAATCAAGGACCAAAATTTCTAGATGCTATAATGATGAACTATGAACAAGAAGAGTGTTATGCATTTGACCAATAGGATGGTTATAGCCAAGCCTACATTCTAGTGGCTGTAATTATGAGATTTAAAATAAGTAACATGGATTATAACTAGGAATTAATCAAAGATATTCCTACCATTACTCCTTCACTGACAAATCTAAATGAACCTATTATCAATCTAAAGGTTCTAGTAGTTCTAAAGGGTTAGAACTAGGGAAATGTCTTGGTCCCTTAAGGTTCACAAGTTTAACAAGAAATAGTGGTGGATCCCATAACACAATAAAATGTTATTGTTTCACCCATCACATTTATTGAGAAAATTAAAAGGTCCATTTTGAGTGTGCTAATGTGGGACATGCTCTCTATGCTTGGTCAAGTAGACATCCTTTAATAAGGATTGTCAAAGATCAATTTTGCAGACAAGCCACCAAGCAAGGTGATTGAAGTTCTCACCAATATATCCAAAATAAAAAATGAATGTAAATAAATTAAATTAGTCAAACCTCATCCTCTCTATATTTCAATGATCATTGGCAACTCTCTAGTGCATAATTACCTAGTGGATAGTGGGGATAGTACATCAGTAATGCCAAAGTCTATAGTTGATCAGCTTGGTTTAAAATATGAACCACAATATAAAAGAGTGATACAAATTGGTGGTTCTACCAAGCCATATATCATAATTAGGGACCTCAATATGACCTTACACACTTGTCCTGGTGTTTTAGTGTCTCAATATGTGTTGATCTTAGATGTGCCTCCTCACTTTACACTATGCCTATCTAGGGAGTTTACTGTAAATATTGGAGGTTATATTGTAGTATATTGGTCATATATGACATTAAAAACAAGGTATGGTGCCAAATTTTCAATCAAAGCTGAACCCATTACACAATTCCACATAGATACTTATGGACTAGATAATGTCAATATCAATTTCACCATCATTGATGAGGATGAATTTGCAATGGGGCAAGAGATAAACACTCATCCAAAAGAGGTACTAGACATGTTATTAGATGAGATATGGAATTAAATCTAGTTGGTGGACCCCTTGGAAGGTTTTGAAGAAAGGGAGTTTGGTGTCTACTATTTGCATGAATAAAACCAGCCCATGCCATCCCTCATGGGGCCTCAAGAAGATCATAGTGGTCTATGAAATTTATTCTTTGATATTTCAAGGAGTAAGCATGGGGTGGGTGCAAGTGTTATTCTAATATCTCATTCAAATGATAATTACTTCTCTTTATATAGGTTCTAATTTAGATGCTCATGTAATGTAGTAGAATATAAGGGTCTCATCAATGGCCTTTAATGGGCTAATAAGAGAAAGATCAAGTAGTTACAAGTATATTAGGATAGTGAATTAGTTGCACACCAATTCAAAGGTCAGAATGTCACTAAAAATCCCTTAATGAAGTCCTATAAACATAGAGTGTGGGACCTAATTAAGTACTTTAATGCCTTTAACATTTAACCAATCTCAAGGGACCAAAATCAACATGATAATAGGCTAGCAATTTTGGGGGATCACTTTGTTAAACCCCATGAATTGAAAAATACCAAGGTTCAACCATATGTAAAAGTGGTAATAATACCATAGTGTTAGATAATGAATCTCACTAGTAGGTCTTTCAAAATGACAAATATATTGCATATTTCTTATAGTAAGAATCAAAGTTCTTCTTTATCAACCAAGGAAAATTGTAGTAGCATCAGTATGAGGAGTAGATTGTTCTATTAAGGTCCAATAAGCTTCCTAAATGACTAGTCACCCTAGAAGGTCTCTTTCATGAAGGGGAAAATATGAGGAAATATAAAGTAGTGATGTCAAATAATGAAGAGAACTATGAGAAATTTCTTATCTTTGAAGACAAGTTCCTCAAGCTTGGGAAGGTAAGCACTAAAGTTGAAATACATGATTTCATAGAACTTTGTAAGTAATATGTAGACATATTTGCTTATAAATATGGTGACCTAAGGGGCTTTGATCCTAAATTGGCCAAACACTCTATAGAGCTAAAGTTTAATTCCAATCCTATCAAGTATAAGTAGAGGCCCATAAACCCTAAGATTGAAGATCTAATGAGAAAATAATTGGCCAAGCTTATTGAATCTAGGATCATCTTCCCAATTAAGCACTCTTCATGGGTAGTTAATCTAGTACCTATTAGGAAGAAGAATGGGGAGATCAGACTATATTTGGACTTTAGGGATCTCAATAGGGTCTCTTTTAATTATCATTACCCTCAACCATCGATGGAAAAACTCCTACAAGTATTTTATGGTTTATAATGCTTCTCTCTCTTAGATGGATATTCAGGTTATAACCAAGTGCTAGTGAGAGAGGAAGACTAGTACAAGACTACCTTCACCACCAAGTGGGGCACATTTTCTTATCATAAGATGATTTTTGGATTATTCAATATTGTGGAAACCTTTCAAAAAAAAATAGACATGGCCTTTGAAAGGTTGCTAAATAAAATGGTGATAGTCTACTTGGATGACATCATAATCTTCTCCAAGAATGCTAGTGAGCACATGGACCATATAAGGCTGATATTATAGAGATGGAGAGAGTATGGGATCTCTTTAAATCCCAATAAATGTGTGTTATCTATGCATGAAGGTAATATGTTGGGTCACATTGTCTCAAAAGAAGGATTACCCATTAACCCTTATAGAGTAAGTGTTATCTTAGCCTTATCCTTGAAAAAGCACAAGAAAGGGATCTAAAGCTTCCTTCAAAATATTAAATTTGTGATAAGGTTCATACCTAGTTTTACAAACTTGGTCAAATCTATCACCACCATGATAAAGAAAATCCAAGTGTTTATTTGGTCTAATAAAGGCAAGGTAAATTTTGAAGCCATCAAGTAGGCCATTGCCCAAGCACCCTCGCTCTTGAATCCTTATTTATCCAAGTACTTCATCTTGTACACCTTTGCCAATGTTGACAACATATCAACTATGTTTATGCAAAATAATGGTGAAGGGATAAATTAGACAATTACCTTTTTTAGTTAAGGGCTGAAAGGATATGAGGTGAGGTACACTTTTATTAAGAATCAAGTTCTTATATCCTTAAGAAGTTTCAAGAAGCTTTGGCCCATGCTATCCAACAATAGGATCCACCTTATGGTGTCTCATACTAGAATTAGGGACTTCTTCCTTAAAAAGGAATTGAATGAGAAGAGAGCAGGCTAGATCACAAAGGTCAATGAATATGATGTAGATATCAAGGTCACCAAGTTGGTTAGATGCAAGGGATTATGTGAGCACATGGTAAATGACCTCCAAGAAGAGAAGGAAGTTGTTTTTTTACCTAATATAACTCACAAGTAGGTGCACCTTTACTTCAAAAGATTTGGATTCAATATATGGCTCACTTTTTCATAATAGGATAATGCCCCCAAGGTTTAGATAGAGCCAAAATAAGGTATTTTAGGCTTCAATATATACCTTATGCATTAATTTACGGATTCCTTTATATAAGGGACCTCAATATGGTATTTTTTAGGTGCATAGATGATGACCAAGTGACCAAACTCTTAAAGTAGTTCCATGATGGACCTATAAGAGGCCATTTTACACCTAGAACCATAGTAACAAAGCTAATGATGATTGGTTATTATTGGCCCAATATTTTCAAAGATGCTCATACATGGGTTAGATAATGCCAAAAGTGTGCCCTTTTTATAAGAAAGCAAAAAGTAGTAGACCTTCCACTCAATCCAATTTAGGTGGATGAATCCTTCATGTAGTGGGGGTTAAAATTCATAGGGATGGTCAATCCACCATCAAGTGTAAGGCATAAATTGGTGCTCATTGTAATTTAATACTTCACCAAGTGGGTAGAAGTCATGACTTTGAAGAAGGCTAGTAAAAGTGTAGTTTTGGACTTCTATGATATCCTTGTGACTTGGTTTGGCGTCCCAACCATCATAATTTTTTATAATGCATTGGCATTCCTTGGTATGAAGACAAGTGAGTGGGCTCTCAAACTAGGCATATACCTCATCACTTATTACATATACTATCATTAAATAAATTGACTAGTAGAGTCCACAAATAAGAATTTGTTAAGGATCATTAGAAGGACCATGGAAGAGAATCAAAGAACATGGCACACCAAGCTAAAGACAACCTTATGGGCTGATAAGGTGACTTCTAAAACTACCATTGGAAATTATCCATATGTTATTATGTATGGAAGGGAATCCAAATTGCCTATCTCCCTTAAGATATTTGTGTTAGAGTTAGCCCATCAACTTGAGTTGATAGAGGATGAGCCCATGAATGTGAGGATGATAGAACTCATGGATTTCGAAGAAACTAGGGAAATTTCTATAAAAACTTTATAATCACATCAAGATTATGTCAAAATATCCTTTGTCAATAGAGCTACACCAAGGAGATTCAAGGAATGGGACCTAGTCCTCAAATAGGACTCAAATAAGGCCAAACCAGGAAACCATACCAACTTTGATAGCTTATAGAGTGGTCCTTATTTAATCCATGGATGTAAGGAACATAATTTTTTTTAGCTTGAATAATTGGATGAAGAGGTATTACCCATCCCAATCAGTGGCATTCATTTAAAGCTTTGTTATTGAATAGCATTGCATCCATTATAACATATTATACATATTAGAGTAGCTTTTATCTTTATCTCTAAGTGCCTTGTGCACATTTATTTTATGTTCTATTGTTTCCTTTTATAAAGTGCTTTGAGAATTTCATTTTGTGTTGTTTCTCTTAATCCTTATTATTTCAAGAGAGGTTTAGCTTAGTTGCAAAGGCTATTGACTCCATGCCCAATGGACTAGATAAGGTAAATGGTCTAGGTTTTTAGGCATAACAGACATGTTTCCTTATGAATCACCAAAAATGTTGGGCAATTTTGGTCCACATACTAATAGTATTCCCAGATAGACTAGGTTTCTAATGGATGAGTAGATGTACAAATTTTTTGGATGGAATGACTGGTCTGAGGATCTTAGCTTGCTCACAAAGCTTTTGAAACACTTTAAGTTCACTTAAAATATAATTTGCCAATTTCTAAAGGATAGGTATAAATTGTTTTATAGACCCTATGGGATGTTGAGATTTCTTATAATGAGTATGTAAGTGTATGGCATTCATCTAATTCTTCATTGTGTTCATCTAGACATTTTAGGTCTAGTGGTAGATTTTTTGAGTAGGTAGTTTATTGACACCATAATGTTTGTGTGGATGAGTCAAGAAGAATTACTCATATGGGTCTATTCAAATTAGTCCTAAGAACATATGCACCAATGTTCAAGTCATCTAATGAAATGCATCAGAAGATATGAGGATTCAAAGCTAGCCTCTCAGGCAATTTGTTAAGTTTCCATACTTAGCCAATTTGAAAAGAAGCTTAAATAGTATCAAGTGGGAATTTTAATAATTTTATATCTTACACATATTTTAATATCAATAGAAAATGTTCACATGGGTTTATTCATCTTAGTCCCTAGTTTTAATGTGCTAAGTTTCAAGCCATGCATCTAAGCATGACAAAATTTATGCATATTCAAAGTTGGCTCCTCAAATGGAATTCCCTAAGTTTCCGTACTTAGCCATTTTTGACCATGACAAGCACACATACATCATGAAAAAACACATAGGGTATCTCACTTGAATTTTAAAAAAAAAACACTTAGAAATATCCTAAGACTAGTGGATCAAGTGGGTTTATTCCTTTTAATATCAAGAATATATCTTAAATATTTGGTGCCTCTATGATCTCTTTGCTTCTAGATCCAAGCCTTCAAAGTTGGTCAAAAGTCATTGACATTCATGTAGATGTAAAATTAGATCTTGGTCAAAAATCCATTAGAGAACAAAATTTATGGTTAATGAGACATAAAATACATCCACATATGTTTTAAGTAATGATCGTACAGATGTCAAATTTAAGACCTAATAAATAGTCATTGGTTTTCAAATAATGGGTCTCAAGAAGATGTAATAGCATGTATTTGATCATAAATTTAGATCCAATGATGAGTAGAGGTTAAAAGGGTTAATGAATCTCAAAATCAAATGCATGTATGACAAGTGTTAATAGTGCATTCATTTGGTAGAGGATCAACAATCAACGTTCATATGGATAAGCAAGATCGAATGGAGTAAGATGGGTCAACATGTTAATGAGCTAAGTCAGATCTTGATAGCCAATTAAAAAAAAGGTGAACCCAAGAATTTTTATGGAAGTTGAGGGATTATTTTTTTTAACCAAGGAAAAAGGTTCTTGTAGGATCCTCTTATCACCATTGAAGCTAGATCCAATGCTATTAAAAGGTCATAGCCATGCAATCAAGTATAAATAATATAAAGGGACCACCATTAGAGCTTAATATGGACCTCTAGTTTGAAATTTTATATATATTTTAGGGTTCACTATGATTGTGTTCGCCATTTTCAAAGGAGGACCTACATATATAATGAACTCTTAGTTCCTACAGAGATAGAATGTGTCTATTTGAACCTATTTAGACTAGGAAAAAGGCTATATAGTCTATAAGTCCATATTAATATGGATAATTATAAGAAAAACAATGGTCTTAGATTATTTTTCCTCCTATATATGAACCTATGATCTAGATATAAAAATGGAGAAGATAAATGTTTAATGCAAAGGGTCCTCATCCTTTAGCATGGCCATATTTTCAATAAGCAGCCACCTAAAATACACAAATCCATGATTCTATCAGATCCATGAGCATGAAGTTTTGTCTTCAAGTGAGAGATGGTGTGAAGGATCAAAGAAAAGGTCTAGTGTTGGGAATTGCAGCTAAAGGCATTCAATGTGTCCTCAAAACCTTTGGGGACTTCTTCACTCAACAAGCCATGGATAGTGTCCTGATTGATCAAAAAGGGTGGTAAGGATTTCATTGGATAAAGAGAAAAAGGTGTTATATTAGGTTCAATTAATGATCTGGGGTGGTGTGTTCCTTCCATTATGATATGCCCCCACTTTATTTTTCTATCTTGATTCTCCTATATATCCTAGTCTCATTCTGATTGAAGGGGTTCTCAGATCTTAGAATTTATCATTCTCTTTTGGGACATGGATACTTATTGAGACTCTTGTAAAAGTGTGCTCATTTTATATGGTTAAACCCTATCAAAATATTGTAAGAACTTCATTTTTAAGTAATAAGATAACAACTCTTTACCTATCTATTATCTTTAATCAGTGCTTAGTATACTTGTGTATGGTGAATTTGTGAAGTAAATTCTTCCTAGTTTACCATCCTTCTACTTGCCTCTTTAAATGTGTTTTCAATCTAACTTACAATTTTATATTAGTGTTATACTTATAACCTCTTCTATGAAACATTTATGTAGCTAGTGAGATTATGAGGTTGTGTGAGCTATAGTTTTCCTATGTTGATCTAGTGTGTGTTGAAACTTATATGAGTGTCTATTTAACTTTTGTGTATAACCTTTATATCCTTCTTATTATCCCTTAAACATATTTCTAACCCTTTTACCTATGAAGAATTTGTTTAGCATTAGTTTAGGTGAGCATCAAGAGGAATCTAGCCTTCTCTAGAAGTTCAACCTCACTATAGGATACCCACAGCTTGGGGTTGTTCCCATTGTGTAGCTAAATTAGAGGGAGCCTAAAGAAATTTCCCCAAGGGTGAAAAATGATCCTACAACAAGACCAAATGAAGAACAATGAGACTTGGGAACTGGTTCCTAGGACTAAAGACAAGAATGTCATTGGCACAAAATGGGTGTTTAGAAACAAATTAAATGAATATGGAGAAGTCACTATGATAAGGATATATTAGTATGAAAGGGATGTGAAAAATTTGTAGGCCATCATATCATTTCTATCACATGCAAGATTCAAGGGGTTCAAGGTGCACCAAATGGATGTCAAATCTACTTTTTTGAATTAAAACTTGGAATAAGATGTATGCATAGAGCAACCTAAGGGTTTCTCATTATCAGGTAACAAAGATGATGTTTTTAGATTGAAAAATGCTCTTTATGGTCTAAAGTAAGCCCCTATATCTTGGTATTCCATATTAGACATGTGTCTATTGGATCAAGGATTCAAAAGAGTAATTTGATATAGAATTAATATGTACATAAATATAGAATATAGCCATCAGTTGATTATAGTTTTCCATGTGGATGACATCATATTTTGTGGAAACAATGAGAACATAACTAAGGCCTTTGTAGAGGTGATGAATGAGTTTGAGATGTCAATGTTTAGAGAACTATCATTCTTTCTTGGGTTAAAAATCATTTAATTTTAAAAAGGTATATTCATTTCATAAGCCAAGTGCATAAGAGAGATGTTTAATAAATTTGAGATGGAAGATTGAAAGGTAGTTAGTATACATATGATCACAAGGTGTAAGATTATCAAGGAATATGAGTCTCCAAAGGTCAATAAGACATCATATTGGTTAATGATTGGAAGTTTGTTATAAACCACTACCTCTATATCTAACATCATGTAAGCAGTAGGTCTTGTAATAAGGTTTCAAGATCCAAAATAAAATAATCTATAAGTAGTCAAAAGGATACTCAGGTATCTCAAGTAGACTATGGAGTTTGGGTTGTGGTATCCAAGGAGCAAGGAGTTCAATTGGATAGCCTATATAGATTTAAATTATGTAGGAAATTTAGATGATAGGAAGAGTATTAGTGGATGAATTTTGTTCTTAGGTGGGTGCCTAGTTGGATGGATAAGCAAGAATAAACCATTAATATAATTATCCACTTGTAAAGTTGAGTAAATTATAGTAGCTTCATGTTGCACTCAATTCCTATGGATGAGATAGACCTTAAAAGACTACAAGGTGGAGTATGATAGTACTAGCCCTATCTATTATGATAATACAAGTGATATAAGCATCTCAAAGAACACTATGATGCACTTAGAGACTAATCACAATCCTATAAATCATCATTTATTAAGAGATTAGGTAAGTTAAAAAAGTGTCAAACTTGAATATGTTTCTACACATGATCAGATTGCAAACATTATGACCAAGCCACTTCCAAAATCAACATTTAAACACCTAAGATAGGAATTGGGTGTAGTCACTACCCATAATAGTCACTAAGAAAGTCAAGTTCTTAAAGGGAGATAATCAAGTGGTTCATTAGCTCCAATATTAGGTGAAGGTATGCATTGAGATAGGGGATAATGTTTGTATAGTGCCTCAAGAAATCATAATAATTTATGTTGAGTATTTTAATTACAAGAGGTGTGATCTAAGAAGTTACAGATGTCACTTTGTAATTTAAGTTAAAGGGGTAAAAGTTAGAATGAGGGAGAAACAATGGACACACACCCTCTACATAATATCATTAGTGTATATCATACTATAGATCTAGGTAGGCCTTTTATCACTTAATTAGAATAAGATATAGTTAACAATGTCTCAGATTTATACACACTCTTTGTATAAGCTTACATTGATCATCATCCTATTTAGAGTGTCATAATGTTTTCCATAAATGACAAAGGGGGATATTGTTGAGTATTTTCATTGATGTCAAAGGTGCATCTCGCATGAGGTTGATGTCATTAAGAGAGTAAGTCTAGTTGGCATCATGTTGATGTGATAATGGGTATTGATAGACTCTTTTCATTGAAATATGTTGAAGGATGTTGTCATGAAAGATATTTTGAATGCATTTAATGTCGTATGGTTGCATGAAGGTATAGGTCATTGATGTCAAAATTTTATAGAAAGCCTAGTCATGACATGAAGAAGTATATGTATAAATATGAATGAACATAGGCATGTGAAGGTTTTATGTAACTATTTGAGTATGTATATGAGGCATTGAATCACTCATGAGATTTTTAAGGTGAACCTATAGGGGTAGAACCTTCCCTAGGCCTACACATGACCTCTCTTAGACCCTATCTAGCCTACTATGGTATGAATATTATATTTAAAGGAAATTATGAATATGTGAGAATGGATAGACATAATATATTTTGTTTTAAGTATTTCCACAAATTTTGAGTCCATGGTTTGAAGTAAATTGCATGAAAAACTATTTTAGGCCTCCTTGAGTTCATAGAATGAGGTCTCAAGACCTAAAAATCACTTTTAGACATTCATTATCATGTGTAACATTTTCATGGGAAGATGAGATATTAATGAGAGATGGGGAATGGTCTTAGATAATATCTCTAGGCATTGTTTTTAGATTTAAGGTGCAATCCTTTATGAACAATCATTAAAACCAAAACCTATGTTAAACCTCCCTAAAACCCTAATGAGGACACAATGTGTAATATCTTGTTAAAAACAGCCCATAATGGTATAAAATTAATATAAAATATATTTTATCATGTATTCAACTCTCCCAAGAACCTCTAGGTGGTGGTGGTTAGTTAGATGAGAGAAAAAATGCATAGATACAAGATTATTTATTAAGAAGTTGTTATGGCTCTCAAAATTTGCATTGGTCAAGGGAATAAAATGGATGTAAGAATAATATAAATACTCATACTTCATTCCCATTATTTTTTATAGATAGGTTCTACCCTTCAAATATGCTAAATTGGTCATCCAAATTAGCTAGCCATAAACAGACCTAACTATGTGAGCAGTGAAAAACCCAAGCAGAGATGAGAAGATGGATTTGAGGGTCTAATTATGTTATTTTGATGAAAAATTTTGAATTAATAGTGTATTTATTAATTTTAATTTAGTTTCATACTTGAAATAAGTTTTGGAGGTCAATAAATATGGTGAAAAAGTTACTCACAAGTTGACCTATCTGGTTCAGACAAGACTGTGTGATATAAGGTCCAAAAATTTGTCTACAAGACCAATATTATCCATTAGACCATATAATATTTCTATCTAAAAATTGTCTAGATATATAATATTATGATTTAAATTTATCAAGATTCATGAAAAGTGTCTACACAAATGTTTTAGGTCTAAGTCACCATGATTTATTTTTAAGGTAAATTGGTAGTTATGAGTAAGTTGTAAAGATGTTCATGAGCCTTTATCTAATAAGTGAAACTATTACAGGTAATTTTTTATGACCTTGAGGTCATTTATAACCTATATACAGGTTTTTTTTAATAATTCAATGTCTTAAGTGTGTTTTAAGTCTCATTTTGCAAGACAAACTTTTGAGGTACATAGGCCTAATAGGATAGTTTGTCTTAAAAGAGGTTTCATGGTATGAACAAAATATATAGGTCTAACCAAGAATGTATGAGGTAAACATAGGTCTTATTCTAAGTGATTTAATTGTTTTTAGTTGCTGGATAAATCCATATGGGACCAAGAGGATCAAACTTTGATGTTAAAAAGATAGACCTAATGTAATTAGGTCTCCATGAGGCCTAAAAGAGAAATAAGGATTAATTAAGATGTTGTTGAACAAAATGGGTAAAAATTTAATTTTAATCATTTTTATGATATTTTCTAAGACCTATTATATGGCTGAACTAATATTTTTAAGGTGTGTTCCCAACCAATTAGTGTGTGACCATAATAATGGTATATATACAAGGTGGATTTAAGCCTTTTGCATGTAAGCAATTAAAGAAAATGAAATATTTATTATAGAGCATAAGGAGGTCTTGAAATAGACCATAAAAAAATATAAAAAGTGTGATGAGGTGTCTAAGTTGGTTCTAAGTCACCTAGGGATTTGGAGCTTCCTTTCAAGTGGGTGCTTGTTAAATCCTAATCAAGTGGGTACTTGATTTCATTGGGGTTGGTGCTCAACAAAATTTTATCTTTTGTCTTATAGAATAATATTCGATTTGTAGGGATCACAATATTTTTTCTCCCATTTGAGGGTTTCCCACTCATATATGTGTTCTATGTTTTATGCTTTTGTTCTCATGTGATTGGTTATTTATGCATTATTATATCATTGTATTGATTTGATGGTTCATGCAATGTTAAAGTACATGTGAAATAAAGTTTTAAACATTGATTCAGACCCCCTTCTTAATGATTGTGCTTCCAAAATCCACCACCACCTAGAGGTTCATAGGAGATTTGACTACATGCTCTAATAGCTTGTCTAGGCATTTGAATCCATTCTAAGCTAATTTAAACAAGATCTTTCACATCGGGTCCTTATTAGGGTTTTAGGGAGGTTTAACAAAGATTTTGGTGTTAAAAATTGTTCATAAAGAATTGAACCTTGAATATAAAACAAATGATTAAATACATTATTTAGGACCCTTCTCCATTTCTCCTTAATAACTCAAATTCTTATGTAGAGGTTACACATGCCAATGAACATTAGAAAGTGTTTCTCAGGTCTTGAGACCTCTTTTTATGAACTTGAAAAGGCCTTAAATAGTGTTTTATGAAAATTTATTCAAACCATGACCTCAAACTTTATGAAAATTCCTAAAATAATTTATATCACCTCTATTCATGCTCACATATGTATACTTTCCTTGAAATTTGTTCTTCATACCTCATTAGGCCAGGTAGGGTCTAAGAGAGGTCTAGATGTAGGCTTAGTCTGAAGATCCTACCCCTATAGTCTCACTATAAAACTCTCATGAATGCTTCAATGATTTTATCTAGTGTTTAAATAGCACAAAACAACCTTCACATACCTATGTTCATTCATTTTCATGCACATACCTCTTCATGTCATGACTAGGCTCCTAATTAGGCTTCCTATGCAACTTTGACATTAATGACATGTACCTTCATGAAAACATAAGATATTAGTTGCCTTCAAATTCTATATATTTCCTTCAAATTATATTTTATGATAACATACCTAAATGACAACACTCTCTCAATACCCCTTGTCACATCAACACATGACCAACTAGGCTTAGTCACCTTTGACATCAACCTCATGTAAGATGTATCTTTGACATCAATGACAATACACAACACTCTATACCCTCATAATAGTAGTAGGAGATCAACCATTCTGGTCATTTTTAGAACAACTAGTTTGAAAAAAATAATGGAATATGAAGTGAGGTTGGGCCTCAAAATCATCAGCATACCATAATTATACAAACTCAACAACCAAAATAGGTGAGACCTTTAGGGTCAAAAACATCCTTAAAATCAAGACTAGTCATATCCCCCTTTGGGAGAGACAAGTATAAGGGTGTATGATTTACTTGTGAATCATATGATATTAGTGCATGTGAATGTCCATTAGAACCATTATTTTCTAATAGGAATAAACATCTAGCATCAGATCAAATGATGGGTTATGTGTGATGAAGTCATATAATTTATGCAAAAGTGGATGACCACTAAGATAAGCATCAAGAAATGGTCATTGTGACCATAGCTCAAGACTGACATGGATCTAATTTTAGACTCCTTAGTATTTTATCATGTAGAATGTTATATCTTCAAGGCAAGGGCCTATATTAGGTCAAGGTCTAGTGGGATAAATATAATGAATCAACAACAACTAGGAAAGATGATACACCTTTGAAGTTTCAATATCCTCACCTCTGTCAGTAACTTCTAATCATAAATCTTCCTAGGAGGAGGGGATGTAAGGCCCCATTTTGAATAGTGCTTATATTTGACAAATATGACTATGAAATTATGACTTATTGTTTTGATTATTAAATTATGTTTTTAAGTCA
This sequence comes from Torreya grandis, assembly GCA_037957365.1. NCBI lineage: Eukaryota > Viridiplantae > Streptophyta > Pinopsida > Cupressales > Taxaceae > Torreya > Torreya grandis. The sequence continues at coordinate 1,039,934 of JARHVA010004829.1, read as the reverse complement.
CATCCAATTGAGGTGTGCAAGGATTTATGAAGGATTTTCATGTGTTGGAACCATGGGAAAGACCTATTATCAATTTTACTTGATTACTTACTTATGAAATAATGATTCTTGAATTTCTTTATGGAATGTCTCTTTATTAATTTAAATTATGTCTATGAGATATATTAACTTAAATCATGTTGAATCATTACTTCTAAGATTATGAAATGGAAACACTTATGTGTTGAATCATGTGAAATTATCTACATGGATGTTGATATTCCATGAATGATTGGCTATGGTTAATTGATTGAAATTTTCTTGTTTGAATAAATTACATATTTTTTCTATCAAGTTAGAGGAATTTGACATGTGCATCAAGTGTGTATGAACAAGAAAAAATACAATGATGGAATGAGACTAAGCCAAGCATGGTTATATCACTAATCATTTTTACCCTTAAACCCATATAAACTACTACTAAGTAATCAAATGCCTAGTCCACCACCATTATTGACGATGTATTTGATGAGGGATCCAACCTTTAAGATTGGTTGGTGAAACTTATTATCATCTATCCTTTAAATCTTTTAGCTAACATCCAAACTATCTAGTGGTTAATTGGTAGATATTCCATTGATTTTAATTAGACTAGATCAAGTGGGAAAAGAGTTTAGTGAATCTATGAAACAACCACAGAAGCCTACAAGATTTGATATGTACCTTAAATAAAAATGAAAAATAACATCCCTTAATGAGGCATGGGTTAGAAAGCTGTTAGTGGTTGGTTGATTATCAAATGTATATATGTAGGAGTTAAACTCCCTTAGTTGAGGACTTTTTAATAATAAGAAAAATAATCTAATTAAAGGAGAAGAAGCAATAGATAGGAAGAGTTGAGTCTAGAAAACTAGAGGATAGTTCCTAGGCCATCTTGGAGTTGATAGGTGGGCTTATTATTAACTTATGTTTTATGTTGTTTCTTTGGAATGGAATGATGATGTTCTTTATTTGTTTTTTTGATTTCAAAATAACAAGACCACTTAGTTTATTTTGCCTATTTTTATTGCTTACCCATGGCTGTGTATTAGTTGTCATGTAGTTCTTACTCATTTCACGTCCTTGGAGAGGTTATTCCTCTTTAGTTGAATGAAATTATTTCTTACTTATTATGTGAATATATTATTTTTGTTATGATAGAAGGTGATGGTGATCTATGATCATCTCTTTCATGATGATAGCAAGTCAAATTTATCATATGTTAGGCATGGTAGTAGGTTATTTGACCCACCCTTGAACATCATGATGGTAGTTCATTAAAATCCTTCCATGCTAGCCATGGTAGAAGGTTATTTGAATCTTTTATGACCATTAGTAGAAATTAATAGACTAGGGTATCCTTTTGATACTCTAATCAATAAATAGGTCATGTTCTATTTTTAAAGCTTTCTTGATAGTTTTAAATTTTTAAATGCTTAGCTTCAGTTGAATGATCATTTGAATTATTTTTTGCTTTGTATTTAGGATTGGAAGTCTCTTTAGGTAATAACCAAGAATAGGATTGTAAGTAGTGCATGTAATATCCCTTGTATCAAAACACCCTTACTTAGATATCCACCCTTGTCATTTCTAAGTGATATAAACATGCTCAGAGCTAGGAGTCTCGAGCTCTAAGATGTCTTGATTAGTAACTTGATGATGAAAAAATGTTAGTCAGTAAGCCTTCTTTCTTATGGCTAGCAGATGCTTGGGAGAAGATGAGGAGAACCATTGAAGATTGACTAGTCCTCTATCATTTAATCAATCACTAAGATGTGCTTAAACTTATGTAAATATATATATATATATATATATATATATATATATATATATATATATATAATCTAATGTATTTTTTATGCTTTAGCAGCCATCCTACTTTTAATAAACTTATAAAATAATGAGTTTGGATAAATTCTAACCATGGATTAAAATACATATTTTTTATTTATCAAAAATTTAAAGTTAAATTGAGTTGTATATATTATGAATATTTGATTATATGATCTTGTGAAGAATCATATATGTATCCAAGGCTTTAGCCTTATGGAACTTATAAATAAATTGATAGATTGATTTCTTTACATAAATCTTTGTCTAGAGTGTCTTATTTATTAAGCATTGTGCCTCTCTTTATAATTAGAATATGATGAGTTAATGAACTTGAACTTACTTAAAATTGAGTAGAAATAGTATATATAATTTTTTGATCATTATTAGGAATAAAAATATAGCATTCCAAATGAACTACACTTTGATATTTGTTGGTTAAGATATTGGCTAGTGAAAGGTATTCTTAGAAATTATAGCAGTCAAGTAGGTTCTTGTTAGAACCCTCCAAAACTAGACCTTGGGTAGTATAATAATTTTAATAGAATATTAGATATACTATATGCTCTTATTAAGGCATGAATTTTTTATGTTGGGCTAAGGACACCTAGCTAATATATTATTGATTTAAGAAGGTCTTGTAGGCCATCCCTTTAATTTTGAGGTTTTACTTTGTTGGAAATATTGTCATTAATGTCAAAGGTCTAGCATTATTGGTGATAAATGTCCCATTGCATTTAATGTTATTTATAATAAATATATCTTGGCTAATATGAGTTAATATTTATTTAATATTAACAAATATATTTTTGGTTGCATATGAGACAAAAGAAGGGCCCATGGAGAAGTTGAAGAGCCACAGGGTAAAGACAAAAGAAGGATGGGATGCATTTTCCAATGAAGAGTCATCTTGGGGAATACCAAGAGTCACCAAGTGAAGACAAAAGAGTAAGGGCACAATTTCTCATGAAGGGACACTTTGAGGAATACGAAAAGTCACCAAAGATAAGGACAAAAGTGGGAAGGACATTTTTGGTCATGAAGGGTCACCACATGACTTTTCAAAGGCTTGAATATGAAGGGTCATCCAAGATTCATGCCATTTTCCATGAGGATTGAAGGGTCACAAAGGGGGAAGGCCAAAGGTCATTTGGAAAGCTATAAATAAAGGCTTGAGAAGCCATTTGTAAATATGGAAGATAGAGGTTGATTTGATATTGTATTATCTAGCTTAGAAGAGCAATTGTGAGAGTTGAATATGATTTGTATTTGCTATATCTAGCTTAGAAGAGCAAAGGTGAGAGAGAGGAAAGAGATGTTGTATTGATCTATCATTTGTTGAGATAGAAACATTGAGAGATAGGTGTGTGGTATACACAAAGGGGTTGGTGCTCCTGTGGGTTGGTGCTCACGAATTGTTGTTGGGTTGGTGCTCGGTAAAGGGGTTGGTGCTCCTGTGGGTTGGTGATCATGAATTGTTGTTGGGTTGGTGCTCGGCAAAGGGGTTGGTGCTCCTGTGGATTGGTGCTCATGAATAGTAGCTGGGTTGGTGCTCAGCAAAGGGGTATGGTGCTCTTGCAAGCTTGGCTTGTGAATATTGTTTGGGTTAGTGCTTATTCATATACTTGAGATTGTTCTCTATGGTTTTTCCCACATTAGGTTTCCATGTTATATCTGGTGTCTCTCTCTATATTGTGTGGTGTTTATTATTTGAGTTTTATTACATATCTTGAATGTTTGATTAAGTGGAATTTGGTTAAATAAAATATTTATAAGATATATGATATACTGATTCACCCCCCCTCTCAGTATATCCTGTGCTTAACAATTGGTATCAGAGTAGGTTCCTTTTTGAAAAGTTTTACAGCTTAAAGGTAGATTGGGAAAGCACGATGGCTAGGTCACAGGAAGGATTCTCTACAAATAAGGCACCTTTGTTTGATGGAATAAATTATGCTTTTTGGAGCATGAGAATGAAGGTTTATTTGATGGCCCTTGGATTCGACATATGGAAAGTAGTGGTGGAGGAATATGAAGAGCCATAAACATCTACAATTACTCCAGCAAAAAAGAAGGCAAGTGAATGTAATGCTATTTTATGTGGTTTATGTGAATCTGAATTTGTTAAAGTTATGTAATGTAAATCTACTCATGAAACTTAGGTAAAACTTGAGAATATTTACAAAGGTGATGGAAAGGTTCAGCAAGCTAAGTTGTAGACTTTTAGAAGGCAATTTGAAATTTTGAAGATGGAAGAAGAAGAAGATATAACAAGTTATCTTTTACGAGTTGATAAAATTGTAAATCAAATTCAAGGTCTTGGAGAAACATTGGATGAGTCAATGGTGGTGCAAAAGGTTTTGAGATCTCTACCAATGAGATATGATGCAAAGGTTTTGGCAATTAAGGAGATGAAGAATTTAGCCAAGCTAAAGATGGATGAGCTTCATGGTATTCTCACAGCATATGAGATGTAGACAGAACAAGATAAACCCTCAAAGAGAGAATAAGCTTTCAAGACATCAAATAAGGAGAAAGCTAAGATTCAAGAATCAAGTGATAGTTCCAGTGATGATGAAGATGATAATGGAGCACTTTTCATTTGCAAGCCGAAAAGAGGAATAGGTAAATATCAAGGAAAATTACCTTTTAAATGTTTTAATTATGGAAAGATTGGACATTTTTTAGCTAGATGCCCAAATAAGGGTAATGATGAAGAAGAAGAAGAAAAGCCTACATACAAGAAGAATTTCAAAGGCAAATCTAAGAAGGGATTAGAGAAGAAGAGCATGTATTCTAAGGATCCTAGCTCAATTGAAGATAGTGGAGTCAGCGATTCAAAAGAAGAAAAGATTCTATTCATGGCCATACATGAAGGTGAACAAGAAGAAGAAGAGGAGGAAGCTGAAGTGAATATGGAAGGAGAGCTCATTTGTGCCTTAGAAGAGTTAGAACCTGTTCAGAAGAAGAATCAAAGATTAAAGTGCCAGATCGAGAAAAATGAACAAGAGTCAAAGGAAATGATTGAAGATCTACAAGCACACATTGAAGAAGCCAAGAAGAATGAAGAAGACCTCAGAGCATAGTTGGAGATAGTAAGAAAAGAATGTCAAAGTTATGTTATTTAAATTTCCTCTTTAAAAGAAGATATTAAGAAAGCAGTCAGTGATAAAGTAGTCAGTGATTCAAAATTTGAAGATAGCACTAACATGCTAAATAAGATATTGGAAAGTCAAAAAGAATATTCAAAAAATATAGGGATCAGTTTTGAAAAGAAAAAGAGCTATGCTAAAGCTTTTACACAAGAGGAAACAAAAAGGGGAGAAGTGAAGAATACAGAGGACATTCCAAACAGAGAAGGCTGGAAGGAACAAAGCTACAAAAGGCAATCAGGTCAGAGATATACAGACAAGTCTTATTTTTATGGCTATTATTTTTATTGTAATGGATATGGTCACAAGAAATTAGAATGTAGAAAAAGAGCTAAAAATTTCAAAAATAAGGAGAAGGAAAGTCAAGTAGAGTCAAGCAGAAGCCATAACTCTTTTGCTCCTCTATCAAGCTTTGATGAAGAGACCATAGTATGCAACAAGTGCAACAACTTTAGACACGTAGCTTGGTATTGTAGAAGCATGTTCGAGTCAGTCAAAAAGGATAAAAGTTTCAAAGCACCATTCTTCAAAAAGAAGGTTCAGACATGTTCATGGCAGAAGAAATAACATGAAGATTCTATGATGGTTCAGACAGTCCTGCATGTAAGAGGTAAAGATCAGCCATGGTTAATTGATAGTGGATGTTCAAGGCATATGACAGGAGATAAAAGTAAATTCATATTTCTAAAGAAGATCCATGGTGGTATAGTGAGATTCAGAGATAAAACCAATGCTAGGATAGCTAGAAAAGGTACTTTGAGTTTGGATTATGGTAGAACTAAGACTAAGAATGTTTTATATGTAAAAGGTCTTAAGCATAATCTGTTGAGTGTTAGTCAAATATGTGATCAAGGATATACATCAAAGTTTCATAAAGAAGGTTGTGAGATTAGAAGAAAAGATTCAAATGAGTTGATTGTATATGCTTAAAGGATAGGGAACAATGTGTATGTATTGTCATATATCTTCTCAAAGGCACGATCAAAGGATACATTCAAAGATCAGCGAGAGGAGTTGGGAGTAATTTCTACTACTTCCTACCATTGATGTTCAGCATCAAGTGAGGGGGAGCTAAGTGTTAGCTCCAGGTAGGCCCTTTGCTATTGATGTCAAAGGGGGAGAATAAAAGGTACTGGTATAGGTGTAGAAACAAGTATAGGGAATAGGTACAGGGTGCTACAATAAGGGGGAGTTATTGTATGTTTTCACATGATGGTATGTGCAGGTGATAGGATGTGGTAGTTTCAAGATTGAGGTTGCCATCAATGACAAAGGGGGGGATTGTTGGCAATATTGTCATTGATGTCAAAGGTCTAGCATTATTAGTGATAAAGGCCCCATTCCATTTAATGTTGTTTATAATAAATATATATTGGCTAATATGAGTTAATATTTATTTAATTTTAATGAATATAATTTTGGTTGCATATGAGACAAAAGAAGGGCCCATGGAGAAGTCGAAGAGCCACGAGGTAAAGACAAAAGAAGGATGGAACACATTTTCCCATGAAGAGTCATCTTGGGGAATACCAAGAGTCATCAAGTGAAGACAAAAGAGTAAGGGCACAATTTCTCATGAAGGCACACTTTAAGGAATACGAAAAGTCACCAAAGATAAGGACAAAAGTGGGAAGGACATTTTTGGTCATGAAGGGTCACCACATGACTTTTCAAAGGCTTGAATATGAAGGGTCATCCAAGATTTGTGCCATTTTCCATGAGGATTGAAGGGTCACAAAGGGGGAAGGCCAAAGGTCATTTGGAAAGCTATAAATAAAGGCTTGAGAAGCCATTTGTAAATATGGAAGATAGAGGTTGATTTGATATTGTATTATCTAGCTTAAAAGAGCAATTGTGAGAGTTGAATATGATTTGTATTTGTTATAGGTAGCTTAAAAGAGCAAAGGTGAGAGAGAGGAAAGAGATGTATTGATCAATCATTTGTTGAGATAGCAACATTGAGAGATAGGTGTGTGGTATACACAAAGGGGTTAGTGCTCCTATGGGTTGGTGCTCATGAATTGTTGCTGGGTTGGTGCTCAACAAAGGGGTTGGTGCTCCTGTGGGTTGGTGCTCACAAATTGTTGCTGGGTTGGTGCTCGATAAAGGGTTTGGTGCTCCTGTGGGTTGGTGCTCATGAATTGTTGTTGGGTTGGTGTTCGGCAAAGGGGTTGGTGCTCCTGTGGGTTAGTGCTCATGAATAGTAGCTAGGTTGGTGCTCAGCAAAGGGGTATGGTGTTCCTACAAGTTTGGCTTGTGAATATTATTTGGGTTGGTGCTCATTCATATACTTGAGATTGTTCTCCGTGGTTTTTCCCATATTGGGTTTCCACGTTATATCGGGTGTCTCTCTCTATCTTGTGTGTTGTTTATTGTTTGAGTTTTATTACATATCTTGAATGTTTGATTAAGTGGAATTTGGTTAAAGAAAAGATTTATAAGATATATGATATACTGATTCACCCCTCCTCTCAGTATATCCCATGCTTAACCTACTTGTTAGTAAATCTCTTGTTTGTTCTTTCAACTTTAATGGAATGTATGGGCTTAAGTACCATCACCCAATTTAAGTAATAATTTGAATAAATTAATTAGTTGCATGGTTTACATAGTATGCTTCAAATATTAGAGAACCTTTTCTTGAAGTAAAGCATGCTTGAGTTTTTGGTTATTGACTAAACCAATGAGAATATTGGTTTAGTGTTGAACATTTTTTTTGTATGATTCAGACTTATCTTAAAATAATATATTTTGGGGAAAGAATACTCTATTTGGATTAAGTAGTTGGTTTTAAATTTTGTAGGCATTTATATTTCTTTAGTTGAGTCCTAACTCTCTAAGTCATCTCTAAGTTTTATTCCAGCTCAAGCCTTAGTTAATTTATGATTTTAACTGCACCTACTTTTGCCTTCATCTCAACCATATCCTTTTGGCAAGTTTCCTTGTGTAGTGTTTTGCCTAAGATTCTCAGTTATTTTCCTCATATGGTTTATTTTTGAAAAATTTTGACTTAGCCAATTATTGACTAGATCTTTTCATGGTCTTTCTACCTTAGCTATTTAATTTCTTTGGCCCATTTTATTTCAAAGTTTGCCTTAGTTGATTTAGTATATTTTTTGGGAAGTGGTTTAAAGGAATCCACATTTTGTCATCCCATTAAACCAAGAGTGACATAATCTTGGTCTATTTTACCGTGGATTTCAAGTTAATGGGCTAGACAGATGTTACCATGTGGCATCATCTGGATGACCTACAACTTCAAAAATAGCCATATAAGAAACTACCTCTAGGCTAGTGGGCTAGTAAAATGTTTCCACATGGCATCATCTTAGAAACCCATAATTTTGGAGATGATCATATAAGAATATTACTTTTAGGCCAGTGGTCTAGTGGGATGTTACCATGTGGTATCATCTTGGTGACCATTGATTCTAAAGATGACAATATAAAGAGCTTGCCTTTGGGGAAATAGGTTAGCGAGATGTGGCCATATGGAATTATCTTGATGACCTATGGTTATAGATAAGTTTATATAGAGGGAGAAGCCTTTGGGATAGTTTATTATTAGGATGTTACCATGTGGCATAATCTTGACAATTCATAGTCTTAGGATTAAAGGTGAAAATGTGAAAAACTTTTGGATTAGCAGGTAAATGAGAGGATGTCACATGGTAAGAAAGGTCCTTGAAAGCCTAAAAAAGAGATAGCATGGCCTTGGAGCCTAAAAAACCATCCATGTTGATCCATTTACACTGAAATGACTGAGGTCAAATCAGATGGTCATCTTGATGTCACTACATAGTAACCTTTAGTGTGAACTCAATAATGGGTTCCTATGTATTAAGCCGAACGTATTGAGCTATTGATCTCATAATTTTATGCCATGAATTCATTATGGGATTATGAAATTTTTATGGATCATGTATATGTGTATATGATTGATGTGAGTCCTCATTTATGCTCATGTCTTTTGGCTATTTGTGTTTTTTTTGTGTCATGCATGTTTTCAGATAAAAAAATGGGCATGGCATACATGGAAACCACAATATTATAATTATGAATGGAACCCATCTTTTAACCCATGGTAGTAGTCATGGTGAGGGAATAAACCTTGACATACTCAAAATATTGTCTTTTAATAACTCCTACAACCTCACCTACAACAAAAAATAGCATTAATTATAAGTAATCCCACTCCACATCCTCTTAGAGATCCACAATTGCCTACCCAACATAAACCCAATCCTAATAGTAAGTTGTTTTAAACAACATACAATAATTATGTGATAACTTAACCCATTTATTCATTAGAATCTGACAATTTTTATCTTTGTTTAATAAAAATATTAATAAATCCCACTCCACCCATAATAAAAAAAACCTTTTGAACAGGTCTAAAACACACTATAGACCCCTAAATTTCATCATTTAGTGTTGAAATTCACTTTGACACACTAACCTATCACCACCCTCCATTCAAATTTAAATTAACATATCTTCCCTCCATATCTCAAATAATTGATTAATTCTTAATTAATAAATTAAATAATGCACACTTTTTTCCTCCAAAAATAATTAAAAAATCTAGATTTTCCACCTTAACCATACATTCCCCACATTTATCTCAACCATGTATTGATTAATCCAACTAATTATTCAACTTCCTCAACTACCTAATGAATCATCTACAAAATTTAAACCTCCAATATAATTAAACCAACTAACTTTACCCATTGTTTTTTATTTATTGAACCAACTCCCCTTTCTTTTCAACCCATGGAATTGGTCATCATATTTATGGATGATGACTAATTCATCACCATTGGTTTTTTTAATAATTAAAATAATGCTCAACCATCTGATTAATCTCTCTTATACCTATAAATTGGCATGCAATCAATCAATATCAATTATCTACCTTCAAGATAATGAAGTGATATCTAATTTTTAAGTGAATCTAAGAGAAACAAAGCCATCAAAATCATCTTACATACCAAAATGTTGTCCAATTCTATTTGCATTGGAAAGTAGTTGACCATCCACATTATCACCCAACAAATCTATCATTGGTCACACAATGGAGAAGGTGATGAAAATGCATCTTGTTTTGTAAGTTGTATTTTATATTTTCTCTTATTGTTACTACTCTATATTTGAAGTTATGTTTAGTTTAATTTAGATTATAATTCATTTATAAGTGATTTATTAGCTATCTTTAATTTTATATTTTACGTTTATACATTCTGGCACATCTAGTCAGTCTTTTCTCAAATATTTTTCATCTTATTATTTTCCTTAATCTATTTTATTTTGAAGGATTAATTAACTTATATTATTTTTTTATGTAGTTTTTAGGCTAATTTAGATCAAATTTGCATGCTCTTTTCATTTATTTTTATTCATAATTATTTGTTTTTTAATATAATTTAGTTTTTTTTAAATACATGATTATTGAAATAGTTATAACATTTAATTAACAATCAAGGTTTTTCTAATTTTTTATAGGTTGGTTCAGATTTAGACTAAATCTAACCTATTAAAAATTTACGTAAATATAATTTGTATTTTAAGACAACTTAAAATTCATGACTATTTTTATTTATTTATTTGGTAATAAAATTATGACTATTAAAATGTAAATAACTTTATTTTACAAATATGAGTTTTTCTTATTTTTTTCATGGTTGTTTGTATTTATAATAAAAACAAATTTTCAAAAAATTTGCAAACCCAGATCATGTTTTATGATGTATCATCAAAATAGTATCTATTATCTTGATTTTATTTTATGAGATTTTCTTTTTTATTTTAACTCTAAGTTTGTATGGTTTTTCCTCTCTTAATATTATTTGCTAACTTACATGTTGCCTGACTCTTCACAAAAAAAATTCTAATGGTTTAATGTAGGATGTTTTCCAAATAAACCAAAAATCAAAATCAAAATATATATATATATATATATATTGGTTGTTGATTTTGTTTATTTCAAAAAAAAATTACAAATTAGTAGTTCACATTTCAATTTAATGAAAAGTAACTTATTTATTTATATCACAAATTTGTGTATGATTTTTCTTTAACATCATATTAGTGATGATACTTAGAAATTAAAAACAGCTTTGTGACTTTGTTTATTAAGTTGTGTTTGTTTGTATGCTCTTCCATTAGCATCATAGTGGTGATAATACCTGGGAATCAGAGGCAAAATTTAACTTCTTTATTTTTTATTTCATTATGGGCTCTATCAACAGTAAATTTCACCATCATGTGATAGGCCAACCCCATGTACTAGTGGGGTATAAAAATTGAGTTAGATATGTTGTTATTTTATAAGTGATGTTGTTTTTAAGTGCACCATGAAGTGAGGGGGTTTCATCCTCCAATACTCAATCCTTGAAAACATGACTCAAAGTTTATTTTTTTCTATATCAATACACAAAAATATTATGGCTATTTTGGGAACATTGGTACATGACCCACTTGTGTGTATCTATTAAATTAGATTCTTCCATAGTTTTGAGCCTCAATATACCAAAAGGTATATAGAGGACTCTCCTATATAGTTTTTTCCAAATACTAAGCCTAAGAAAATTATTTTTACCATCTAACCTATAGGGCATCAATTAGCAATTAGCATCAAGAAGTTACTTTCCATGCACCCTTAAAACTAAGCTTAGTTATCCGTGAGAATTATAGGATCCTCCGTGGTTAGTTATTTGAAATATTATGCTTCAACTAATGAAAAAAACAAGCAAGTGAAATGAAAATCTTACAAATTATTCAAGTCCCTTAGCCTAGTTGTTATCACTTTTTATGCAATGCATGTGTGTTTATAGTAAGACTTGTTTGTTTAATTCCTTATGAAATACCATGTTCTACAATCCTTTTATTGAAACCAAAAATATTTAGATTATTGGAACCAACAAATAAAAGAATAATTCTAAATCTTAAAAAATCACAAATTTCAATTATAAAGTCAAAATTTAAAGTACCTTGTTATCAATCAATTTAATTTTCTTCATTTTTGTCTTTCACTTTTTTAAAGTAAAAAATCTATCTTTTTACCTTTTTTAGTCAAAATACTTTATCTTATCAATGTCACCTATCACAAGACAAATTGCCTTATTGAATAATCCTAGGTTGAGAGGAGACTTTTTGCTAGTTTCCCTTTTCACTTTGGAAATAGATAAAACCATATTGAGATCAAGGGCAATATTGAAGATGAGGAATATATCCCTAGATCCATTTTCCACCTTCTCAAATCATAGAGTATATTATATATAACAAGAATGAGGTCATGATACAAGCCTTAAGTCTAGGAGTTAAACTTCCTCCTAATTTTTAAACCCAAACCACTCCACAACAACATCAACCTAGCACTAGTGACCCTATCATACAAACTCAACCAAGTCTCACATCCACTAGTTATAGCCTTGATCCAAACATCCATCATTACACTAGTAAAGGGAATATAATTATATCATCCTTACCATATATCATTACTCAATCCCCAAATCCAAAATTAAGAGAAAGCACCTAGCCTACTAACAACATTATTGTGCCTAGCGGTTAGCCTGGTCAAGATAATCAAAAACACAAATTCACTTATTTAGGAGAACCATATGTTGTTATCTTTTTAATGTTGGTTGCTTCAAAAATGATTGTATTCCCTAACACAAAATACTTTGATGAAAATATTCAAAAACCTGAGTGGTATAGAGATAGTGAATATTGTGAATACCACATATTTTGAGGTCATTCCATAAAATGTTGTATGAGACTAAAGCATTATATCCAAGATTTGATTGACAAAGGCACATTACGGTAGAGCCAATTGTATCGACATCTATAAATCATATCTTAGGTGTATGCCAACATGTCTTTCTTAACCATAATCAAGCTAGTCCACTTCCAAGTCTAGGTCATAACCTTACACCTATTTTCAACAAATACATAGTAGATAAACCCACCTTTGGTTACTATGGCCTACCTTCCATTTTTGATGAGCCTATCTTTGGACACCATGGCCTGCCTTCTATTTTTTATGAGATTATTTTTTGCCACCATGGCCTACCTTACATTCTTTTTGAAAAACCTATCTTCTAACAAAAGCATACCTTTGACGAAGAGCCCATTTTTTTTACCAAGATCACATCTTTTACCAAACCTCCTCCAAAAACACAACCTATCATTAGCCAAACAAATAGCCTTTTATCACATGTTAAACCCCCCATCACCCCACAATATATACCCAAAATGACTAAGGTACTTATAGACAACAAAATACATGATTAAATAATTATGAAACCCATCCATTTAGAAGTATAAAATGAACCTCACAGTATCAGTTACAAACTATTCAAAAATTAATGTAATGATGTTAATGATACTTTTAAAATTTTAAAGGAAACTTCATCCATAATCAAAATATGATACATTAATAATCCCTACTAGGATCATGTTATCCCCATTCCTTTCATTAATATCACCAATCATTCATACTATATTATAATTCCATCTCCCACACCCATTGACTAGGACCAATAATTTTAACTACCGTCAATTTCTTTCCATGACAATCAAATAAGGAGTAGTAGCATTCATCTTATGGAGGTCTTGGGTGCATAGATAAATATTTTATCCTAGTGATAATATATCCTTGTGATCCTTATAAACCACAACAACCTCTTTCAAAACACCATTGTCCAAGGGAGATAGTGAGACATGATGGGTTCACTTTAACAAGGTAAGTATATTCATAGCTCTTCATTTTGATAAAGTAGATGTTGTATGACTAATGGATTGAATTTTATATCTCCTTACTTAAATTACTTATATTTTATATTAAATATAATTATCTTTTCTTGTTTATTATCTTCACCATTTTTGATACATGCTTTGGTGAGCACAAGATTAGTTTGAATTTTTATTTACTTGTATGTTTACTTAGTGGAATAGATCATTTCCATTTATCACATTATAAGACCTATATAGGGATATTAAATGATGAAATTTTACTAGAGGCCTTAGAAACCTCTCTTTTGATATTATGTAGTAAGATATCCCTCAGTTATGTTTAGCAGATCTATAATTGATCATGACCCTGATATGATATTACTAAGTAGTATAAGTTGTAGATCTATCTTATTTTATTTTCATGTAACTTATAGATATATGTGTTAGCAAAAAATTAAGTACATAGCATATCAAGGATATTACAAAAGATATAAGTATGGATAAAGGCATGTGTAATTATATAATCTCAAAACATGAAAATGGAAAATGATAATAGAATGATATAACCTAAGATTATCCTAATCTAAGAATTGGATTCCCTTAATGGCCAAATGGAATGAGTAGAGGGAAGGCCTAACATATAAAAGTGTGTAAATCATGTGCCTAGGTATGAATTATCACACTCAAAAGATGCATGAAACACACACACACACACACACACACACACACACACACACACACACACACACACACACACACACACACACACACACACACACACACACACGCACACACGCACACACGCACACACGCACACACGCACACACGCACACACGCACACACGCACACACGCACACACGCACACACACACACACACACAGACACACACACACACACACACACACACATTATCTACCAACATGAAATTAACAACATAGATGCCAAGGATCTAATAGAACATGTAAAAGATTACATTATTTTTGAATTTTGAATTTTTTATTTTTTTGGTAATTTTGTGGAATATTTGAAAATAAAAGACTATCTTATGATCTCAAGATGAGGATAAATATCTATAAGGAGTGGTAAATATATAACATGTCTTAAACAAGATGTGCCATGTGTGTGCATAGAAAAATTAAAAATTGTATCATGTTATTTTGGTGAGTTTACACTTGGTATATTTGGTTTGCATTTATCTGCATTTGGTTTCTCAATTTATATTGATGACTTCAATCGATAGGTACTAGGTCCTCTAGATATGAATATATTATGTGGTGAGTCACCAAGCATATTAGAACATAATTTTTTGAACTATTTATTTGAAGATTATTTACCATGAATATGAGCAATGAATTTGGCATGAGTTGAATAAATACTTATAGTTTATTCCTTTGTAACCACATTTAATACCTAAGATTTTTCAATTATCTCTTTCTTTTTAAATTATTTTTTTATAAATCCTAGTTTAAATATTTGGTGTTCCCATTTCTCTTTTTGTGACATTATATTTTCTATATGTGCTTTATTCTTTGACTTTTTCTCATTTGTAGGTTCTTATTCTTTTGCATTGGTAAAATGCATCTTTCAATGATTGGCATTAATATTAATAGTATAGCCCAAGTATTGAAAATCATTATGATCATATGTGAAAATAGGATGAGTGATTTCTATTGGTAATTTGTCCTATCAAGTCCAAATACCAACCCCTATAATCTAAAACCATCTAGTGTCATATCAATAACCTCTACAAGCTGGTTAAATAGGTGTATTTTGGCCTAAAAGAGTATTTTTTGTCTTAAATGTCAAATTTCAAGTCAAAATGTCATTAATTATCATAAAATTCCTTTAAATATGTTCAAAAACATGAATTTTACCTTAATCCAAAGTTTCATGCTCTAAAAAGGTGTTTTGATATGTTTTCAAGTGTGAAAAGGAGCATTTTCTAATTTCCACATGTTATTTTTATCTTGTTAAGCATGTAAAATGATTTTAAAAATTATATTCATGTACTATGTCATGTATTAATTTGATATTCTTCTATTTATGGTGGTATAAGGCTTAGGTTGCTATAAAAAGCCAAGAAAAGACTCCTTCCTTTCATTTTCAAGAGAAAAGTATAGATCTGCATAGAATTATGTACACATGAAGGATGAAATATGAATAGAAAAATATTAAAAGTTTTCTAGATGAGTTTCATGGTGATTGGAGGCCAAATAGGTACTAAATCGATCATCTCTAGGTACTTTGCTAGTTTACACATAGTGACCTACTTGTAGGTTTGTTGATGGTATGGATTGTAGAGTGTAGGTACAAGTCTAAATATTAGGGCAAAGAAAGTAGACTCAGAGGAGATATCCTCATAAAAATTAGAGGTTTGGTTTAAGTTTAGGTGTCCCATACCTCAGATCATTCTTATGTTATTCCAAGTTTGAAGGATTTTTAGAGCAAAATATGGTAGTCTTCAAGCAAGGTGCTATTTGGGTTGTTAACAATGCCTTGGTAATGTTTTCCTAGTCCTTAACCATGATAGCCATTTTTTTTTAATATTTATTTTCAAAACCATACCATTTTTAAAACTGAGTATCATTATTTAGGTAAATTTATATTATTTTCTTGGTCTGATTTTTATTTTTGAACCTTTTCTTGTTCTAAGTTTGACATTTTAAACTATTTTTGCTTTGAATTTTTCTTTGGTAACCACATTTTTTATTTTGGTATTTTTGGTTTAGGAGAGACACTCATAATGTGATTGGTGTTCTTGGTTGACATATCAATGATATGATCACCACTACCTTTGTGACTTTGTGTTTTTTAATTTAATTAAAAATAAAAATATGTATGATGCCCATGCATTCTATGATATGCATAGTAGTATTTGAATCACCTTATATGATGTGGAGATAATTTAATCACTTTGTCTCAAATAATTTTCTCTTAGGATTTCATTTGGTTTCTTAGTAACCTTTGGTATAATACATGAATCACTTTTTTAGATGTGTTCTATTATAGCTTTAGATTTTGCTAATAAACATTTGTTGGCACAACATTGGTAGATGAATATGCAAACACATGATTAACACTAGCATGTTTTGGATTTTTTATGTATTTAATTTGATTTTATAATGATGTAAGCCTTGAACTAAAAAAATTATTTTTATTTTGTAATGATTTTACTAGATTATTCATAGTGATGTTTTGATCTTTTAAGGATTCATAATTACAAACCTTAGGTACCTTTTATTGAATATGCATACATATACCATCTATCTTACCCCTTAAAAGAGAAATAACATGGTCCTAGTTTGAGGGATGGTAACTATCACCCTCCTTAGGGTTAAGAGGTGTGATAAAGGAATTTTACAAAGAGAGGAGGTTAGTTTTGTGTTAGTCTATAAAATAATGAAATGAACACACTAACATGCTAAAATATCTAGCCTAGATCATATGGGGATCTTAATGAATAAAACTAAATGAAAAAATACAACTAAAATTCAAAATATAAATAATATCTTACCTTCCTTGAAATCTCAAAATGATTCATTGTGGGGCTTGCTCAATTTGTGCTCAAAGAGTCTTTTATAATGGAGTTTGTGTATCTCCTTGTCTCCTTGGCACCATGGCTTGATGTTGACTTGATGTGGATTATGCTTGTTTGGATCAATATTTTTAAATTATAATATTATATATGTGAATCATGATACAAAACTTACATTATAACTCTACAATTTCCAAGGTTATAATTCAATGGGCAAGGGCTTGTATTTATAGGCTTAGGAACTAACCCCAACCCAAGGTGAGTTAAGGTGTAGTTCAAACATGGAATGGGTTTAAACCTAATAAAGGTGAGTCAAATATTACCCCATTAAATTTAATAGTTTTCAATTAATCATGATTTGTAATGAATAGGGATGGGTCTCCAAAATGATATATTTTGAGATATTTTTCAAAGGCTTGACAACTCACAAATGTCATGATGAAAGGCTAGGATATTTTATATTTTTGAATTTCCTTTTTTATTAATTAATTAATTACATATGGATAATTTAACTATTCCTTTAATTTGGTTTAGATTATTAATTAATTTTAACTATCCATTTAGCTTTTTCAAGATTTGATTTAAGTTCATGTATCCCACTTAATAGGTCCATAGGCCGAATTGACTGTTATAATGTCACAGGATGGTTAGGGATGAATTTTTGAGAGGTTATTATTGTATATGATAGGATACCCCAATTAGGTATGTCTTAATGTGATTATGAGCTTTGAAAAAATATTCACAAGCAAATTTGGGACGTTTAGTGATTCCTAGGCTTAATTTGCAATGGTTGGTAAGAATCGATCTGAAGTTTGGTCAAAAGCCAATTGTGGTTAGTTTTAGGTATTTATAATTTTCCCCTATTTATGAAGGAATTGTAAGCTATAATCATAGTAATGTCTTCTCAAATATTCAAAATGTCCTATATGCCCAGGACTTCAATGGTAATGGATGAACTGTAGATGCCCCCTTAAGGGAGTGTTTGGAAAAGGGGTGGGCAATTGGTCCCTCAAAAGAAGAAAATTATTGGACCAAAAAAGATTAAATGGGCTAGAAAATATTGATTTTACCATAGGTATTTATAATTAGTGGCATATGGAGCTACCCCAATTAAGGTAGACAAACAAGATGATTTTCCCATATGTGGTTATAATCATTGAAAAAGGCTTAGGGTAACAAAAGAATGATTTTCCCAAAGGTGATTATAATCATCAATTTTCAAATAGATGTAAATGCAATGATTTTCCTAAATATTTTTAGAATCATTGGAAATTTAAGTGGAATGATATATAATGATTTGCCCAGAGGCAGTTTTAATCATTAGTATCTTGATAGTGGAAAACATGATATGGAATATCATGTAAAATTAGGTACAAAGGAGAAAAATGAATTTAGATAATCTGTGATTAGGGAGATACTCATCCAAACTATCAAGGAAGAAAATTCTTCCATTATTTAATTACTCTTTTTAGGATATGATTTGGATTAGATCATGAATGTTACTAGTGTCAAAGGTATATATCATTGATTTTTTTCTATGTAGACTCCTACTAGAGCTAATTTTTGTTATATCATGTAATGGTAGGCATCATGATAGAACACCATGATAACTTGGCTAAACATGCATATGGACTGACATATGATTCAATAATCAATATAAAATAATGCACCAATGATAAACA
Source organism: Torreya grandis (assembly GCA_037957365.1). Taxonomy (NCBI): domain Eukaryota; kingdom Viridiplantae; phylum Streptophyta; class Pinopsida; order Cupressales; family Taxaceae; genus Torreya; species Torreya grandis. The sequence continues at coordinate 1,020,981 of JARHVA010004829.1, read as the reverse complement.
CCATGATGACAATGTTGACATATGAATATGGATGGTTTCAAAAATAATACACAAGGAATCACCCAATGAATGCACATAGACTAAATCAAGGCACAAAAATAAAACAAACAAATAAAAAAATGGAAAGACAAGATAATATACAATTAACAAACAACCAAAAAAACACCCACAAATGGTTAAGTATAATGTTAGTACAAACAATATGACACAAACAAGATGATGAACATTGCCCCTAGATGATAAGGGAAAATTGAACAAACAAAAAAACAAACAAGATGGGGAATAGAAGAAAAGGATGGGGATGGCTGAGCTATCTCTAGATGCACTAGGTAAATGGATGTTACCTACGTAGTTCTATGGATGGAATATCTAATAAAAACATTAGGCCAAATGTACCTCTTCCAAGAAATGGGATAGAAAAAATGATATAAAAATAAAGCATGATGAATGCTATATAATAATGTGTGAATGGGCTTAAAAAATGACAAGAGCATGGGATATTAGGTGAATAAGGATGGGGAAACTAAATGACAAGTGGTTACTTGTGAAATAACTAGGGATCCTAGAATCTTGAAGGCAAATAAGTGGTCAATGTTTAGGATTTTCTATATCAATTTTATAAATGTTTTTGGAATTTTCTAAGTATCTCAACTCAATTGATAATGATGAGATAATAAATGGTCCAAGCTCATAAAATAATGAGAGTGTTAAAACTTAAAATGCTCATAAAATGGTGAGAGTATGGCTTAGGTTACTCATAAAATAGAGAGAGCATTCAAACATAGAATTTGATCACAAAATAGAGAGATCATGGATAAGGGTGACTGTGCTGACCTAAACATGAATCGAGTGATGCCTACATAGTCCCAAGATGGGACCTCAAGTCACTATAGTTCTACCTTACAATGGAGGAATTTCACTAGTTAGAATCCAATTCAAATAAAATAGGCATAGTTGGTAAGTGGAATCGTATGACATAGGAATGGCAAGGTGGTACTTCAAGGCATGATAAACAAATATTCTCCCTAATTTTCCCATGGGTAGTTATAATTAGGAAATAATGACATAGGTCAATGATACTAATTTTTCCATAGGCAGTTACAATTAGTAACACAATGATGAAACATTGATTTTCCTAGAGGTGGTTATAATCAATAATATTTGGTATAGAATAGTATAAGATATGAAGGACTTAACTAAAAAAAAACTATCATACTAATCCAAAATATAGCCTCTATCTAGAATTCTAAAAGAGCTATTAAAACTTGATCAAAATCCTTCTTGCTGAAAGCATCCATAGAACCAATGGAATAAAACCAAGCTCAAAAGGATGGGTGGGGGGGGAATAACTTGGTCAAAAAGATATAGTAGAATGGTATAGTGATATAATGGTATGGTATAATAAATTTCAATATTATGGTACAACCAAAATGGACCTCATAGATAATACACTAAATCTCTCAAGTGAAGTAACAATTGAGGTGTATAATGTTTAGTAGCTCATCAAGTTTGTTCCCATCTAGTATAGTGAGTCATCATACAATAGTGTCATAGTTTTCAAAAATGATGAATGGGACTATCTATTTGGGTTTGAACTTTCCCTTGTGTTTCTTCTCAATCATGGTATTCTATTAGTTTTCTTTAAGGACAAGATCACTAGGCTCAAATTCTCTATGTTTGATACAATGATTTTAGTATCCACGAAGTCAGTTCTGGTATGTTGTAGGTTGTTAACTATGGCCATTCATTTCTCATCAAGAAACTCTAGCTCTTGTAGGCAAGCTATTTATTAGACTTCATCATCTAGAACATGCTTCAAAAAGATACACAAAGAAGGTAACTTGACTTCAAAGAGAAGAATGGCCTTAGTGCCATAAACTAGTGAACATGGAGTAGCTCCTATTGGAGTATGGTGATTAGTATGGTATGCTTAGAGGGCATGAAATATTTGAAGATGTCAATCATGGCTGATATCATTGACAATATTTTTAAATATGTTGATAATTTTTTTGTTATATGCTTTTACCTGGCCATTACCTTGAGGGTAATATGTAGTTGAAAAATGTTAAGTAATTTTATACTCGACACACAATGATTTGAAATCCTTATTATTAAATAATCCTCCATTATTATATATAATTTTAGAGGGGATACCATAGTCACAAATGAGATGGTTGAATATGAATTTGTAAATTTGATTTCCAATCACATTAATGAGTATATCTTCAACCCACTTAGTGAAATATTCAATGGTGGTAAGGATATATTTGTGGGCATCATATGAGGTGGGGTTTATCTTCCTAATGAGATTGAGGCCCCATATATAAAATTTTTATGGTGTAATCATTGGTTTTAGAGTCTTTTCCAAGGCATAAATCAGATTAGCATGCCTTTAACATTTATCACACTTTTTTACATACATAGTTATATTTGCATCTATCATTGGCCAAAAGTACCTTATATGCAATATATTTTTAGATAGTAATACCCCACCTATGTGGGCTCCACATACTCCTTCATTAACTTCCCATAACACTAATTTATATTCTACCAAATTTAAACAATGAAGTAGAGTTCCAACAAAATTGTGATGGTATAGGGTTAGTCCAAGTAAATTATAATGTGTGGTATGGTAGATAAAGGCTTTGGATTGTTTATGGGATAATTTTTCTAGTAGTATTTAGTCATTTAGATAGGTTTATAGGTCTGAAAACTATATAGATCTAGGACCAACAATATCACATATCATTGAGATGGTTTAAGGCTCAGGAACTGGTGCTAGCAAATTTTCAATGAAGAACTAGTATCCTTTCACCATATCTATATGATTAATTAGATATCCAATGGTTTTAATGGCATATATTGTTCTGTTACTAACCCTTGGTATATGTTTAAATTGTATATCAGCAATTTTTTGTTTGAGAGTATCGACCATGGCCTTATATGGTACCAACTTGTCATCCTTGGTCTAAAAATGGTTTGTAACCTGATTAATGATTAAATATGAATCACCATAAACCTTGATATGTTTTATATTCAATTTTAATACATGTCTAAGCCTTGTAATAAGTGCTTCATATTTATCCATGTTGTTATTACAAGTAAATTTGATTTAGAATGATTTAGCGATTAGATCCCCTATGGTGTAATAAACAAAATGCCTAGCCTTGATCCATGTGTTATGAATAATCCATCAAAATATAGCTTAAAATGCTCCTCCTCAAGAGGTGTTTAAATGATGGTGATAATGGATTCATCTAGGAATTATATGTTATTGGTTTTGTATCTATAAGGGGTGTTTTAACAAGTTGATTTGCAATAAATTTCCCCTTGATGGCTTTCTAGTTGATGTATTCTATCTCAAATTAACTTAAAACTATGATCCATTTGGATTTTTGGCCTTTCAAATCTATTTTAGATAGTAAATACTTTAGCGGATCTACTTTGGAAATGACCATGGTCTTATGTTGACCATATAATGTCATAGTTTTTGAGTTATGAATACCATAGCTAAACAAGCTTTTTTAATGGGTGTATAATTGTACTCATATGTGTAGACATCTAAAACTAGCCACCTATGACTTCATACTAGAATTTAGACCAATTTATACCAAACACTATAGATTAAGTCTAGAAATCACTAAACATCCCAAATTTGCTTATGCATCACTTATCAAGTCTCTAAATCCCATTGAGACATCCCTAATTGGATTATCCTACCATAAACAACAAAAAATTCTGACAGATTCATGTCCAAACATTCCACAGCATTAAAACATGCAATTTGGCCTATAGACCTATTAAATGGGGAAAATCCACACTTGGACATAAAATTAAATATTGAAAATTCTAAAAGCCTAAATAGAATTAATTAAAATGCTAAACCAAATTAAATGCCTAGTTTAATTATCCACGTGTAATTAATGAAATTCTAAAAAAGAAAATTTAAACATGAAAATATCCTAGCATTTTTCATAATGACATTTTGTGAGTTGTCAAATATCCTAAAATATCTCACCCATGTCTATTCATTTCTAATCATAAGGTTTTGACACCTTTTAACTCTAATAGGGTTAATTAACTCACTTAGGTTAGGTTTGAACCCATTCCAAGCTCTAACTACACTCTAACTTACCTTGGGTTGGGGTTAGTTGCTAAACCTATAAATATAAGCATTTTTCTTTGGTTTTATAGTAAGATTTTAAGAAATAGTGTTATAATGCCAAAATTATAATCCAATCCATCAATCCACAAGAAAAATCCATATCAAGAAAACCAATAATGGTGCCAAGGAGAGGAGCCACACAACTCCATTTCCCAAAGACTCTTTGAGCACAAGCTGAGCCAGCCAAATGAACACATCATTTGGAGCATTTAAGAAAGGTAATAGATCTTGTTTCGTTTGCATTTTAGTTGTGTTTGTAATTGTTTTTTGTACACTAAGATTCCCCTATGATCTAGGCTTAGATATGTTATGCTTGTTAGTGTGTTTATTTCATTATTTTATATGAAAAATAACACTTGATCTAACCTCCTCTCTTGAGTCAAATTCCTATGATCATAAATGGCATGCCAAGTGGGACAATAAGCACCACATATAGCAAGGAGATGAAACTAATACAAATAAATCATCAAATGGATGCTTTAATATCTTCAAAATTATAGTTTTAGCTTTGTTTTTTTCATATTTTAAATTTTTGAAATAACTCAGATCTACATAGAGACTGACATTGGTCAAGCATAACTGGCATCAATTTTGCCAAACCATCATAAGTTCTGGGTGACTATCATCGATCAGTATGTAGGGGAAAACATGGTTTAAAAACTTGCATTTTGAATCTTTTTAGCATTCCTAATTATGATTTCTTAGTTTCATTGATGTTCATATTCCCTATCTAATCATCTCCTTACAAGTTTTGATAATTTTTATCTACATTGACTAACATTTTTTTATCTCATGTTGGTTTTGCTTTTGATTTCACAGGCAACTAATCTTAGTCCTTATCGACAGATATCAATTATCACCAACCAGCATCACTTCCCTGGTAACCATTATTGGTCACAGATGGCTGACATCATTCTCTATGTTTTTAAAATAAAAACATGATAGCTATGTTTTGAGAATTTTCTTACTCGCCATTTAAAGTACTTCAAAGTAGGGGGAAAATCTCTAACCCTTATAGGTCCAAGGTGAGAATAAAACATGAATTTGAAAGTTTATACTTAGGAACATTTTATTTTGGGTGCCTAAATATAATTAACTAAGTCATTCACACTTTACTTTGGTGCTAAAATGAATTTGTTAAATCTTGAACATATAACTTTAGTGCATAAAATGAACTTAGAATTTCTATTTTTTTTTAACACTTCATTTTTGGTGCTTAAAAGGAATGCTTAAGTCTTGAACACTTTGTTTTGGTGTTTAAAAATGAATTAGGATAAATCTTGAACATTTGGGTTTTAGTGTTTAAAATGAACATAGGTATTTTGCTTAAGTTTTTTTATGTAATTTATTTCAAGTTTTCACATTTAAGCTAAGGGGCCAAGAAAAGAACTTAATAAAACATTTCAATTAGTGTATGAATTGACACTCATCTAGATTGAAATTTCTTAGAAGTGTTTATTTATTGTGTGTTTTTTGTACAAAATTAAGAGTGCATTTATGCTCTCCCACCATGCCCTATAATGAACTTGGGTGACCAAAAGTGCCTTTTCATGTGTCATTTATACCTAGTCTAAGGCATGGAAATAAATTTGTATAGGCTCTCTCCAAAATGCACATGGTTTGGGTGATCTAAAATCAACACTAAAGTCCTTCCACTTAGTTTTATTTTCATGTAATTTTGCTTATGAAGGGGAGATCATTGCCTCTTTATGAGTTATTTAGGGAATCATTGACCTAGGGATTCATATCCTAGTAGTGTTTCAACCCCAGTCCATGGTTAAGTATACAAATCAAAGTACACATACTACAAGAGCTAGGGGTTGAGAGACAAACCTTTCTTTTCATAATGAAAGCCCAAGTTAGGTCTAGTTAACTAGGGGATTCCACTAAGAATTCCATGGATGGAATCACTATGCAAAGGAATAAACCCTTGAATAGTAGGTTAACTAATATGAACTCAATTTGTGTGATGCTTCTCTTGTGTTAGCCACACTTGGGATCAATTTAAATGTTCAAAAATTATAATTTTAGTCAACTCCATTTGCCATACCTTCTCAGTTTAGGGCTTAGGATGATTTACTTATTTGTATTTTGTATTTCTTTTTTACTTCTTGGTGTTTTGAGTCTAAAACTTTGTTTTTTTATACCACATCAAAAATGAGTTGTCTATCCACACTACTCCATTATTGAGGAGGCATTATGTCATCTATTTGACATTACGCATTTGCCTTGAAACTTTATGTCAAAAACATAGTGTGTGTCACTTGATTGAGATGGATAACTTTACACTAACCAGATCAATTCAAGTTTTGAGCCTTAGAAGTATTTTAAACAAAACATTGTTTATACCTTTTGAGAGTGCTAACACCATTACACTACTTAAATTGTTTCATAAACTTGTCTTGTCTTGTGTCCAAGTTGCCATAATTAAAACCAATCACATGTGTCTTGTGGGATATTTATTTTAGTTATGTTACATAATTCAAATTTGATTAGATTGTTTGGTCAAAAATCCTAAGTTTTTCTAAATTGAGTTTTCAATTAACCTGCCAAAGTTTAAATTCAAACATTGATTCATTTTTATTTATGCCTTACTTAATTTAGGCTTAGACATGGATCTTTCTATTTTGGGTTATGTAACTTAGGTTAATTCATTACCCAAATTCAAAAACTATATTGTTTTTGCCTTTATTTAGGATAATCAGTCTATCTCCAAGTGCCTTTTGTTTAGTGATTCATGTTAATTTGATCGAGTTTATGTCTAGAATCAAATGTCTAGTTTATGCCAAAGTGTTCCAAGTTTTTTATATTAAATAACCCCTTTATTTCAAGTCTATCTTTTGACACCACATTTGGCCAAGAGTCATATCATATGCCTTATTTGAGCCTAGCTTTTGATTTAACATTTGTCCAAGACCTAGAAACCTTTACCTTTCCCAGTTTAGACCTATTTGGAACATTTTGAGACTAGATTTTGGCATCTTATTTTTATTTAATTTAATTATCCTTATTTTTGTGAAACATTTAACATTATACTATCTTTACCAAGTCTTAGTATGGATTTTTTTGGAGATACAGCTCCATTCCTTTAACCAAGTTAGATAGAGTATAAACCTTGTCTTTTGAGACATAGCTTTATAGATTTTATAGAAATCTAACCCCTCTTGTCATGAAACATTTTCCATTGATTTGATCATGTTTCACTATACATGTAGTGGTGTCATGTACAATCTAGGATATGTAAATGTTGTCACATAAGAAGACTTTATTCAAGACCCTTATGGAGATGATGTTTGTGAGACCGATCCTTATCCACCTTAAAACACTTAAATAGGGGAACAGAGTCAAGATCCTTTGGCCCATTATTTGGTTAGCACACCTCCATATTCATATTAGGACCAAGAACAAATGAGACAATATTTAGCCAATGCACCTATGGTTTCAAAACAAGTCCAACAATAATTATAATATGTTACAATGCCATCAACTTATGACCCTTATCTAGTTGATTGTCACTTGTTATCAAATAAGGATGAGGTCTTAATTATATCCATAGAGGTATGGGCTAAGATTCTATTAGACTTTCCCCATGAAAACTTGTCAAGTCTAGTAAGAGGGCCTTATAACATGTCTTACAATTAGAACAACAAATAGGCCTCTTATAGTAACCCTCATGTTATAGTATTTATGCCATATCAAGATCCTTATATGCTTGTCATATAAAAGGGCCTCATGGAGGACCACTTCATTCAAATGTAGAAAAAATGCCATACATATCTAAGCCTAGCATGTAACTTTAATAATATGACCATGTCAAATGCTCTTCTCATTAAGTTAGCTCCTTCAATAGGAATCTTAATTGGATTGACTAGCCAAGAAAATTAAGGTTTAGACCTAGTTATGCAAATGACCTTGGGAGAAAACATGTTCAATACCCAAACTATTGAGGAAGTGTCTTCTAATTTTACATAAAATAGTGAGCAAAACCTAGTAGATAATGTGTAAGCAATGTCCAATCCAAACTAAAGTGGTATTAATAAACAAATATCTAGTCAAAAATAAAATGTGCCTTTAATTAACATTATGAGTGGTTCACAAACTTATGGGTTAGGAACTTATACTTCCCAACCTTAACCGACTACCTCTAATCCTTAACCAACTGCTTCTTCAAGCACCCAACCTCAAGGATTATGTAGTCTAGCCATGACCAGTTCCATATCACAACAAAATGTGATGAATATTACTCTACCCCAATAGGTGAAAAGTAATATTCTAAAATAATAGGAACCATCTAATATACTAATGTGATAGAGTTAAAACATATGTCTACCTTAACAATGGGAAACTAATGTTTCACCTCGATAGGTAGTGATGAACATACCTCTTAAATCATAGACCAGCATGCTAATACAAAACAAATTGATGTATAATCAATAACATACAATTATTGGTCAGTGACAAATTCCAAATATATAGCATGCATCTACTCCTTAATAAGGATTTATACAGCCAATAGGTTCCACTATTCCATAATTACCAATTAGGTAGAAATTACCTTTCATCCAAATGTGCCATAAGTTCGATGATAGGGTCGTGTTTCAAAAGTTACCCTTAATAAACAAGGTTTGACTAGTGGGTAACATGTCCTTATTCAACCTCAATAAGCATAGTATATCCATATACCTCCATCCCAACCACAATTTACTCAAAACCAAACCCATATACCTAATCCTAACTAAAATATAGCATAGTAGAGCATGTAATTTCATCAATCACACCCTAATCCATGTATGTATATTCCTAGTCCATTCCTTAGCCAATACAACATTCCCTAACAAATGCGTCCATTATATCTTGGTCAAAGTAATCTACTTGTGATCGCTCAGCCTCCACCTCAAGCCAATGTTCCCACTAGTTTCCTCATGTAAGAGATATAAAAAATGAAGGATACAATTGCCCTCATTTAAGACAAACATCAAGTGAAAATTTTCAAGATAAATGACTTGTTTCCTTACCCTTTTAACATGGAATAATTGTAAATACCATTTATTCCAGGGTATAAACCATCATAGTTTGACAAATACAAAAGTAGAGGTGACCCCAAGGCCCATTTGATGGAATTATTTATTGTGTGCTAACTAATATACTATAGTAACATATACCTTTTACTTTTATTTCCAAAGATTCTAGCAAGATAATCCTTGGAATGATTCCTAGAATTATAAAAGAATTTAGTATCTAACTTTGACAATCTTTTAGACAAGTTAGTGCACCACTTCTCTTATAATCTTGAGCATGAGATTTAATTGGTAGATTTGATGCAAGAAAAAAAAGGATATTGAAATATTCAAAATTTATCTATAGTGATAGAGATCACTTCCAATCCAATATACCCATAGTCTACTAAACAAACAACTAGCCATTGTGTTTACTAAAAATTTACACTGTGAGATATCTTACAATCTAGAGTTGCAGTGTACACACATTTTTAAGGAAATCATTGACAAAGGTTTGTTGATCTAAAATCCCCTTATTTATAAAGGTATCATAACTCTAACCTCATTTAATCAAAATCATAGCTAGAACCAAAGCTAAAATAATGGCCAAAATTAGAACCAAGTCCAAGTGCAAGCATTGCAACCTACACAAGATAATAATTATGAAAAACCTAAGTAGTTTAATCACAACAAGAATGTTTTGTGAAATATATTAATTGATTCATTACATGTCCAAATGGCGTAAACACCATCTGCACAACCTTCACCACATATTCAAATTTTTCCTCACCAATAACTCTTTAAAAAATGTAATAAGCATAACAACCTAGACCAGTGTAATAAATGCAACAACCTATGCCTTTGAAAAAACCTTCTCCAATTAGAAATGTGCCTACTCATCACATCTTTAGTGATCTTGGAGAGCCCATTAAATCCATGTTTCTCAAGTGAACCACAACTAATCTAATTAACTAGCCTATTTTGAAGCACTATCCTAAGGCCATTGACTGTCCAAACTAGTATAGGAAAAATAAATTCTATGAGTATCATTAGGTTAATGGCCATAATTTGCATCATTATGTAAAAATTAAACATGTTATTGAGAATATGTTTGAAAATGAGAGACAACATTGGCAAATAGAGATTTCACATGTAATTAGAATCTAAGAGTCTAACAAAATTCTTTTCCTTAATAAAATACCCAATAACAATAGCAATAATGGCTAGTAAAACAACAACAATAGTATCAATAGCTAAAGTAGAACTAACAAAATTAGTAGCAGAACCAACAATTTTAATAAAATGGATAGAACCAAGGCCAGAATGATACCAACAACCAATAGACCTACCATATAGTTACACATGACTACAACATGGTTATAGGACATATTAAAGGAGGTCACATTAACACCATTTCTATCAATCCAAGACCAAGTACCAATTAGATAAGACTATTGCTAGTCATTCCCATTCAACCAACCCATATCAATGATCTTTCCTTGACTTAGGACCACATACAAGCAAACCAACAAGTAAGGATTCCCACTTTTGGACCTTATATTGATTACTCATCATTAGTTTATGATCATGCATAAGTGCACTAACTACTAATACTTATCTTATTTGGTCCCTCTCCATCTTCATTTGTTAGCAACAATGGTCTTGTATCTAATTCTGATTGTGTAATCACAACTTGGGGGTCAAAGACTAACATCTCAAGCCCACAACCATCTACCACTTCACCCATCATCCAAACAAATATTATGATTCAAAACAATTCATATCCTATTGTCCAAAAAAAGACATTTGACATTGTGGAATAATTATAGAAGATGCCTACACAAATCTCCATTTTGGATTTGTTGCATATGTCTACCATCCACAATAATTTCTTGATAGATTTCCTTAGTCAATCCCAAGTTCCTAATGACATATCTCTAGATAAATTTCAATCTTTGGTTGGACATCTAGCTCTAGGCCAATAATTAACCTTTAACTAAATTAATATGTCCTTCATTGGCCCTCTATGTAATAATCCATTATACATAGAAGTTGTAATAACATGGCATAAAGTAAAATTTGTCCTCATAGACAATAGATCAATCTTGAATATTATTTCTTTAAAGCTCATCAAGCTTCTTAGGTACATGATAGTAGATCTCCAAGCATAAATGATTATAATCAAATCCTAAAACAATGAATAATAGGAATCATAAAGCACCATTAGCTTGCTAGTTATCATTGGGCCATCGACCCATGATATGTTATGCCATGTGTTAGACCTTGATTTTCATATAATATTCTTTTAGGAAGACCTTTGATACATGAAATTCATGTAATCCCATCGACATTGCACTAGTGTATCAAGTTATCCCATTCATGTATAGAGGTTACTATTCTAGGATATTTGTAACCATATAAACATTTCAAGCATTTAGAGGCCAAATGCCAAAGCTATAACTACCATTTAGACTTAAATCTAGTTACCAAGAAGGACAAGGGAAAATTAATACTTTTTTATTCACTAGAAGCCAACTACATTGACCATGACACCCTTGATTTACTTTCTTAAATATTGCCTCTTGAAGTGTCTAATCATTATACTATCTCAACTAATGGCCAAAGAGAATACTTAACCCACAATACCTTTCACATTACTAAGCTTCCACAGAACCCAAAGTCCTTTAGAACACCAAAATCCAAACCTCTTATGGAATGGAAAAGAAAGGGGAAGGGTCATATTCATATTTTAGCATCTATTACTTTCATACCATCCACTGGCCAAAATAAGGGCCCACTTGAAGGTGATGAATCTTGGATGTATCATGACAAACTGGTTGACTATTATCTTAATGCCAAACATCCTATTTTAAATAAAATCATAGAAAAGCATGCCTATAAAGGAGGAGGCCTTAGGATAAATCAATAAGGTTCACTTGAGACAATTTCTACCACTCAGTATAAAGAAACATATTGTCTTGGATTTAAACTACTTCGAGGTGATCCCATGTATCTTATTCAAGTTCCATCACTAATGACTAGTGACAATTATGTTGATAGCAAATCAAAGTTTGATCATATCCCTTTTGATGACTTATCCCATACTAATTTATTTGATAATAATGCCATTTATACCCTTCAACTAGTTATTCTCCATAATCTACTTCCATTATATTATCCTCAACTAATAGATTGAGGCCAATAAGAATTAATAGTGTCAGTTGATGAGTTTCAGAATAATGAAGATTTCTATGATTTTCTAGGCCTTAAGGGAAATGTTTCATTGGGGGACCAAAAATAAGGATTCTCAATAAAAATAGATCCTAAAGCTTATTTTGGAGAAAGGGTGAACATCCTTAACCATAAACAATTAAATAAAATAGTGAGGTCCCAAAGTGAAAACATCTTCGAGGCACTTTTGGACCAAGGAAATAGTAAAGATAGAGGTTAGTTTAGTGGTGAAAACCTATTTTAGGCACCATTATATGGGGGTGTTCAACCTTCCTCAAACATAGACTATGATATCACTAATGATGAATTTGTATATGGGGCTAAATTTAATCTTGAAGAACAACAAGCTTTTGATCAAATCATCTAGGAGTTTCCAACCATATTTGTCACATGGCCATCTCTACCCTTTGAGGTTTCAAATTCATCATGCCTAGGAGAATTCAAAGAGTCATTTTTAATAGAGGATTTTATCATTACAAACTAGTTCAAATATTTTCCAACCATTGTAGAAGATGGTTCAACCCTTCTAGTATAAGACATGATAGAGGTGAACATCAGGACTCCAGATGACCCAAAATGGATCAAATTAGACATGTCCCTTAGTAAGGATTAATGTGAAGTTTTTATAGCCCTTTTAAGGGAACTTGTTGATATATTTATATGGACCTACTCTGGCATGCTTGGTTTGGACCCCTCCTTGGTTATTCACCAACTTTTGGTACATCCTGATGTTAAACCTATTAAACAAAAATTATGCAAGATGCATCCTTGCATTGTTATATTAGTAAAGAAAGAGTTGTAAAGTTTATTGGAAGTGAGATGTATTAATTTGATGCACTACTCAGATTAGATCTCTAATATTATTCTAATTAGAAATAATCCAAAAAGAATCAGGATCTGCATTAATTTTAGAGACATAAACAAGGCCTATCCCAAAGATGAATTTTCTCTACCAAACATTGACATGATTGTCAATTTCATAGTGGGTTATGAAATACTTTCACTAATGGATGGATTCTTAGGTTACAACTAGATCTAAATCATGCCAAAAGACCAACATAAAATAATGTTCACCACTCCATGGGGAATATTTTATTATCAGGTTATGCCATTCAGTCTTTAAAATGTTGGGGCCACATACCAAAGAGCCATGACCATCATATTTCATGATATGATGCATGATATTTTAGAATATTATTTTGATGACATACTAGTTAAATAAAATTCTAGGGCTAATCATCCAACAACAATAAGGAGGATATTTGAGCATCTATGTGAATACAATGTCATCATCAACCCTAAGAAGTGTGTTTTTGGGGTTACTTTAAGCAAATTGCTTGGAGTAATTATGTCTCATCAAGACATTGAAGTTGATCTAGCCAAATAATGATCCATAATAATGATTTCACCACTAACCAATTTGAAGTAGCTTTGTAGTTTGTAGTGCAAGATCCAATCTATTAGATGCTTCATATCTCAGTTGGCTAACAAGCGCCATCCCTTCACACACTTGCTAAATAAAGGGATAGAATTCCATTGGGATAACAAATGTTAGAAAATTTTTTAGTGTTTGAAATATTATCTATAAAATCCACCTATTTTATTTCCTCCCATACCAAGAAAGTCATTCTTGTTATATCTATCAGTTATTGATAAAGCCCTGGGGGCACTTTTATCTTAATAACATGATGATAATAGAAAGGAGCATGTAGTGTATTATTTAAGCCATATATTGTTTGTATATGAGCAAAATTATATGGCCATTAAAAAATCATGTTTATTTATGGTCTTAATAGCTCATAATTTACACCATTACATGTTGAACAATAAGACTATGATCATTTCAAAAGTAGATTTGCTCAAGTATTTACTATCCAAAATAGCTTTACAAGTCTACATAGCCAAATAGATCATGTTTTTTAGTGACTTTGAGATAGAGTATGTTAACCAAAAATCCATCAAGGGGCAAGTTCTTGTAGATTAGCTTGTTGAAGCACCCTTATAGATACATAACCTCTTAGATTCCACTTCCTAGATGAATCCATTATGACCATCATTGAAACACCTCTTGGGGAGTAGCACTAGAAGCTATATTTTGATGGATCATTTACAACACATGAATCAAGATTAGGCCTTTTTTTTATTATTCCAAATGGGAATCTAATCCCTAAATCATTTATAATTAACTTTACTTGTACTATTAACATGGTCAAGTATAAAACACTTATTGTAGGGTTTTGATATGTAGTACAATAAAAAATAGCACATCTAAAGGTTTATGGTGATTCTAAATTAATCATCAATTAGGTTACAAATCATTTTTAGACCAAGGATGATAATTTAGTTCCATACAAGGCCATGTTGACACTCTCAAATAGCAGATTTTTTATGTCTAATTGAACATATACCAAGGGCTATTAACAAAATAGCATATGCCATGGCTACTATGGGATCATTTATTCAACATATAGATGTGGCCAAAGAATACCAATTTCTCTTGAAAATTTACTAGTTTCAGCTAATGAACCATAAACTATCATAATGATATATGATATTTTTATTCCCAACTCTACTTAGTATTCAGACCTATACACCTACCTTCACGATCAAATTATTCCATTAGACCTATCTTACAAATAATCCAAATCCTTTATCCATCATGCCACATGTTATACCTTACATAAACCAACCCTATACCACCATAGTTTTGATGAAACTCTACTTCATTATTTAACTTTGATATAATCTACATTAGCATTACAAGAAGTTCATGAAGGAGTATGTGGAGCCCACACCACTGGGACAGTCCTCTCCAAAAATCTATTATGTACTGGGTACTATTGGCCAATGATGGAAGTAAATACAGTTGCATATGTAAAAAGATGTGATAAATGTCAATGACATCCTAATATGATTCATGCCCTAGCCAAGACTTTGAAACCAATGCTTACACCATGGCCATTTACTATATAGGGCCTCTATCTCATTGGGAAGATAAACCCCACCTCATTGGATGGCCATAAACATATCCTTACCACCACCAAATACTTCACTAAGTGGGTTGAAGTTAAACCCCTCACTTATGTGACTAGAAAGTAAATTTCCAAATTCATATTTTACAATCTCATTTTTCACTATGGTATCCCCTCTAACATTATATCTGATAATGGTGGATCATTCAAAAATAAGGATGTCAAATCACTATGTGCCTAATATAAGATTAAACAACATTTTTTCCTAGCATATTACCCTCAAAGTAATGGATAAGTAGAATAATCTAACAAAACCATCATCAACATCCTCAAAAAGATTATCAATGATGTTATCTATGATTGACACCTCCAAATATTCCATACCCTCTAGGCATATCATACCAATCACCATACTCTAACAAGAGCCACTCTATACTCACTTGTTTATGGAACTAAAGCCATTATTCCCATTGAGGTTAAGTTACCTTATTTATACATCTCTCTAAATCATGTCCTAGATGATGAAGACTATTAAGTAGATCACCTACAAGATCTGGAGTTACCCAATGAGAAATATTTGAACATAGTAAACAACCTACAAACATACCAAAATTGACTATGTGGCCACTACAATCGATGTGTGAAACATATAAAATTTGGGCTTGGTGATCTTGTTCTTAAATAAAATCAAAAGAATACCATAGTGGAGAAGAAACATAAAGGCAAGTTTAAACCTAATTGGGTAGGTCATTTCATCATTATTTTAAACTATAGAAATGGAGCATAAAGGTTCAATACACTAAATGAGGATGAATTTGATGAGCCAATGAAGATTATATACCTCAAGTATTACTTTTCTTGAGTAACCTATGGTATTATCTATGAGGACCTATTTTAAGTTATACCATAATATCAACTTTCTTTTTTGTACCATACCATTCTATCACTTTTCCATTCCATCATTCTATTCTACCATACCATTTTTATTGATTGAGCTATTTTCATCCTACCTATTGAGCCTGTTTAACATTAATTCCATGGCTGATTTTAAAATGAAGATTTAGATCAAGTTTTAGTAGTTATTTCAATTATTCTAGATAAAAGTCATATTTTGGAGTAATATGGTAGTGGTTTGTTAGTTGCATCCTTAATTTCTTGTTTCATTCTATACCAAGTATGCCTGATTATAACCACCTTTGGGAAAATCACTATCCCACCATATTTCTACTAATTATAACCACCTATGGTCAAATTAGTGTCCCACCATCTTGATACTAATTATGACCACCTATGGGTAAATTATTATCATTAACTTATGTCATTGTTTCCTAGTTATAACTACCTATGGGAAAACTAAGGGCAACGCTTGTTTATCATGCCTTGAAGTACCACCTTGCCATGCCTATGTCATATTGTGCCATTGTGCCAAATTTACCTATTTTGTTTGAATTGGCTACTACACTAGTAAAATTCCTATGTTTTAAGGTGAAATTAAAGTGACTTGAGGTCCCATCCGAGGACTATGTAGGTAATACTCGATTTACATTGAGATCATCTCAGTCACCCTTTTCCCATACTCTTGCCATTTTGTGAGTAACCTAAGCCATGATCTTGATGTTTTATGAGTAATTTATTAATTTTGAATGCTCTCACCATTTTTTAAGCTTGGATTTTTTAGTATCTTGTCATTCTTGATTGAGTTGAGATGCTCTAAAAATTCCAAAAACATTTGTACAATTGATTTAAAAAACACAAAAAAATATTGACCACTTCTTTTCCTTAAGGATTCTAGGAACCCTCACTAAATCATAGTAAACTACTTTTCATTTAGTTTCCTCATCCTTATTGGCCTTCTTGTCCCACCCACTCTCACCATTTTATGAGCTTACTCCCATATCCTTTTCTATCATCCATCATGTTTTCTTTTCATCATTTTCTTCTATCTCATTTCTTGGGAAAACTACATTTAGCCTAAATTTATTATTATATATTATATCCATAGAATATGTAAGTATCATCCACTTGTCTAGTGCATTCAAAGACAGCATGGCCAACCCCTTCTTTTTTCTATTTCCCCATCTTGTTTTTTTGTTAAGTTATCTCATATATTTTTTAGTGGCAATGTTCATCGCCTTGTTTGTGTCATGTTTGTATTAACATTGTGATTAACCATTGTCTATTTATGTTTATTTCTTTTTGTGTGTTATTTCTTTCTTTTTATTTGATTTTGTTTGTTTGTGTCTTTACCTATTTATTTGATTTCTTTGTATGCCTTGATTTAGTCTATGTGCATTCATTGGGTGATTCTTTATGCACTATTCTTGAATCCATCCATATTCATACGTCAACATTGTCATCATGGTTTTTATCATTGGTGAATTATTTTCCACTAAATATTGGATCGGATGTTGGTCCTTATACATATTTTGGCCAAGTCCTCATGGTGTTTTATCATGATCCCTATCATCATGTACTATAGCAAAAATCAACTTTAAGTGTCTACATGGAAATGCAACAATGATATCTCCTTGGTACCAATAACATTCTTGATCTAATCCAAATCATATCCTAAATAGAGTAATTAAACAATGAAATAATTTTCCTTCCTTGCTAGTTCAGATGACCATCTCCTCACTAGCAGGTTGCCTAATTCATCTTTCTCCTCTATTTTATTTTGTCATCATCTTCCATATCATGTTTACTATAATCAGGGTATAATTATTATAACAACCTTTGGGAAAATCATTGAATACCATCCCACTTGCATTACCAATGATTTTAACCACCTTTGGGTAAATCATTGTGTTTCCATTCATTTGAAGGTTGATGATTATAACCACCTTTGGGCAAATCATTTTCTTTCATTTGCCCAACTAGGAAACATTTTCATGGTGATAATGCTTATAACCACCTTTTTGCAAACCATTATCTCTATCTACCTAACTAGGGCATGTTTTTATCCTAATAATGATTATAACTACCTATGTCCAAATCATTATTTTCCCTTTTATTGATTATAACTAGCTTTAGGCAAATTAGTCTCTTATTTCCCTAAACCTGTTTTGATGATTATAACTACCTTTGGGCAAATCATCACCTATTTTATCCCACCTATACCAATGATTATAAATGCTTATGGATAAATAATCTAATTTCTATACCTTGATTAGGGTAGATCTATGTGTGAATGATTATAACCACCTTTGGGAAAATCAATCTTTTCCACCCCATTTTATCTATTTAGTCCAATTATTTCCTCATTTTGAGGGATCATTTATTGTCCCTTTTGCCAACTGCTCCCTCAAGGAGAACCTACAGTTCATCCATTATCATTTAAGTCATAAGCATACAAGACCCTTTCAATATTTAAAAATATGTTACTATGCTTATAGATTACAATGCCTTCCTAAACAGGGGTAAATTATAGACACCTAGAAATGGCCACCAATGGACTTTAGATTGATTTTTACCAACCATTAAAAATTAAGCCTAAAAATCACTAAATATCCCAAATTTTCTTATTCATTAATTATCAAGGCTCTTAATCCCATTTAAACATCCCTAATTACGGTATACTACCATAAACAATAAAAACCTCTCACAGATTCATCTCCAAACATTCCACAGAGTTATAACATACAATTTGGCCTATACTCCTATTAAATGGGGAAAATATACACTTAGACATAAAATAAAATCTTGAAATTGATAAAATCCTAAACATAAATAATTAAAATGTTAAACCAAATTAAATGCTTATTTGAATTATCCATGTGTAATGAATGAAATTCTAAAAAAGAAAATTCAAACATGCAAATATCCTAGCATTTTTCATAGTTGCCATTTGTCAATTGTCAAATATCCTTAAATATCTCACCCATGCCTATTCATTGTTAATCATGAGGTTTTGAAACCTTTTAAATCTATTAGGGTTAATTAACTCACTTATGTTAGGTTTGAACCCATTCCAAGCTCTAACTACACTCTAACTCACCTTGGGTTGGGGATAGTTTCTAAACCTATAAATATAAGCATTTGCCTCTTATTTATGAGAGTCTAGATAGACTAATGTTATAATTTTGTTTTTATATCAATATTTCAAGTAATATTGTTATAATTCCAAAATCATAAGCCAATCCATCAAGCCACAAATAAAATCCATATCAAGCAAGCCAATAATGGTGCCAAGGAGAGAAGGAGCCACACAACTCCATTTTCCAAAGACTCTTTGAGCACAAGCTAATAAATCCAAATAAATAAATCATTTATAGCATTCAATGAAGGTAAGAGATCTTTTTTATTTTGTGTTTTAGTTATGTTTACAATTATTGTTTATTCACTAAGCTCCCCCTGTGATCTAGGCCTAGACATGTTATGCTTGTTAGTGTGTTTATTTCATTATTTTATATGAAAAATAACACTTGATCTAACCTCCTCTCTTGATTCAAATTCCTATGATCATAATACATAACTAGTGTACAACTTAAATAGTACATGGCATTCTCCTTTCCATTATCATCATGTTGAGCTAAAAGTGCCTGTAGGGTTTTATCTGTAGCTAAAAGGTATAGTAGAAATGGTTTTTCTAGCATAGGAGGCAATAAAATAGGTGGATTCACTAGATAGTCCCTTATTAATTGGAAATATTGTTGGTATTCATCATCCCAATGAAATTTCACACCCTTGTGCAAAAAATGTGTAAAAGGATGGCCCTTATTGGCCAAATAAGATATGAAGTGTTTGATAGACTAGATCTTCCCCTATAAACTATAGAGCTAATTCAAATTGGTCAATGGTGACATCTAGGTAATGGCTTTTAATTTGTTTGGATTGACTTAATTTTTCTTAAAGTAACTCTAAAAACATACTTCTTAGGATTGAGCTTGACTTTGTATTCATGTAGTCTTTCAAATATCTTTTGTAACGTTGTTAGATGATTAGCCTTGGTCTTTGATTTACTTAGGATTTTTTCAATGTATTTTTAAATAATTTCATGATTAATATCATGAAATATGATGGTCATGGCTCTTTGGTACATGGCCCTAGTGTTTTTGAGACCAAATGGCATAAATTGATAATAGAACATTCCCCACAGTGTCATGAATATTGTTTTATGTTGGTCTTCTGGTACAATTCAAATCTGGTTGTACTTTAAAACTCCATCCATCAATGAAATCATTTCATAACCCATTAAATATTTGATGATCATGTCAATGTTTGGTAGAGGAAATTCATCCTTTGGGTAGGCCTTATTTATGTCTTTGAAATTAGTGCATATTTTGATTCCTTCTGACTTCTTGCTAATTGGTACAACATTGGAGGTCCACTCTAAGTAGTCAATCATGTTGGGTGAATATTTTTTTACTGACACAATGGTAGAAAAATGGTTATTTCAACCAAAGTGTGATGAGATAAAATCTCTCCTCAAGACAAGGAGAGGCTCCCTTTTATTGTTAACTAACACAACACTTAATTATTTACACTTATTTACAATAATTTTATCATAGTGGTTTTTTTCATATCATCTAATTCTCTCTTTTTTAGAATTGATGTTCAATCACAAAATTCCTTCCGTTCTTTGTGATATACTTTGAAAATATAAGATCACTTGATGAAAAAAATATAATTGATATTCAAATTTGTTAGCTAAAAGATAAACAAGAATAATACCAATAGATTAAACTTAAAAGATAGAATAAATTTCAGACCAAAGTCTTCACCTTCTTTCCAACAAAGATTAAAATTATCAAATAAGAATAAATGGTAGCCCAAAGTCTCCTCAGTAATTCACTTTCAATGTGATCAGAAATCCAGTAACTAAAAAGTAGCTCAAAGACTTCAAAATCAGCCTTCTGGCACCTTCTGTATTATAGAAATTTTATACCACAATTCAATCAACTCATAAGAAAGTGTAATGGAAAATAAATAAGAACATCTCAACACACCACAATTTTATCTCAACACAAAGATTGAAAGAGCACTTGATTTTCTTATATTTAATGAATTTTTGATTTACAATATGAACACAAAGTTTCAAAATTATTTCTCAATTCAATAGCATATACCCTCTATAGAAAAATGGTGATCCTTTCTACAAAGAACATCCTCCTATTTATAGAGATTAGCTATGAAAAAAAATAGGAAAAACATAAAAACATTGACTTATTCATTGACAGAGTCCTATTTAACTTAGGACTATGTACTTTTCCTACGTGTAATTTACTTTAAACAAAACTACATATGGAAAATTGAAAAAGTAAACTAAGTGTCCTTAGACACATGAATTTATTCCTTTTTATTATTTTCTAAAAATTCCTCATATCTCTTGAATATAACTTGAACTTCACTGTTATCTAGGTTGGATATACTTTTGGAAATGGCAAGTACTCTTGTGATAGAATCTTCTAGGTTGACTGGCAAATCCTTGCTTTTGTCCAAGATTTTTTGTAATTTATCCATAATGACCTAAAATTTAATCAATTTTTCAATGGATTCCAATGTGAAATAACTTATTTCATTCTTTTTTTGGAGTAAAGATGTAAACTCTTGAATAACAATCTCCACAGGAAAAATTTCTTGAGAATCATTTCTAACTTGGTAGGGAAGTTCTCCAATTTTATCCACAAGATCTAACATCTTATTATCACACATATCTTTAGATTATTTGACATATTTAGCTATATTATTGATAAATTTTCTTTTATTCTTTATAGCTTCCCTGTATTCAATGAACATTTTCCTATTTGGAATGACCTTCTGCTCAACCAAAAGCTCCAGTTTGAATTTGCGTAGTTGAGTCCATGTATCAATATCCTTTTCAGTAAATTCTAAATATTGAGTGAGTTTTTTAATTATTTTCATAACTTATATTTTCATTTCACTTAGGTTATTCAAAAATCCAATGGTAGAATGAAACCTTTGAGTACCCTATATAGTTAATTTCTCAATCTAGGCATTGACTGCTTGACCCTGAGATCTAATTTTCTCTGCTTGTTGAATTGTCTTCTCAGTGTTTTCATGAATAATAAGATCAATAGACTCAGAAGGTTGGATGATTTTTAATAAATTAGAGGTTAGTTTTTATACTTGTACTTTGATTTTATTTTTGACCTTCTTGTCCTTATCATATCTCTCAATCAAAGAAGCCATTATTGCTTGTAAATTTTCCTTTGCACATTCATGAGTTTTTTTCCCAAGATCTATTAATCCCACTGCATATTTAGTGTTTGAATATCTTTAATGTTTCTATATTTTAGAGGCATTAAAAATTTATCATACTTATGCCCAAATTCAAAAATTACCCTTGATGTAGTTTTGGCTTTTATTTTGGGCTTTATTGACATAAGCTGACCAAAATCAAAGTCTTCTAGTGCCACTACTCACTTTTTTTCTTAGGTGTTTGTGATGCCAACCAAGGAGGAAGAGGAGATGGATCTCTTTGGATAAAGGATGTTAAATTTTGGGATACTTGGGGAGGGTCAATGGACTATGAAGTAAGTAGAATGGAAGGCAATGTGATGGAGTTATCTAGTAATGGGGTTGACACCAATGGGATTGTAGTAATAACAAGTGAAATTTGGGTTGGAGTGACCACCACTTTAGTTCTTATTGACATTTTGGACACTGGAGTGACAGTAACTTGAGTTTTTATCTTTGAAGAAGGTATTGACATAAATTTATCCATATCTTGTTGGGTGAAATATAAATTAGTTGGGGATCCCAATGACTTTGAAGGACTAGGTAGATTTTCCAATGAATCAAAAATTTGGTCTAGTGTACCTTGTGAAAGAACTTGAAAAAATGTGGCACTAAAAGGTGAAGATGGAGGTGAAAGAACAACTTTAGAAGGAACAGGATCAACTTGTACAATGGTACTTATGAAAGGAACTATGGAAAATGTTACCTATGAAACCATGGCTTGAGAAGTTTCACCTAAAGTAACCTTTGATTAAGTATTCTCTATTTTTATAGTCTATTGAAGCACTGGTTGAGACTCTTATGATGGTATTGATTGAGGTGGCGCCTCACTTGTGACTAAGATTTATTTTTTATCCACTTGAGCACTTTCCTCAACACTTGCTTCTTTACCTTTCTTCTTTCCTTTAGTGATAAACACAAATTTTGGATTTTATTTGGAATTAGAGGGCTCCTCTTTATTTTTAGTTCTTAGCTCCTCTCATTTCTTAGTAGTTTATTCATCATACTCTTCCTTAGAACTAGTCTTAAAAAATTTCAACTTAATTCCTTTAGATTCCAACCAAGCATTAGTTCTTACAAGAATAGGTTGAAATATCTCTCTAATAAAAGTGGATTCTTTAACTGACCATTGGATAGAAGGGAGAGGAGTTGAAGCCACTTAATTTTCCTCATATGAAGGATCTAATATATTAACATCATCTATAAAATCCCTAGGAATATTTATCAATTCAAAATTGACAATCTGATTAGTATTAAGGTGACTATAATCAAGTCTCCTTATATCTTCATCAGTTTTGCATTCTGCCCAAATATCTTCAATTTTATGCACATGAGTGATATTAAGTTTGAGCTTCTCCTTCATCATTATGTCATCAAAGTTTTCTCTAATTTTGATTTTTTAAACTGTAATCCACTACATCTCAATTTCCATAGTCTTAGCCTTTGGATTAGTGAAAATTGTGTACCAACTAGTACAGATTAGAAATTTTAAACCTCTCTTGAGCACCTAATTGTTTTTTATGCATGTTCTTCACTTGTCTACACATATCCATTAGTATTAGTTTATCACTTGGGTATGTGGGTAGCATGTAAGGTTGCTCATAAAATATTCCTACCCTGATGTATGTAAAAGTTAGGAATTGTAAGAAAATTTATCCAACCCTATTAACTTGTGCCCATGCTTGGTCTGAAACTCTCTTATTTTCAAGTTCTTTATCAAGAGTATAGATGAATATATATAATAAAGCATCATTAACTCTCATGTAATGCTTGACACTTCTTTTTAGAGTTAGCTATGGATAATGCTCATATGCAAGAACATTTTTCCTCTCATCGATATAATTTAGACCCAAGAAAGACTTCACACTGGCTGCAACATACACAAGATATTAAGTCATATAAAACTTGAGTGAAGAAGCTACCTCAGAAAGTTGATGATAGATAGAATCACTAACTTATTTATCCCAAAATATCCTTTGCTTGTTTCTTTTAATAATTAGAATGTATTGATATATCCATTCTTGAAAAATGTTTGAAGCAAACAACCCTTTCACTCTTCGGAGGAGAGTAATCAAATCTCCTATCTCCTCAAAAAAATCAATATGATACAAATACTTAGGATATCTAGCAATGGTGAGTCAAGGAGTCTTGATCCATTTGGATTTGATATGTTTCTTACACTTTGCAAGATATCTATCATAGTATTCTTGAGTTGATTCCATAGTTAAATCAGAATATTCTTCAATCTCAAAAAGGTGAAAAATTTTGTCAAAATATTCCTCATCAAGGCGAATTATCACCTTACACTCTAAATCCTTGATCGATTTGTTTTCCTTATCAAAGTGTGATGCCATGGTCAATATGAATTTAGAATCATGTGTTAATACTGGAAATATAGCATCCAAATGAATTTCACTATTAAGTACTAGCTAAAAATGAGATGCAATGGGTTCTCTTCCCAATCTTTGTAAAAATTTAACCATATCTACATGACCAATTTTTGTATCTCCAATTTGATCCACATTTGAATCAACTAAAAATAATGGGAAAACACCTTAATACTTGTACTTCATTGTCTTCTTGGTTGGAGAAATGTCTAACATTGATTAGATAGTTGTAAGTAAAAAAATTTGATTATCTAAAGTTAGAATTTTTTGCCATTTTTGGGAAACGTGTAGTTTAGAAAAAATTCTTTAAACTGCACGATGAGTTAAAATTAGTTTTGGTGTAATTTAGAAAAAAAATCTAAAATACATAGGAGTTGGTTAATTAGATGTAAATCAGAGAATTTTTTTTATTTTCACCTTAAGAATATTTCAGGTGTCAGTTTGGCTTTGGTGCATATTGGAGAAATTTCTTTGACATGTACCTAAGATTTATATTTGAGTGTAAGTCAGAAAATTCTTTTGCATGCACTCAGGTGAAGTTAGGTTACATATCAGAGAAAATTATTTGATATGCACTTGGGAAAAAAATTAAAATCTAGTGCACTTCAAAGAAAATTATCTGAAGAGCACCAAGCTTTGTGTACTTTGGAGAAAATTCTTTGAAGTGCACTAGGGCAAATGTAGATGTGTAACTCAAAGAAAATTATCTAAAATGCTTGGACTTAGTTAATTTGTTTTAGGGCAAAGAATTTTTTGTGAATTATCCCATAGGGTTTTGGTTTGTTTCATGACTTTTTTAATTTGTTCAAACATATGAAACTTGGCATGGAAGGGAGGGTAATGATAACATAAAATAAGAATCAGATAGATCCAATCAAACAACCACAAAGAAACAAAAAAGAAAATAATGAAAATTGAAACTAAAACCCTAAACAAGAAACACAAAAAGATAAAATAAATAACTCACCAAAATCTTGATGAGGAAGACTTCATAGATGAATTGGATTGATTGATGAAAATGATGAAGAGAACAAGTGGATTTGAAAATAGTGAGGAGGGATGCATGTGAGCTTGAAAATGATGAGGAGAGAGAAAATACAATGGTATAATAAAAATTA
Source organism: Torreya grandis (assembly GCA_037957365.1). NCBI lineage: Eukaryota > Viridiplantae > Streptophyta > Pinopsida > Cupressales > Taxaceae > Torreya > Torreya grandis. Next base: position 994,914 of record JARHVA010004829.1, on the reverse strand, counting down.
CATGGTTTAAATATATATAAGAAGGGTAATTAATATGTATTAATTATTGGTGTAATGGTGGGCCCACGTGCAAGAGAAGAGAAAAAAATTGAATTTGCATGTACAAAGTCAAATAAAAATAGTGATTCTATATGTACAATGTTAGAAAAATACTCTGACATTACATATGCAAAATAAAAAAAATGTTTGACTTCACACAAATTATATTCTAGGTCATAAAAATTATCTGACACAAAAAAAAAGAAATAAAGTGTAGTTCAAAGAAAATTCTCTGAACTACATGGGACGCTAAATTCCCTTAAAAGATCAACTTTCTTGAGAAAAACAAATGCAAAGAGGTAGATATTTTCCCCAATTTTGAGTTTAGAGCTCATAGGCTAAGAAATGGACAAGTTTTATAGGGGTTATCCCATGAATTAAGCCTGCTAAATGCAAGGACAATAGTTGGCTCTAACTGGGGACTTTCCTTCAAGTGTTCTAGGCTAAGAAATGGACAAGTTTTGTAGGGGTTATCTCATGAATTGAGCCTGCTAAATTCAAGGATAAAAGTTGGCTCTAATTGGGGACTTTCTTTCAAGCATTTTTGAAACACTTGAAAGAAAGAGAATCCTAGAACTCTAAGTTTCTTTCTCCATTAGACCACAGAGTCAAGTAACAGACTAGAAAAATAAAAAACAAAGAAGAATATATAGATATTTATAAAATATATAAACTTATCTATAACTTTACTAGTGAAAATCTTTAGATGTTTCCCACTGTATGGAAATGGTAATGGTGATCCATCTAGGTATGCAAAGAAGAAACTATGTTCTCCATTGAGTTGATAAATGAGAAAAGGACCCCTCCGTAGAGAGTCAAATTTTCTAATTCCTTTTGGCTCTCTTATTTTTCCCACAAGAGGACTAGATCCCCAACTTGAAATTCTCATGATTTAGCTTTCTTGTCAAAAAATTCCTTAACATGACTCTGATGTTTAGCAATTTGATCCACTACTTTTGTACATTGCTCCTCGATCTTGACAAGGTATATAATATGCTTTTCTAAAGAACTTTCAAACATTTCATCTTAATTTTCCCTAGCCAATCTAAGAGTGAGCAACTCTAATGTCATGGGTATTTCTATATTCAATCTATATAAAATTTGAAAAGGGGTCATACCAATCACTCATTAAGAAAGATATAATCAGCCCATAATGCATCATATAATGCTTTATGCCATGTCTTTTGATTATCTTCTACCAACTTCCTAATGATAGTTACCAAAATCTTATTACTTGACTCGATTTGACCATTTCCTTGAGGGAAGTAATCAGAAGTATGAGATAAAATGATCCCATATTTAAAACAAAATTGAGTCATCTCATGGGATGTGAGACAAGCAACACTATCAGTTATAATTTTTCTTGGCACACTAAATCTTGTGATGATATTCTCTTTGAGGAAGTTATAAACAACCTCTAAAGTGGAATTTTTGGTTAGAATTGCTTCCACCCACTTGGTAAAGTAATCTATAGCTGTGAGAACATAACTATGACCTGCACTTGATAATTGGTTCACTGCATTGATGAAATCAATACCCCATTGTTGAAAAGGTTCTTCAATGACTATAGACTTGAGAGGCAAGGTTGCTAACTTGGGTTTCCCCACAAATTGTTGGCACTTCTCACATTTATGCACCTAAGTGTATGCATCCTAAAAAATTGTTGGCCTATAATAGCTGGCCCATAAGATCTTACGAATTGTGACCAGGGCTGAAAAATGCCCTCCACAAGCCAAATCATGAAAAGATTCCAACAACTTACCTTGTTGTGCCTTATCTACACATCTTTAAAAAATTCCATCAATGTTCTACTTATAGAAACTATTATCCCAAAGGATAAAAATTTTAGCCTTGAGCTTGATTATCCTCTTTTCTTTACAAGACAAATGTTCTAGACATTCTCCATATGTGATAAAATGAGCAATGTCAGAATACCATTCATTCATTGTACTTATGAGCAAGACTATGGGAAGATCTTCCAATATGTCTTCTTCATTATTAGGTGCTTCTTCTGAATTAGTTTTTGCCATGAGTTGATGCAAACCTTTTCCATGGACAAGTTTTTTAGTCTTCATCTCCATATAATATTTTTGGATTTTAGTAATCTAATTACCTCTTTTACCTTCAAACTCTTGTTGGGTCAAAATAGATTTAATAGTAAAATCTGGTACTAGTGTAATGGTATGAGAATTGAGGATGTAATATCTAAAATTATTAACTACTTTCACTACATCATATGCATGTTTTTCCATGGATGAATATTTGAGCTCATGAGACTTCAAAGGGTAGCTCATGAATGATATAGGAGATTTAATCCCCTCTTCATTTGGTTGTACCAAGATTGTGGATAAGGTATGATCAGAAGCATAACTATATATAATGAAGTTATTGGTATAATTAGGGTAAACTAGGATAGGATCAAGTGCAATATCTTCTTTAATTTCATGAAAAGCATTTCTTCCATTACATTTCTAATGGAAATTTGATTTTCCTTTCATCATATTGACAATGTGGTGTGTCTTCTTAGCAAAATTAGGAACAAATATCTATAAGAAATTCACCTTCCCAAAGAAGGAATGAACTCCTTTATTACTCAATGGAAAATTAAGATTTTGAATTGACTTGAACCATTTAGGATCAATCTTGATTCCTTCTTTGGATACAATGTGTCCAAGGAGCTTACCTTTTGTAACCCCAAATATGGATTTCTTAGGATTGAGAGATATCCCATGTTCATGGCATCTCTCAAGCACTTGTTGTAAATGGTCACAATAATCTTGATGCTTTTTTGATAAAATGGTTAGGTAATCTAGATAAACCATAATAAACTTACCGATTATATCTTAAAAATTCAAATCCATATCCCTTTGCAAGGTAGCACCAGCATTGATCAATCTAAAAGGCATCTATGATATGCAAAAGTTCCCCATGGAGTAGTGAAGGCTATCTTATGTTGATATTCATCATGAACCTCCACTTGATTGTATTCTTAGAAATTTTATAGCATAGACAACATCTCTAAACTAATCATAGTTTGCAATACTCAGTCCATTATCGACAGTAGATAATTATCCTTAAGTGATAATTGATTCAAATTTTGGAAGTCAACACAAATGTGAATCTCTCCACTCTTTTTCCTCATAGGAACAATATTTTCTATCCATGTGGAGTGATGTATGGGAAAGATAATGTTAGCATTCAACATCTTTTGAATTTCATCAAAGATGGTACCTAATATTTTGGGATTATACTATCACTATTTTTGCTTGTGAGGTTGAGATCCTAGCATGAGAGGAATATCATGTTGCACTTCCTTAGGCCTAGAATATTTTAGATCAATATATGAATATGATAATACATCAATGTATTGATGTAGAAGATACACCAACTTTTCTCTTTTCTCTGATGAGCAACATTTCCTAATATTTATCATTTTGGGGTCACTCTTTGTTCCTATATTAGCTTACTCAATTTTTGTAGATGAATCAGATTTTGATTGTTGAAATTTGATAAATCAATCATGCTTATCAAAAATTCTTTCCAAAGATACCAACCCTTTAGGAATCTTATTCCCTTTTAACTATAAAATTTCTTTGCTAATTTCCTCATTAACTTCATAATTTGATTCTTGAGGAGTGGAATCACTTCCTTCAAAATATAACTCATTAAAACTTTCTACCTTCTTCAAAATGAGATGATTTGCTCATCATTATTAAAAACCTACCAATGATTAACATTATCAGGAACACTGGGCTAAAAAACTAATTCAATGGTATACTTGTTTCCTTGAACATCTTTGTGAGGAATTAGGAGATTGGCTAAAATAGCCAATGAATTAGATCTGTCATTATATTCACATGAAACCATTGATATATTAAATGCATCAAAACTTTCCATGCAATCCCAAACTCAATTGTGATAATGCTTTAGTCTTTCATTCTTCATTTGATATAGATTCCTAGCTTGACAAATTATTAGCTCAACATTACCTTGTGCATGAAAATTTTTTATCCCTTTCTTTCGTGCAACTTCCATTCCTAACAACAATGCCTAATACTCAGTAGTATTTTTATTATTATCAAATTGTAACTTGAAAGAGAAAGGGAAGATTTTTCCTTTTGGGGATATGAGAACTATCTTATCTCTATATCCAATTGAAGAGCAACTCATATCAAATTCCAAAGTCTAAACATCATTTGAACAAAATCCAAAATCTCTTCATCTAAAGAGAGAGATTATTCTATTATTTTATATTTTTTTGAAATATAATTTGAAGATATTAGATCTTCATCTATAGACAATAAATACATACCCATTCTAGAAGTTTCTAAGAGAATCTAGGCTTTTGGGTCCCTAGTTTTTATCATAGTATACTTCACTTTCTTCTCTGGGTGAAGTTTCTACATAACACCCTTAATAGGTATCCTAGCCTCAAATCAATCCATATTGATTTCTCCACTAACATTTTTACAAAATTTGCACCCTAATAAAACTCCATATGAGGTTAGAACATCAACCACTAAAACTGTTATTTTGATCTTTTTCTTTAGAAATGTAGCAAATACAAATTATGCATCCTTGATTTGGCCTATGAGAGGTACTTATTTGGTTTCCTTTGAGAAGCAATGGCCAAAATTATTTTTCAAGGTTAACCCCAAGGCAGTAGCCACCTTGGTAGGCATCACATTATCAGAAGCACCCAAATCAATAATAAATTACTGATCTTATAACCATTGACAAATAAGGAAATATATAAAGGTTCTATTTTTCTAGAGTTAGATGTAGGAGTTACAACCAAGTTATTTTATTTATTTTTGTCTTAGGTTCAAGTGGTACACTCTTATCCAAAGTCTGATCAGAATTAATCACTTTGCTTTTTACAAATTTTTCCAATCTTTCAAATTGGTCAAGATTTGAATGGAGGTACTCAGCCTCTAACATTTGGATTTTTGTTTTCTTAGCATGATCAATGATATAAAAATCTAGATATAGGGTAGTTGAAGAAGATAATACATTTTCATTTTTAGGTTTCAGGTTTTGGGCACTAAGTCTAGATGTTGAAGGAGAAGAGATAAAATTATGAGGAGTACTTACTTGTTTATCCACCACCCTATCCTTTGGTTGAACTAGCAAAGGAGTTCCTCTTTTGGAAATTGTAACCTCCTTTCATGGTTCATCTTTGGATTTTTTTATCAACCTTTTGTTTTTGATTTGGCTAACTTTGAGAATGGGTGAAGATGGCATAAGACTCACCATGTGTGTCTTCCTCTTGTTCAGCTTCTTCTTCAAAGTTTGGAAACATGATATTAGAGTCACCAACATCTCCCTCTTCATTTCATATAAAGGGATTAACATCATCTTCAAGAACATATTCTAGCTTCAAAACATCATCATTCTTAGGTTCCAACCAATTAACTATTGCATTATCTGGTGGTGCCTCCAGTGCAAGCCTTGCTTGTGATGGAGGAAGCTTATTCTAATTTTAATTTCTAGTAGTGTTATTAAAATAATTTGAAGCATTTGGATATGTTCTCCTTGGAACATCCTTGTATGAAGGAAAACACATGCCTTGAGACATTTTCTTCTTAAATGCAAGCAACTCATTTGCTAGCTTTTGAACCATGGGATTCATAGTGTTAGGAGGAGGTGAATTTGTAGAAGGCTAGCTTCTAGACTTAATAGAATTATTTCTCACCTTCCCTACTAGAATCAAATCATATTCTATTTTAGTGGCCAAACTTTGAGTGACATTGAGATCAGCTGGGGCTACTCTTCACAAAAGAAAACTCACTTTAGGTAATTGAGGATTAATGAAGAAGCACTTCAGATTCTCAGGTATACGTCAAGTAACTACCAGAATCTTATTCTTCAACTTATTAAACTTTGCCACAAACTCATGCATAGGATCATGTGTTTGTTTACTCATTTGTGTAAGCTAAGCCAACAAGTCATGAACAAATTTTATAGGCTTGAACCTTTCCTCAAACTTAGTCTTGAGTGTATCCCAATTATTGATAGTACTAGTTACAAGATGATTGAACCAATTAGTAGTAATGCCTTGGAGTGTTTCTACAAACAAACTTATAGAAACATCCTTATGTTCCACTCCAAGAACTCCACATGCAATATAGAATGTATAAATATGTTCATCTAGATGTTGCTTTCCATTACCATAAAACTTAGGAAATTTTTTTTGTGAGCCATGAGGTAGTTCATGAGATGAAGGTGCCAAATTCAATGGACCAAAAGCAGTCCCCCATGGACCTTGATCTACCATTCTTTATGGATTATATGAAGGTATGAAAAACTTTTATAAAGGAAAAATAGGCAAAACTCTATGAACATTGTAAGCTTCTCCTAGTATACAAGATTTTATATTTGTAGGTGGAAAAATTCTAGTATATTGAAGAAGTGACCTTGCACATGTCAGTAAAAGATTGAAGTTGTGTAATTATAATAACTCAAATGTTGGATCAATGAGTCTTGTTACCCTTCTACCATGAGTGTAAATTTTTTCTACCAGAATGTAAAATTACTCATAAATAAAATAAATTAACTACAGCAAAATAGTAGCAAATAATAAGGTATTGGTCTATTTCAATCGAATGAGTGTAAAGCTCGGTTTCTTGTTTTTATCCATAGTGGAGTTACCAAAAATAGTTGGGTGAATATTTTTTTACTGATAGAATGGTATAAAATGGTTATTTCAACCATATTTTGATGAGATAAAATCTCTCCTCAAGCCAAAGGGAGTCTCCCTTTTATTATTAACTAACACAACACTTAATTATTTACACTTATTTACAATAATTTTATCATAGTGGGTGTTTTCATATCATCCAATTCTCTTATTTTATAACTTATGTTTAATCACAAACTTCCTTCCATTCTTTGTGATATACTTTGAAAATCTAAGATCACTTGATGAACCAAATATAACTAATATTCAGATTTGTTAGCCAAAAAATTAACAAGAATAATACCAACAAAGTAAACTTAAAAGATAGAATAAAGTGCAGCCCAAATTCTTCACCTTATTTCCAAAAAAGATTAAAATTATAAAATAATAATAAAAGTCATCCCAATGTCTCCTCAGTAATTCACTTTCAATGTGATCATAAACCCAGTAACTAAAAAGTAGCTCAAAGACTTCAAAATCAGCTTCTTAGCACCTTCTATCTTATAGAAATTGTATACCATAATTCAATCAAATCATAATAAAGTGTAATGGAAAACACATAATAACATATCCAGCACACCACAATTTTATCTCAACACAAATATTAAAAGATTACTTGATTTTATTATATTTAATTAATTTTTGATGTATAATATGAACACAAAGTTCCAAAATTATTTCTCAATTCAACAGCATTTCCCCTCTATATAAAAATGGTGATCCTTTCAACAAAGAGAATCCTCCTATTTATAGAGAGGATCTATAAACAAAAATATGAAAAACATAAAAACATTGATAGAGTCCTATTTGACTTAGAACCATGTACTTTTCCTATATGTAATTTACATTGAACAAAACTACATATGGAAAATTACAAAAGTAAACTAAGTATCCTTAAACACAAGAATTTCTTCATTTTTATTCTTTTCTAAAAATTTCTCATATCTCTTCAATATATCTTGAACCTCATTTTTATTTGGGTTGGATGTACTTTTACAAACAACAAGTACCTTGTGATAAAATCTTCTAGGTTGACTAGAAAATCCTTGATTTTGTCCAAGATTTTTATTAATTTATCCATAATGACCTGAAATTTAATCAATTTCTCAATGGATTCCAATGCAAAAGAACCTATTTCAATATTTTTTTGGAGAAAATATGTAAACTCTTGAATAATAGTCTCCACAAGAAGAATTTCTTGACAATCATTTCTAACTTGGCAGGGAAGTTCTCCAATTTTCTCTGTAAGATCTAACATCTTATTATCACACATATATTCAAATAATATAATATATTTAAATAGATTCTTGATAATCTATTTTATTCTACATAGATTCCCTATATTTAATGAACTTTTTCCTATTTGGAATGACCTTCTGCTCAACCAAAAGTTCCAGTTTGAATTTGTGTAGTTGAGTCCATGTATCAGTATCCTTTTCAGTCAATTCCAAATATTGAGTGAGTGTTTTAATTATTTGATAAATTTATATTATCATTTCACTCAAGTTCTTCAAAAATTTAATGTAGAATGCAACCATTGAGTACCCTATGTTGTTAATCTCTTAATCCAAGCATTAACTACCTAACCCTGAGATCCAATTTTCTCTACTTATTAAATTACATTCTCAGTGTTTTCATGAATAATAGAATCAATAGACTCAAAAGTTTGGGTGATTTTTAGTAAAGTATAGGTTTGTTGTTCTACTTGTACTTTGAGTTAATATTTGACCTTATTGTCCTTATCATATCTCTCGATCAAGGAAACCATTACTACTTGTAAATCTTCCTTTCACCTTCATGAGTTTGTTTCCGAATATCTATACATCCCACTACATATTTGGATGCTTTAATATCTTCAATGTTTATATCTTTGGGAGGCACTAAAAATTCAACATACTTATGCCTAGATTCAAAAATTACCCTTGACGTAGTTTTGGCTTTCTTTGTTGTTTTAGGCTTTATTAACATAAGCTGACCAAAATCAAAGTCTTTTGATGCCACTACTCACTTATTTTTCTTAGGTGTTCATGATGTCAACCAAGGAGGAAGAGGAGATGGGTCTCTTTAGACAGAGAATGTTAAAGCTTGGGATACTTGGGGAGGGACAATGGATTGTGAAGTGGAATGGAAGGCAATATGATAGAGGTATCTAGTAATAGGGTTGACACTAATGGGATTGTAGTAATAATAGGTGGAATTTGGGTTGGAGTGACCACCACTTTAGTTCCTATTGACATTTTGGACACTAGAGTGATAGGAACGTAAGTTGTTATCTTTGAAGAAGGTATTGACATGAATTTGTCCATATCTTGTTGGGTGAATATATAAATTAGTTGGGGTTCCCAATGACTTTGAAGGACTGGGTAGATTTGATAATGAATCAAAAATTTGGTCTAGTGTACCTTGGAAAGGAACTTGAAAAAATGTGGCACTAGGAAGTGAAGATAGAGGTAAAAGAACAACTTGAGAAGGAACAAGATCAAATTATATAGTGGTACTCATGGGAGGAACTATGGAAAATGTTACCTTTGAAATTATGGCTTGAGAAGTTTCAACCAAGGGAACCTCTGATTGAGTATTCTTTATTTTAATAATTTGTTGAAGCACTAGCTAAGACTCTTTTGATGTTGTTTATTGAGGTGGTGCCTTACTTATGATTGGGATTTATTTTTTCTCCACTTGAGCACTTTCCTAGAGACTTGCTTCTTTGCCTTTCTTCTTTCTTTTATTAACAAACACAAATTTTGGCTTTTGTTTGGAAGTAGAGGTCTCCTCTTTGTTTTTGGTTCATAGTTCCTCTCATTTCTTAGTAGTTTCTTCATCATACTCTTCCTTAAAACTGATCTTAAAATGCTTCAACTTAATTCCTTTAGATTCTAACCAAGCATTAATTATTACAAGAATAGGTTTAAATCTATCTCTAATAGAAGTGGATTCTTTAAATAACCATTAGATAGAAGGGAGAGAAGTTGAAGCCACTTGATTTTCCTCATATGAAGGATCCAATATATTACCATCATTTATCAAATCCCTAAGAATATTTGTCAATTCCAAATTGATAATCTGGTGAGTAGTAAGGTGACTATAATCAATCTCCTTATATCTTCATTAGTTTTGCATTCTTCTCATTTATCTTCAATTCTATGCACATGAATGATATTACGTTTGAGCTTCTCCTTCATCATTCTATAATCAAAGTTTTCTCTACTTTTGAATTTTAAGTATAATCCACTGCATCTCAATTTCCATAGTCTTAGCCTTTGGATTACTAACCAATACTGATTGGAAATTTAAAACCTCTCTTATGAGCACTGATTGTTTTTTATGCACGTTCATCACTTGTTTGTACATCTCCATTAGTATTATTTTATCACTTGGGTATCTAGGTAATATATAAGGTTGTTCATAAAATATTCCTACCCTGATGTATGTAAAATTTGGGAATTACAAGAAAATGCATCCAACCCTATTGACATGTGCCCATGCCTAGTCTGAAACTCTCTTATTTTCAAGTTCTTTCTCTAGAGTGAAGATGAATGTATTAAAGAAAGCATCATTAATTCTCTTGTAATGCTTGACACTTTTTCTTAGAGGTAGCTATAAATAATGCTCATATATAGGAACATTTTTCCTCTCATCGATAGAATTTACACCCAAGAAAGACTTCACACTGGGTACAGTATACACAAGATATGAAGTCATATAAAACTTGAGTGAAGAAGCTACCTCAAAATTTTGATGAAAAATAGCATCACTAATTTGTTTACCCTAAAATATCCATTGCTTATTTCTTTTAATAACCAAAATGTATTGATACATCCATTCTTGAAAAAGGTTTGAAGTAAATAACTCTTTCACTCTGTTGAGGAGAGTAATCAAATCTCCTATCTCCTCCAAAAAATAACTACAATACAAATACTTGGGCCATCTAGAAATGGTGGGTCGAGGAGTCTTGAGCCATTTGGTGTTGATATGTTTCTTACACTTCTCAAGATCTCTATCATAGTATTCTTGAGTTGATTCTATAGTTAAATCAAAATATTCTTCAATCTTATAAAGGTGAAAATTTTTATCAAAATATTCCTCATCAAGGCGAATGATCACCTTACCTTCTAAATCTTTAACCAATTTGCTTTCCTTATCAAAGTGTCCTTCCATGGTCAAGATGAATTCAAAATCATGTGCTAATACTAGAAATGTAGCAACAAAATGAAATTCACTATTAAATACTAGCTACATATGAGATGTAATGGGTTCTCTTCCCAATCTCTATATAAAGTTAGCCATATCTACATGACCAATTTGTATATCTCCAATTTGATCCACATTTTAATCAACTACAAATAAATGGGAAAACACCCTGATACTTGTACTTCATTATCTTCTTATTTGGAGAAATGTCTGACATTGATCAGATGGTTATAAGTAAGAAAATTTGATTATCCAAAGTTATCATTTTTAGGAAATGTGTAGTTCAGATAAAATTCTCCAAACTGCAAGATGGGTTAAAATTGGTTTTGGTGCAATTCAAAAAAAAATCTCTAAAATACATAGGAGTTAGTTAATTAGATGTACTTCAAAGAATTTTTTTATTTACACCTTAAGAAATTTTTAGGTGTCAAGTTTGCTTTGGTGTATATCAGAGAAAATTCTCTGACATGTACCTAAGATTTGTATTTGAGTGTAAGTTAGAGAAAATTCTTTGACATGCACTGAGGTAAAGTTAGGTTACATATCAGAGAAAATTCTTTGATATGCAATTGAGAAAAAAAATAAAATATAGTGCACTTCAAAGAAAATTCTCTAAAGTGCACCAAGCTTCATGTAATTCAAAGAAAATTCTCCAAAGTGCACTAAGGTGAATGGAGATGTACAACTCAGAGAAAATTCTTTGAAGTGCATGGACTTGGTTAATTTGTTTTAGGTGCATGCTGGATAATTTTATTTGACTTGCACCCTAGGGTTTTGGTTTGTTTCATGACTATTTTAATTTGTTCAAACATATGAAACTTGGAAAGGAAAGGAGGGTAATGATAGCATAAAATAAGAATTAGATAGATCTAATCAAACAATAACCACAAAGAAACAAAAATTAAAATAATGAAAATTAAAACTAAAACCCTAAATAAGAAACACCAAAAGACAAAATAAACAACTCATTGACACTTTGATGAGAAAGAATCCATAGATAAATTGGATTGATCGATGAAAATGATGAAGAAAACAAGTGGGTTTGAAAATGGTGAGGAGGGATGCATGTGAGCTCAAAAATAGTGAAGAGAGAAAAGACAATGGTAAAAATAAAAATTGCATGGGTTAAATATGTATAAGAAGGGTAATTAATACATATTAATTACTGATGTAATGGTAGGCCCACGTGCAAAAGTAGAGAAAAATTCTAAATTTGCACATACAAAGTTAGAGAAAAATAGCACTCTTGCACATGCAATATCAAAAAAATTCTCTGACATTGCATATACAAAATCCAAAAAAACCTCTGACTTTTCACAAAACATATGCCAAGTTGAAAAAATTCTCTAACACAACAAAAAAAGAAACAAAGTGTAGTTCAGAGAAAATTCTCCAAACTACATGGGATGCTAAATTCTCAATTCAACTTTCTTGGGAAAAATAAATGCAAAGAGGTAGATATTTTCCTTGTTTTTGGAGCTTAAAGCTCATGGGCTATGAAATAGACAAGTTTTATAGGGGTTATCCCATTAATTAAGCCTACTAAATTCAAGGATAACAAAACAATCGAATACATCTTACTTTTAAGATTATTTTCAACTCTTTCTTTACTAATACAACAATGTAAGAATGCATCTTATGAAAAAGAATATAGGTTTGGCAATAAGATGGACCATAAGATGGTGTACAACCAAGGCAAGGTCCAAACTTGGAATGTTTGAGTAGGCCCAAGAAAATATATCAAAAAACTCCTTCAAAAGGGTTGTAAAGACTTATCATTCCTCCTTAATTAGGGATGCACCTAATTTGATCCATTTTAGGTCATGTGGAGTCCCAACATTAACTTTTATAGTGTCCTTTACAAGAAGTGTTGAATTGTCTTCTAAAATGGTCGACAAAGATTTGAACTTATCTATAACGGTGGAGTCTTATGTTAGGACTAGCTCTTCAAGTTCTCCTAGGCACTTTGAATTAGAATCCCCCAAGGGTAGGGATGGCCATGTGATAAATAATACTAGTAAATCTTGGATAATTCAATCAAAATCCTATTTTTATTCAAAACTAAACTTAGACCTATAGTCAAGTTCATCATTGGTGGTCTCTTGAACTATGTTTGAGGAAGGTTGAACACCTCTATCAAATGGCACTTGAAATAAGTTTTCACTACTAGATTGGCCTTTCTCTTTACTATTTCCCTGGTCCAAAACCACCTAAAATAGGTTTTCACTTTAGAACCTCAATGTTTTATTTAATTTTTTATGGCTAAGGGTGTTCACCTATTCTCCAAAATAGGCATCAAGATCTAATTTGATTGAGAACCCTTGTTTGTGGTCTCCCAATGGAACATTGTCCCTAAGGCCTAGAAAATCTAAAAAGGCCTCATCATTATGAAACTTATCCACTATCACTATTGATTTTTATTGATCTTAGTCTATCAGTTGAGGATAATATAAAAGAAGTGGATTATGATGAATAGTTGGGTAAAGATTATAAATGTCATTAGTGTCAAATAAATTGGTATTTACTAGGTCATTGAAAGGGATATGATCAAACTCTACTTCACTATTAGCATTTTTGTCACTAATCATTGGTGTTGAAACATGAATTAGGTACATGGGGTCACCCCCAAGTGGTTTAAATCTAAGACCATATGTCCTTTTGTATTGAGTGGTAGAAATTAGCTCAAGCAAACCTTGTTGATTTATCCCAAGGCCTTCTCCTTTGTAAGCATGCTTCTCCATGATTTTTTTTGAAATGGGATACTTGGAATTTAAGTAACAATCATCTAGGTTATCATTATACAACTAAGATTCATCATCTACAAGTGGGTCCTACTCTTGGCCAGTGGTTAGTATAAAAATGATAGGTGTTGGACCATGCAATTTTCCTTTGCCCTTTCTTTTCCATTCCATGCAAGGTGGTTTAGATTTAGGTCTTCCATAGGACTTGGTGTTTTATATAAGCTTAGAAATATGGAATGTATTATGGGTTAAATATTCTCCTAGGCCATTAGCTAAGATGGTATAATGATTAGATATTTTAGGAGGTGACATGTGGGAAAGTGAATCAAGTGTTTTAGGATCAATTCATTGGCCTTAAGTGAATCAACAAGTATTTATTTCCCATTAGCCTTCTTAAGAACTATACTTAAGATAAAATGATAATTATAGATTTGGTACTCAGACTCTAAATGATTTCAATGTTTTAGATTAAGGTAAAAATAGGTTTTGAAGGGACCCCAAAACCCTTTATCAGATTAAAAAGATAGAGCAATTACAAGCATCAGGATAAGCAATCCTTAAACCTACTAAAAAGTAGTAACAAAATCAATTAATACAAGGACAACAACGTTATCCAATTAATATTCAGCCCCCTAATAATCCAAATAAAGATTTTCTATCTATTTTTAGGGGTAAAATCTAGAATAGTTGCCTGCCTGCCATCAGCAATATTCTGCATACTTTCAAGCTCTCTATTTTTCTTAGTTGATCTTCTTCCCGGTCTGTCTGGAGAGCCTACATCCGGTTTCAATTTTAAATATTGTTAATCTCCTTTTCCAGATTTATCCATAGAAGCAGGATGTTTCGCCTTCATTTTTTGGTCTTTTTTGCTGCTTCTGGTTTCTACCCCCTTAGTAATTGTCTTTTTTATCAGCGCTTTTCTTTGGTTTAGAAAAAGCTTTAAGTTTTCTCCATTATAATTTACAGTAAGATCCGTCAAATGGAAATCATTCTCAGCCTGAATCTCCCTGGACTGAGATAAAAGACAATCTCCCTCCTCTAATTTATTTCCAGCTACAGCTAAGAATTTTCCTTCCTCCAACTTTGTTTTGTCCTCTACATCTCTCCATCAGTCTTTAATCTTTTGACAGACAATGATTTGTTTTGATACAACTCATCTATTCTTTGTGCAAGATTTATGGTTTTTGTTTGCAGCCCATATCCTTCTTTCTCAGATTTATCTTCCTCAATAGCAAACTCTTCATCCGCCTCAGTTTGTGGGGCTTTGGGAGCTTCAATAGAAAGCTCTTTCTCTACCTCAGCATAAATAACTTTAGAATCTTCATTATTCTTTAGTTATTGTCGATTATTTTCTTTGGGTTTCCATACTTTCTTGTGCTACACCTTTGTCTTTCTCTCATCCAAAACACTGCTAGGATAATTTTTTCTTTTGTAAGGATAGTTTCTGACCCAATGCCCCTATTTTTTACATGCATAGCAATAAATGATTTCAATGTTCATATGGATATAAATATCTATAGATAGTGACCTCCATACATGAATGAGAGAAGTTGATACACTAGTGTAATGTTTAAAGGATTATATGAATATCATGTATCCAAAGTCTACCCAAAATCATATTATATGAAAACTCAAGGTCTAACGCATGGCATAATGTATCATGGGTTAAAGGCCAAACGATAAATGGTAAGCTAATGGTGCCTTATGATTACCACTCTTCATTGTCATAGGCCTTGATTGTGATTATTTCTAGCTATAGATCAGTTATGGTGTACCCAATAATATTGATGAGCTTTAGATACATGATATTGAGACCCAATCCATTATCTATAAGGACACACTTCACTTTGTGTCATGTTATGACAAATTTGATGTACAATGGATTGTTATGCAAAGGGCTAAGATATGACATATCATTTTGGTCAAAGGTTAATTATTAGCCTAGGGCTAAATTTCCAACCAAATATTGAAATTTGTCTAGGGATATGTCATTAGGAAATTTATATTGGCCAAGGAACTCTGTCATGATATTCTTGTGGATGGCGGACTATGCAACAAATCCAAAATGGAGATTTGTGCAGGTGTCTTTTGTAATTGTTCTACATTATAAAATGTCTTTTCTTACATAATGGTAAATGGATTGTTATTAACTAGAATGGTTGGTTATATGGGTGAAGTGGTAGATGGTTATGGGCCTATTATGGTAATTTTTGACCACTTAATTATGATTGCATAATTAGGATTAGATATAAGACCATTGTTGCTAACAAATAATGTTGGTGGGGGACCGAATAAGATAAGTCTTGGCTACTAGTACACTTGTGTGTGGCTACCAGTCAATAATTATTTATCAGTGTGTGGTCTAAAATTAGTAATCCTTGTTTGTTAGTACACCTGTATGCAGTCCCAAGTCAAGGAAGGATCACCAGAATGGGTTGGTTGATTGGAATTAATAATTAATGGTCTTATTTGATTGGTATTTAATCTTAAATTGATGGAGATGGTGGAAATATGACCTCCTACAATATGGCATACAACCTTATTTCAGTCATGTGCAACTACATGGTAGGTATGTTGGTTGTTGGCATCATTCTAGCCTTGGTTTCATCTATTTGGTTGATGTTGGTTTTGTTGTTAATTTAGTTGGTTCTATCTCAGCTATTGATATTGTTATTATTGTGATGGTCATTATTTTTGTTGTTGTTTGTTGTTACATTTTGGAAAGGGGTTTTAATAAATGTTAAGGTTTTGATTGGACATAGAAGCTCCATTATCCAATTTGATCTCCCCATTTTCCAACATATTCTCAATAAAATGTTTAATTTATACATAATGATGAAAATTATGTCTATTAACCCAATGATACTCATAGAATTCATTTTATCAGTACCAATATAGATAAGGAATGCCCTCATGATAATGTTTTAGAATAGGATAGCTAATCAAATTAGTGGTGAAAAACTTGTAAAACATGAATTCAATGGGTTTTCCAAGGTCACTAAAGACACAATGAGTAGGCATAGTTCTCCTTGGAGGAGGGGTTTGTAAAGGTAAAGGTTGTTGCATTTGTTATGTTGGTCTAGGCTATTGTACTTATAGCATTTTTTGAAGAGGTTATTAATTAGGAGTGATTTACATATGCAGCATAGGATGAGTAGATGGTGTTTTCACCATTTGGACATGTTACAACTCAGTTACTTCATTTTTAACAACATTCATATTATAATTAAATGGCTTGAACTTTTAATAATTATTAGCCTATGCGGATTGTGATGCTTTTGCTTAGACTTGGTTCTAATTTTGGTTTTGGCCATTTACTCAATTTGTAATTTGGTTCTAATTTGACAAGGTAAAATTTGATAATCCCTTTATTAATAAGGGATATTTTGATCAAAAAACCTTTATCTATGATTTCCTTCAAAGTGTGTACACATTACAGTTCTAGGTGGTAAGATATCTCATTGTGCAAACTCTTCATAAACATAGTGGCTAATTGCTTGTCTAGTAGACTATGGGTAAATCAACTTGTAAGTGCTCTCCATTGATGTAGATAACTTTCAAAGATTTTATTGGCCTTCTATTTGGATTTTTTTTTAAATCTACCAATTAAATCTCATGCGTAATATTGTAGGAAAGTGTTGAATAAACTTGTCTGAAAGATCATCAAAGTCAAAAATTAAATTCTTAGCCAATTTCAGAAACCACTCCAAAGCTTGTCCTACTAGACTCTTTAGAAATAATAGTAGGAGGTATATGTCATTGTAGACCACTGGTTGATAATCAAAAAATGATTTGGTTAAGTGGGACTTTGGGTCTCCTTTACCCTTATATTTTTTTAACTTTAGTGGTTCATACCCTAGAGGAAATGGTATTTTCAAATACTCTATGTTGAATGGGTAGGAACACACATTATCCAACTTAAACTTCTTGGTTTGTTTCCAATTTTGGATGATGGCAATTGCATCCTTCATTTGTTGTAATTTTTGGGCTAGGAAATTGGAGGGAATATTGGTCTGAGGTGGAGGTTGGGTAGTCAAAAGTGGACCAAGGTATAGTGGAGGCATAGTTTGTTGTGGAATGTTGATTTTGTTCAAGAATTGACTAGGAACATGAATTCATGGATTAGGGTGTGATTATTGGAATTACATGCATTGCAGTGTGATATTCTGGTAAGGATTTGGTATACATGTCTAGTTTTAGGGAAATTGTAGTTGAGATGGAAGCATATGGCTAGATATGATTTATTGTGCTTGTTGAGGTTGATTAGGGGCTTATTATTGATGAGTCAAACCTTTTTTATTAAGGGGAACTTGTGAACCAAAGCCCCATTATTGATTTTATGGAATGTTAGGAATAAAAGGCAATTATTATCTAATTGGTACTTGTGAAACATTAAAACCTCTTAGTTGTGTGAATCCTTGTTTGGAAGTATATACATGTTGAAGGTTTGGCATTATTTGTTGACCAATATTTGTATGTTGTTTATTATAAATCATTTGTGATTGTAATGATATGTTAGTCTATGACTAAAGAGGTATGTTCATCACTACCTATCAAGGTGGAATATTGGTTGCTCCCTATTGATATGGTAATATGTTTTGCCTCTATTTCATGGGTACATTTGATTGTTCCTATGGTTACATAATATTAGTCATTACCTACTATGGTAGATTAATATTCATTACATTTTGTTAAGGAACAACATTGGTTGTTGCTCTACTACTTAATCCTTGAGGATACATGCTTGAAAAAGTAGTCAGTTGAGGATTAGGAGTAGCTATTTACAATTGGAAGGTATAAATTCCTTCCCTTTACATTTTTGAACCACTTATGGTGTTAACTAAAGGCACATTTTATTGTGGACTTCTTTTTTATGCATTTACACCACTTTGGTACGGATTGGATGATACTTGTGTACTGTCTACTATGTTTGGCTCACTATTCTGCATAGAAGTAGAAGACACTTATTCAATAATTAGGGAATTAAACATGTCTCCCATTGAAGGGATTCATATAAATGGGTTTATACCCTGGTTATTTTGGTCTATCAATTTAATTAGGACTCCTGTATAAGGAGCTATCTCAATAAGAGGAGTATTTAACATGGTCATGTTGTTGAAATTCCATGTGAAGTTCAAATAGGTCTAGTATGCCACCTGCATCTAAATGAAATGATCCTCCATGAGGCCTCTCCCTTTGACAAGCATAAAAAGGCCCTAATATGGCATTGGCATTAGAGCTTGATGATTTTTAGAAGAGGATTATTCATTTTTTGATTGTAAGGCATGTTATAAGGCACTCTTACTAAACTTGGCAAATTTTTGTGGGGAAAGTCCACTGGAAACTTAGCCTTTACCTCCACTACTCTGATTAAGACTTCATCCTTATTTTCAATTAAGTGATAATCAAAAAAATAAGGGTCATAGGTTGATGTCATTGTAATGTAGTATAGTTTTTGTTGGACTTGTTCTATAACCAAAAGTATGTTAGCTAGGTATTGTGCCATTTGCTCTTGGTCCTACTCTGAGTATGGAGGCATGTTGATGAAATAGTGGGCCAAAGTATCTTAGATTTGTTCCACATTTGAGTGTTATAAATTGGATAAGGATTCATCTCACAAATTAAATCATCTCCATAGAGGTCTTAAACAAAGTCTTCTTGTGTTTCCACATTACTATACCCTATATTATACATGATGACACTATGAGTATAGTGAGACATGTTTGAATCAATGGTGGATATTTCATGATAAAGGGGATTAAAGTTATATAAAATATAAAAAATAATGTCTAAAAATATAAATATTTCAAACTTTATCTAAGTTGGTTAAATTATGGATATGTATCTCCAAAAAGGGTTTAAGTAAAAACTTGGTATAAAACAAACTAACGTCAAATGTCTAACATTAAAATTCTCACACAAAAAGGTCAAATGGATGAACTAAAAATGTAATGCCAAAATATAGGTTCAAAGTGTTGGAAATAGGTCTAATCTAGGAGAATAAAGGTTGTTAGGTCATTTATCCAAATGTAGTGTCAAAATCTAGGCTCAAATAAAGGGTTATGATTTAATCTAACAAATCTAAAACATTTTGATTTAGACTAGGCATTTGACATTATACATGAATTTGACCAAATTGGCATAAGGAATGAAACAAAAGGCACTTGGATAAAGACTATTTTCTCCCAAATAAAGGCAGCAACTAATAGTTTTCAAATTTGGGTAATGAATTAACCTAAGTTATGCATCCCAAAAGAGGAAGATCAATACCTAAGCCCAAATTACATAAGGCATAAATAGAAATCAATCAATTTTTGGATTCAAAATTATCAAGGTTAATTAAAAAATCAACTTAGGAAAACTAGGCTTCTTTGATCACTAAGCTTAGACAAAGGTGAATGGCATAATGGTGCTAAACAAAGACCCAAAAATCATACATAGAGTGGTTTCAAAACTTAGACTAGTCAAAATAAGTATATGAAATAATTTGAGTAATGTAATGACATTACCACTCTTTAAATGTATGAATGATGGTTTATTTCAAGACTCTAAGGCATAAAAATTTTAAATGATTTGGGTAGCATAATGTTACCCATTTTAACCACGTGACACACATAACATTTTTGACAAAAAGTTTAAAGAAAAGGTATGGTGTCAAATGGACAGCATAACACCTCCTTAAATAATGGAGTGATGTGAATAAAAGACTAATTTTGACATGACATAAACAAATAAATGGTTTTTAGAATCAAATACCAAGAAATTAAAGGAAAAATAGCAAATATAACTAAGTATAACTTCTAACACCCTGAAATTAACAAGGTTGCATCGTATCAATAAATTTTGTCTATATACATACTCTTGGGAGGATTTTAAGTGTTAATCCAAAAATAAAATCACATGATTTTTTATGGTTTTTACACCACCCTTCTCCCAAGAGATTGTATGATGACATGTAACTTTATGCTACTCACCTTACATCAACAATATGTTCATGGCAAGTGGGGTTATTCTAAAACTTAAACTTTTGACCATATAGATGGTTTGAAGTGTGATTAACACTAGATATGTGTCATGTTAAGTGAGTTCATACCAGTTAACTTACTATTTAAGAGTTTATTCCTTTTCATAGCTATTCCATATGTGTACTTTTTAGTGGAATCCCCTAGTTAACCAAACCTGACTTAGGTTTTCTTTATGATTAGAGAGGTTAGCCACTCAACCCCTTGGAAATCATAGTATACATGCCCTAATTTATATACCCCAATATGGAGTGGGGTTGAAATAATGTCAAGAGATGAAACCTTGGTCAAATCTTCCCTAAAGAACTATGAGGAGGCTATGAACTCCCACTTACAATCTAGGTTGTATAAAATAAATGACCAAGTAAAAAGGATTTAGAGGTTGTGTTTAGATCACCCAAACCATATGGGTTTTAGAGAGAGCTTTAACAACATTATTTTGATGACTTAGATAAAGGCACAAATTTCAATGAATAAGTGCTTTAGGTCACCCAATTTTCCTAAAGGAGAAGGGGGAAAGCATACATACATTCTTCATTTATGAAAAAGAAACAAGTATAAAATGCTCTAGCATAATACAAAACACTTCAAAGAATTTATAAATTAAGTGAATGTTTATCTTATGCACCAAATTAAGATGTTTGTGAAGTTTTTGGCCCCTTGGCCTTAGTTACAAACTTCGAAAAAAAATCACAAAATAATCCAAGCATAAAAAACAACCTAAATTCCTTTTAAACAAAAAAAAATGTTCAAGACTTAACCATTTTCAAATTTATGCCTCTTTCCCACTTAGGTCCTATAATTTTTAGAGGGTTTTTAGAGATTTGTGAAATATTTATACAACTTAAAGGTAAATTGATAGCATATTCTAAAAATTTAAGAGAAAACACATGGTTTTAAAAAAAATCATCAAAAATGGAGTTTGGATGACCCCAAACTAAGATTAAAAAGATGGCCTATCAATCTCAACAATACACATAGTGTAAAAATGCAACTACAAGTGCAAAAATACAACTAATAGGGAAATATCATGATTTCATAAGTTTTGATATTGTAACTTAACCAAAAATGTTTGCAGTGACCACTAGTAGCTAAGACACAAAATTATTGATGGTTATGTGATATCATGACTTTCAAATTTACACTATTACAATATCACAAATAGATCCTTGCAAATAGAAAATATTCAGCATAACATTAATAGTTAGGTACAAAACCATGAAAATAGTGTCAGAGTTAATAAAACTCTCACCTAAGATCTCTCCAAGAGTCCATCACCATATTCATGAACATTCACACATTTCTCACACAAATAAATAACTATCTATAATTGAATGATAGATTACATGTGAATCTCCACTTCTCCTCTATGTCTAAGATGAACTACTAGAGTGCCTATAAATATGAAAGAGAGTGATTGAGTGGGTTGGTATGTCAACATAATGATCACACACCCTAATTAGATTAATAAGTAATTAACCCACATTATTTACTTTAATATTCTAAATTAAGCATAACTTAGGGAGTAGTGAAAAATAAAAAGAGTATAATACTCTTCAGAAGATAGGTCCTAACAATTATGCCATGTTGGGTACCTATATACAATGTCAAGAGAATCTTGTAAATAATCTAAGTGTCTTAGTAGATGCTAATCCATCTTTCCAAAATACATGTATGCTAATCACTATAACCACCAAGTAAAATAGGAACTTGTGCTAAATATAAGGATCAATTGGAAGGAACATTAATCTCCAAAAGATTGGGTAGAATAAGAAACCTGAGGAAGCATTACCAAACATCCCCCCCTCTAATGTTAAATAGAGTAATGATGATAGCAACTTATGACTATCAAAGTGATGGTAAATGAGTGAACATAACAAGACTACATGGTGGTCTGATCCACACTTAGATAAAGCTATGCAAGATGGATGTGAACACTAAGTGAAAAAAACTCATAATATACAAATGGTCCAAATATACTACTTGATTAACACTTAAACTATCATGGTAATTTTATAACCATGAAAATGGATACCCATGTGTAATTATGAATCATGATAGATGTTGGGGATACAATATATTGCTTATAACATGGATACAGTCATACTATCAAGGTTGGTATCAAAAATAAGGAAGATTACACCAAAGAAGGCCAACAAATGATGACACATTATGCAATACTCATATGAGTTCTAGAAAAAAAAGTACTTGATAAGAGACCCATGTATAATATAGAAACCCAAACTCATTATTGTGTTAAAAATATGAAAGCACACATGCACACAAAAGGTGCTTATTTTTAGAAAGAAATGGAATCTCTCCTATAAAATGCAAGGAGGTGAAAAAGAAGGGGCCACAAATATCTCCATGGAATGAGCATAGATGAAAGTGTAAACTAACTAGCATCAACGCATGAAGGCAAAGACACTCAAATGTCAAAAAAGGTCATGCATGAGTGGCCCAAAATCCACTACTTGAACACATGTTCAAAAATGCAGTAGGTGTCTTTCCAAATAACAACCATGTGAAAAGAGATAAAAAAAATACTTTTCCTCTATCGGGTCCTAGCAATAAGTCCATTAAAAGTACCCTTTACAAGATGAGTAAATACAATGCATTTTCAAAACCAAAGGATAAGGAGGGAGTAAAATAACTTCATAAAGTTTATTATGGGGGGCATGACCACCAACCATGCCAAACCCACCCACTGCTCTTCAACACTTGAAATTCAAAAAGGTTACAAAACAATAATGAATCCCCCTTATATCTCCACATTAAAAAATATTAATTTTATTAATAAAAAAATTATGTCCTTACTAATAAATAATTACTTATCAAAAAACACAATGACCACCTAGTAACATAAAATGGCCCCAAAAAAATCACATGAATAATAGTCACCCCACTAAACAAAAAATTTCCTCTACTTTGACAATACTACCACATAAAAATGATGGCCCATCCACTTAAATTTATTTTCCCACTAAACATAAAACACCACCATGAAAGTTTTCCCCTACTCCCTAAAAAAATATCCTTTTTGGTTTTTTTTAAAAAAAGAGAAATTCACCACAATTAGAAAATGCTACCTACATATAATCCTTCACCACATTTTAATATTAACCCACATTTAAATATTCACCACTTTGGTGGTGTTAAAAATAATGATGCAATGTTATTTTCACAATGAATCTAGTTATAGCCACGTTTGATGGGGCCTATTGGCTGAAAATAATGGATCTTGAAAAGATAGTGACTGGGCAAAGAAGAGAATGGTAGTGAAGGAGTTGTGGAATGGCTAGTGGTGGAGAGTCAACAGGTGTGTAGACTATGGAGGACTGTGATCTCTCTTATATTCATAGAGATCATGCTAAAGGGTAGCATCATGTAGAACTACAATTTATTTTTCCACCATAGCCTCCATATTATGTTGATAATGGATAAACAAAGGTGAGAGTTTCATTAGGAGCATGTCAGTGTAAAAGCTAACCCTGTGTTAAATGTGAGTTAAGGAAAGAAGGCCAAGTGGGATGGCATGATGGTCAAAAATGGCATCATTAACTAGTAGAATATTGACATTATATATCTTTGGATCTCTAACATAGATCACAACATTCAGGTTGGAGGTGATTAGAAGGATGATATAAACCATGCAATATATACTTCATTAGTGATGCACAAACTATTGTTGACCAAGCCAAATATCATTTTGGATTATGAGATCAGTCTCATGCTTTCATGGAGTGGAGAGACTAAGGGACCTCTGACAGGTGTAGTTAAGGGCACACTATACTTTCCCTTATATTTTTAGTGGTGATTTTGGAATAGTCCAATATGCATGGTAAAAAAATCCCTCCAGATCTTAGAATGCATTGCTCCTTTGGTAAAAAAATCTATAAAGAGAACTATCATTCTACCTCAATATAGATAGAATTTGACACCTAAATAGTGTTGTCTAATCAACAATAAATATAAATACTCATGCATATCTAGAAAATAGATCTACCATGTTCACAGATGTATGGCCAAATTAGAGGGAAAAAATACCATATGCAAACAACTATTTAGGTAAAAAAAATTATTACAATTGTTAAGAAAGATATATATGGCACACTTAGATATACAAAACTAAGCTTGACTGCCATAATCCCAACATAAGTAAATATAAGTAGTCAAAATACAAATAGATATTTTGAATACTATAAACTATAAAAAAAAGGAGAATTGAGACATGTTGAGTAATGACTATTGGAGATTTGCTTTGATACCATGTCAGAGTTATAAAAACTCACACCCAATATCTGTCCAAGATTCCATCACCATAATCATGATCATTCACACATTTCTCACACAAAGAAACAACTATCTCTAACTAAATGATAGATTACATGTGAATCTCTACTTCTCCTCTCTGTCCAAGATGCACAACTAGAGTGCCTATAAATAGGGGAGGGATAGAGTGAGAGTGAAAGAGAGAGTGTGTGAGTGGGTAGGTATTTCAACATAATGACAATATAATGAGTACATACCCTAAGCAATCTTAACAATAATTGAACTACATTAATTACTCTAATAACTTGTGCCCTAATTTACATACCCCACCATGGATCAGGGTTGAAACAATGTTGGGAGATGAAACTTTAGGTCAAATCTTCCATAAATAGCTCATGAAGAGGCTATGAACTCTTTCTCATAAGCCAAGTTGCATAAAATAAATGACCAAGTGAAAATACTTTTGAGGTTATGTTTAGATCACCCACACCATATGGGTTTCAAGGAGAGCCTTAATAACATTATTTTCATGCCTTGGACAAAGGCACAAAGTGAAAGGAAGAAGTGTTTTTGGTCACCCAAGTTCCCTAAAGAGGATGGGGGGAGAGCATACATGCATCTATCATTTGTAAAAAACAAACAAGTATAAAATACTCTAGCATAAAACAAAACACTTCAAAGAATTTGTAACTTAAGTGAATGTTTATTTTATGCACCAAATTGAGATGTTTATGAATTTTTTAACCCCTTGTAATTAGTTGTAAACATTGAAAACTTTTCACAAAATAATCCAAGCATAAAATATAACTAAATTCCTTTTAAACACCAAATAAAATGTTCAAGATTTAACCATTTTATATTTATGCCTCTTTCCAACTTAGGTCCTATAATTTTTATAAGGTTTTTGATATTTTTGAAATGTTTATGCAAATTTAAGGTAAACTGATAGCATATTGTGTAAATTTAGGATAAAGCATGTGGTTTTTTAAAAAATCAAAAATGGAGCCAAATGACCCCAAATGAAGCTCCAAAATATGGCCTACCAATCTCAAGAATACACAGTGAAAAAATGCAACTTCAAGTGAAAAAATGCATCTAACATAGCAATGTCATGATTTTTCAAGTTGTGATATTACAACTTAACCAAAAAATATTGTAGTGACTGCTAGCAGTTAATATGCAAAATCATTAATGGTTATGTGATATCATGATTCTCAAAATCATAGTATTACAATATCATGACTTTTAGTGTTGTGATATTGAAATATCTCAAATAACTCCCTAAAAATAGAAAATAGTTAGCATAGCATTAATAGTTAGGTGAAAAACCATGAAAACAAAGGCAAAACCATTATTGTGTGAGTTGTAATATTGCATTCTTGAGAGCAAAATCATGATTACATAGGGTGACCTTATAGCTTCCAAAAAATGTCTTTTAGCTTGAATTTTTCACCTATTTTGGTCATCAAGATCAAATTTTGACATGAAAATCATTAGGGGAGTGTTCTAAAAGGCTTTAAGAGCAAATTTATGGGGTGCATGTCCCATCAGACATGTTATTTATGATCAAGGAATTTGACAAAGAGAGGAGGTTAGTTTTGTATTAGTCCATAAAATAATGAAATGAACACACTAACATGATAACATCTCTATCCTAGATTATAGGGGGTACTTACTTTTAAAAAACCAAATGGAAAAACATAACTAAAATTCAAAAGACAAACAATCTCTTACCTTCCTTGAAAGCTCCAAATGATTCGTTGTGTAGCTTGCTCAGTTTGTGCTCAAAGAATCTTTGACAATGGAGTTTTTGTATTTCCTTCTCTCCTTGGCACCATGGCTTGATTTTTGATTGATGTGGATTATGGTTTCTTGGCTCAATATTTTGGCATTATAACATTATTGATGTGAATCATTCTACAAAACCTACATTATAACTCTATAATTTCCAAGCTTAGAATTTAATAGGCAAGGGCTTGTATTTATAGGCTTAAGAACTAACCCCAACCCAAGGTGAGTTAATGTGTAGTTTAAACATGAAATGGGTTCAAACCTAACCTAGGTGAGTCAAATATAACCCCAATAGATTTAATAGTTATCAATTAATCATGATTTGTAATGAATAGGCATGGGTCTCCAAAATGAGATATTTTCCAAAGGCTTGACAACTCAAAAATGTCATGATGAAAGGCTAGGATATTTCATATTTTTGTTGTGAAATACCCTATTTTTAGGGTCCAAGACTCCATCCTTACTCAAGAACCCCTTATGAAGTCCTATAAGGTTCCAAGTTGGAACCAAGTGGTGAAGTCATGGGGTAGGCAAAGTGAGGCAAATCTAGATTTGAGGACCCAAATTAAAGGAGTTGAACCTATGAAAACCTCTCTTATCCCTCTTGAGGAGTATTCTTTGGTTCCTTATCTTCAAATAGCCACTAACCACCTTAAATAGGAGATATTCCAAGAGAATATTGATAAGTAGATCAGAGACCTATAAAGAGGAGGAGAACCATAAATAAAAGGTCAAAGGAGAACCTATATCTTTGCCATCTTGGAACCAAGTTATGTAGTCAAGAAGATCCAAATCTACTCAACCCCATCCCCCTCCTCAAGAGTCTAGGTCAATTCCATTTTGGAAATCCATTAAAATTAGTAGCTAGAAGGAGGAAGTGGTGATTATGGAAGTAAAATAAGAGACCATGTATCCCCCACCCCTTTCCCCTCAAAATCCTAGATCTTTTCCTTTATGGAGATCCATTCAAGCGGAAAATAAATAGGAAGAGGAGGTGAAGGTGATCCAAGAAGAGTAACTTCAAGATAAAAATAAGGTACTTATAGTAACTTCTTTAGACCTCTCTCATCTTGTTGAATATTTTCAAAGATCTACTCTGACACTCTTTGAGAAAGAGCCTCTCCTCTATGAGGCAAACCATGAATATGCAGCTAAAGAAATAAAAAATGAAGGTGAATTGAGTGACTAGGAAGAATAAATAATGATTTGGACACCTCTTGGTAAGGGCAAACATGTTTCAATTTTCCATGATGATGCAAAGATGGAACAAGTGAAAGAGAAAGCCAGGGTAGAGGCTAAGATACAAGTACAAGAACAAGTACAAGAGGAAGAAGTTACTGATGTACAAGAGAATTATGTCCTAATTGGACAAGTTTATGATGTTTTCCATGATTTCCTTGATAACATAGAAGTTATTATTTATCATGAAGGACAAGATCTTAGAAGTGAAGAACAAGCTAAAATTGAGAGCATGATTGGTCATCATCTTGATATTTAGAATGAATCAGTGTTGATTGGCCAATATAAGATGTTAAAAGAAGGCATGTAGCCTCATGTTTGTGGTCAAGAATTTCATATGCTTGCTTCTACATTTTAGTTTTAAAAGGTTCCAATTGAGTTATAGCTTCATGAGAACAAATCTTTTGATTTATTTGATATCTTTCATTCAAGTTTTTATTTACTTGAATGCAGTCCATTGCATGATAAAAAGAGTGTTATCATCAAGTAAGAGGTAGTTGTTCTCTTAGGAGATTACACGTTTGAAATTTTCAAACATGTTTATCAACTTTTATCTCCAACTTCAGACATATCTCTACTCTTGGAACCTAAGGATGAGTTCAAACGGCCTCAAGAAGTCACAAGGTTAGGTCCATATCCCTTAGATGTCAACCTTATATATGAGTCAAAGGAAACGCATCAATTTGGTATATATGTTCATGATCAGTAGTTTAAGAATGAGGAAGAACTGAAGTTATTCCTATAAAGTCCACAAGTTTGGAAGGAGTATGATTAGTTCTTAGACTGCTGTCTAAAATTCATGCACCTAAAATTGGTTGTAGAGGAACAAGTTACTTCCCCAAGAAGACATGACCATCCAATTGCTCATAACTTCAAAAGAGAGCTATCAAGATAAGTCAAGTATGTTTCAAAGTTATAAGTTGCATAAAATAGTTTCTCATTTGAATAAATTGGAAAATAATTATGGATTATATCCATGTACATATTTTACTAATTTTCGTGTTTTCCTTTAAGTGCATTTGTTTAGCACTTTTATTTGTTTTCCCTATTTTGTTCTAGGTTAGTTTCCTTTTCAATAAGTGCCTTAGGAACTCTATCTTATCTTGTTCTTTCTTGATATTTTGTATTTGTTTCACAAATAGGTTAGATCAAGGTTGGTAGTCAATATGTTGGATCTAGAGTAGAGACTCCATGCTCGATGGACTAGACTAGGAAAATGGTATATGTTCTTAAAGCATAGTACGCATGCTACCCAGCCAAGTCACCAAAGACGATCAAATTTGGCATACATACAAAAAATTTACCTAGTATAATAATTTAGTGGAATGAGCAATATCTTGAGGTTAGAATGGTCTAATGTTTTAGTGTGAGCAAATTTTTAGATAGAATAAGTGGACCTAATTAAATCATACAAAGTGTAAAGCTTTTGAAACACTTTAAGTTCCCTTAAAGTGTAAGTTTTCAATATCTAAGGGATAAGTCTAAAGTGTTTTAGACTCTATGGAATGTCAATAATGCCTAGAATAAGTATGGAAGTGCATAACATTCATTTAGTTCTTCATTGTGTTCATCTAGACATTGTGGGTCTAGTGGTATAAATTTTGAGTAGGCACTTTTCTTACATCATAATTGACATACATAGATGAGTTGGGGAGAATTGATCATATGGGTTTGTTCACTTTAGTCCTAATAATAGATTCACTAAGTTTTAGTTCATTCACTGAAGTGCATCAAAAGATATGAAGACCCAAAGTTAGCCTCTCACGTAAAATCCACTAAGTTTACATACTTAGCCATTTTTTAAGAAACTCAAATAGATATAAGTGAGTATATTGATGAGGCCATATCCTAAACATGTGACAATCTCAAGAAAAAGTGATCACATGGGTTTATTTAACTTGGTAAATGGTTACTATGTGCCAAGTTTTAGATCATCTATTGAAGCATGGTAGAAGTTGTGTATGTTCAAAGTTACCTCCTTAGTCAGATTTTGATAAGTTTCCCATACTTAGCCAATTGAAATATAACATCATTAGGATGTCATACAGGAATGAATAGACCATTCAACTTGATAATTTTATATCTTCACTTAGAAAGATCTCAAGATAAGTGGATCAAATGGGTTCATTCCTTTTGGCCTTAAAAACATCTCTTAAAATTTTGATGCCCCCATGACTTTTGCACTTAAAGTTATAGGCCTTAAAAATTGGACCTACAACATAATACATTCATGCTAAATTTAAGTTTAAGCTCAAGAAAAATTAACTCTTTTTAGATTAAATTTGATGGTCATGTGAACTTTAATGATGATCGCATGAGGATCATTTGATTGGAATGAGGACATCAATTTTGAGATCATGAAGTAGCTATTGGATTTCAAATAATAGGTCCCATTAGATCAATGGTTGATATTTGATCAAGCATTAAAATCTAACAGTGACTAGAGGTCAAAGAGGTCATAGGATCATAAGAGAAAATGCATGCATGACAAGTGGCATAAGTATGTTTAGTTGTTAAAAGATCAATGGCTCATAGGCATCCATGCACAGACAGGTCAATGGAGTGAGGAAGAGTCAATAATTTAATATATTTATGGAACCAATAAGCATAAGGATAGTTGGGAACAATGTAAATGGTCCAAGTTAGCAATCGATAGTAAATAAACAAAAGTGAGCTTGATACATTTTCAATGAGAGTCAAATAAATTATTTTGGATCTAGGCAAAGCAAATGCTAATGAACCAAGCTCAAAGGCAAACTAGTCTTAAACTAGGTCATATTTTAGAGACCAACATCACCTTTAAAGCTCCATATAGGAAAAAAATATATTTTGAGTCTAATAAAGAGGGAAAATATAGACTAGTGATTATGAAGCAAAGTTGAATAGTTTGTAGGTTTTCATAGATATTGTGACTATGTGAAAACCAATGGTCTAAGATTGGTTTTCACCTATAGTGGACCTATGTTCAATATAGGAGAAAATGCAAATCATAAATATGTGTCTTACCTATCATCATGGTGACATCTTTCATAAGTAGGTTCAGATGGCCACTTAATGTAGATGTGGCATAATTCAATCAATTCTAAGACATGATCCTCATCATTAGATCAAGTAGATAATAACATGGTTTCAAGAAGAGACCTAGTGGTTGGCTAAGGGTAATGGACATTTAATTATTTTATAGAATTATTCCTTGTTGATAAGGTCATGATTTAGCATCCTCAAGAGTTATAATCCATTTAAAGTGATTGGGCCTTTTTCAATGCATAACTCTCTCTCTTTCTCTTTTTTATAAGTATAGGCTTCTAAGCCTTGAAATTGATCTCTCTATCCTCTTTTTGGTATGATTAGACTCTACCAAAATTTGTGCTATGACACTTTTTGATGCAATAAAGATTGAATGCCATCCTTTTCTAAG
This sequence comes from Torreya grandis, assembly GCA_037957365.1. Classification (NCBI taxonomy): domain Eukaryota; kingdom Viridiplantae; phylum Streptophyta; class Pinopsida; order Cupressales; family Taxaceae; genus Torreya; species Torreya grandis. The sequence continues at coordinate 963,522 of JARHVA010004829.1, read as the reverse complement.
TTGGATTGAAGTGTGTTTCATGAATTCATATATGATGGTTAAGTGAATGTATGTTCCTTACTTATGTCTAAATTTTTCTCACCTTTAGGAAGTGATTATTAGTTCTTACAGGTCATTATAAGTGTAATTTATAATTTATTGTCTAGCTTGAAAGTGGATATTTACCCTTTCTTGCTAATTTGATAACTGATCAATGCCTTATTCTAAAATATTTGTGAGATTTATGTTCTTTGGTGTTGAAAGTGTCTCATAGTGTGTATGGTGTGAGTTTGAGTGATCAAATCATTGGTGTATCACCCTTTTTTACATGATTTTATAAGTATTGTCAAATCTCTCTCCCTTTTCCAAGCAAGTACTAGTTTAGGTTTAATGTAGGTGATAGATACATAAGGAATCCAATAATATTCAGAGGTTTGATCCATTATTAGGATACCCATAGCCTAAGATCAGTCCCATATCAGACTAGATTTGAGTAGGAAGATCTAAGCAATCCCCTCCTCAGTTAGGGTGAAAATTTAAAACCCCAATAGGATGTAATGAATCAAGGTAAGTGTATAGGTAGACTAACTATGATAGATTAGGTGAAATTTTATTAGGTGTTTGAGGTGTAGATTAAACTAAGTTTAAAATCTAACCTTGCAGGCAAGGTCTCTATTGATGATGCAATATTGAGTACCACCACTACTCAAGGAGCTACATAGAGATATGATTGGGAAAGAATGGTCTCACATGAGGGTTATGGGTCTAGGTGGTATGGGACACTATTGACATGTACGCTAAGATACAGGTATATTATTGGCCCTCATCAAAAGATGGGATCCATCTACCAACACTTTATAGCTATCGATAGGAGATTTGACCATTACTTTAGAGGACATTCATAGGATCCTAAGGTTACCTATATAGGGTTAAGAAGTGGATCCAATTTATGGTGATGAGATAGATGCTCTAATGGATTTGTTGTATGGTGAGGATGCAATATAGGCCCAATATCATGGTGGGGGATTCCACTTTGAGGATATTTATCAATTAAACATATAGAGGAGGAGATTGATGATGATGTTGATGATACCAGTCACTTATTATCCATTTCCAAATTTTAATGGTGAGAGGTATCCCTAGGCTTTGAATGGTGTGCTAATAGAGATACATGAGGATAAAATAGTGTATACATGGGTACCATCACTTTTGGTATAGGTTTATCAATATTTATGGGGATATAAAGTTCATAAGTGGTATGGGATGAGTGTATGCTTCTTACTTCACTATTGGGCTTATGAGCGTATCACCATTTTATAGCTAGTTGGACAACCATAGGTGACATGTAACTAGGCATAATTCAAATTTGGGTTTATGAGGTGGAGATCAAAAATGGAACTTCCATGGGTAGATGGGGTGGTTTGAGATACAGCATGGTTTAGGTAGTGGCTTGATATTTTGGTTGATGGTGAGGTCATTTGGAGATTGTACGTGGGTTTCCCATCATGGAGGGGGTTGAATGATCATACCTTTTCCATTTAGAGTTTCAAATGGATACATGGTAGGAGGTATTATGAGATGAATTTTATACTTTTTAACCATGTGAAATGGCAATATAGTTTGGTACAGGGTGATCTAGGAGTGTTCCTAAGATATAAATGAGAAGATGCAAAGGCACCACTTCCTCTACCATATCCATCAGAGGATGAGCTACTGTATGAGGAGTTACCAACCCCTACAATAGTTGATGATGTTGGAGTGACTCTAGAGTATATCACTTGGTGGTAGAGATGGCACCCTATAGTTGTAAGTGGAGATAGAGGATAGGGTCCTGATGTTAGAGAGGATGATAGATAGGGTGAGGAACTAGGTGAGGAGCAGGGTAAGGAGGAGGTTAAGGATGCATAAATGGAGGACTATGCAATAGATATACATATAGTCATTACAAAGAGGGATATTACAAGAGTAGCACAAGCTACCTTATAGGCATTTCTCACCTTTATAACACAAGAGAGAGATGTAGCACAGGGACAACTAGCAATGAGAACACATGAGAGGGATAACTTGTAGGTATAGCTATCCACCATCACTTAAAAGAGAGACTCTTAAAAGAGAGACTCTACATAGTGATAGCTAACCACTATGACTTAGGATAGGGATGGTTTATAGGCATGGTTGACCTTGGTTACATCTAAGAGGGATGTTCTTACATAGGCAAGAGGATGATCATAGATTGGACCATCTTTGAGTAGGGTTGGAGCTATCATAGGACCACCACAAACCATTCCATTGATGAAATATATTGATACAATGTAAGAGTTGAGATACTCTGAGGGACATGTTATTAGTAGACTTCTAGATGTGCCCTGGTACTAAAGTATCTAGAAGAGTAGGTTATGTTGAGGATCCCTGATAGTACCATACCTAGTGGTGGCACATCATCTGTAAGTGCATAGATAAGTCATACATATGGATAGGGTATAGTAGTGCCCCTACACTATAGATTATTGGCTACTATGCTTATATTATGATTTTGATTCTAGCCTACGAGCCATTGTAGTGAGATGTACATATCATTTTGAGAGTGACAAGGACACACACACACACATATATATATATGCATCACTTTGTTTTATTATGATGTTTATTGATTATGGCATATGATGTTAAGGTGTTATTTATGATTCTTTATGTTATGTTGATGTGATGATTCATGTTTATGATGATTTATGATGACATATGGATATGATGACATGTTTATATTATCTTTTGGCATTTTTCCTTTTAGTAGGAATATGCTTGATGTAATTTATCAAATGTTTATATTTATGAAATGAGTTAATGAATCCATGTGATCCCATATTTAGATGCATATGTGATTTGGATAACATAGTTTGTTGATTCATTTATCTAGTTTATAAAAAATGATTAAATGTTGCTTGGTTCATACACAATAAAAATTTGTTATGGATTTTATGTGATAAATTAATTTGACTTATGATTGATGAAAAGGAAGATTTATTGGCTTCTAATGTATAGATGATTTAGAAATGAATATGAGATGTTTTTTATTCACGCACCATAAATAATTCATGATAATATTTATGTGATGGATAATGTAGATGATTTAGGATTGTTTTTGAGATGATTGATGTAGTTTAGTTATGTTGATGATAATGACTATGATTTGGGAAATAGAATTTTTTTCATGACAATAAAAACACCTAATTAAATGATGTCGATGAGTAATAAAATAGAATGTGACATAATAAAACTCATAAGTGTAATATAATATTTGGCTTGTTTATAATGGTAAAATAAAATGTATTAAACACTTGTAAGTGAATTATGATGCCATTTATTTTCAATATAATTAATGAGAGATGATTTAAAATGTTTAAAACCACCATAACATATAGATTAATTTAGTTAAAATGTTATATATCAAAAGAAGAAAGAAATGAAAATAATGTTTAATAACTCATAAGATGAATAACTTAATGAATTTTTCAAAAAGTAGGCATGATGAATAAGGATACATGGTTCTCTTTCATTGGGAAATACTACAATAACAATATGTATTGGCTTATGAACATAATCCCCTCTCATGCCTTGTATTAGCATTTGTTCATTCATTTAATAAGTATCTCAATCACATAGTGTCATGTCATTTTTAGAGTGTAAAAATGAAGATGGATGATAATGGAACCTCTTATTGGGATGGCTTACCCCTTCTATAGGTGACCTAAGAACCATTATAAACAATTCCATTTCTTATTTTGGTGTAGACTGATCAATGTGGGAAGTCTACTATTGCTTTTATGAAATTTGATTGAAGATTTCTTTAGGATACATTTTTTTTTTTTCCTTTTTGAATTTTGACTATGGGTCCTTTTGGTGATTTTTGTAGTTGATAGGTTGGGGAAGTTGATCAATGTAATAAGATTTCATGTGATTGCTTTTTTGATAAATTTTTGACTTAGCCATCCTTTAAGGGAGTGGTCTAAGTTTTGGATTTGTTTGATTTTGATAGCTATCCTTTAAGGGATAATTTTATCTATATAAGAAATTTTGAATTATTTTGGCAACTATCCTTCAAGGGAGAAGTCTAAAAGTTTACATATGATGCATAATATATATTTTTTATTTTTTTTTTTTTGGTTTTTTGTAGACATGGACTTGCTTATATAGGCCTAAGGTTTTCCTTTATGATTGAAAAATCATCACACAATAAGGTTAAATGGTGGGTAATAAAATGTTTAAGAAACAAAAATCATGGGGATCTATCCTATAAGGGATAAAAAGTATCCATGAAAATCATGCCATGGGTAGAGTTGTGGTACCCATGTTTAGGATTTAGGCTAAAGTTATGATGGATGATCACATGATTCTTTGCTTTAATAAATTATACTTAAAGTAAATATATTAAGGTGATAATGTCATAAAATAGGGAAGAGATTAATTTAGACATAAGGTGATTTAGAATTTATTTTAGCAAAACAATGAATACAGATACAAAGCATTAAGGTGCTTAGGTTCTAATTTTCGTTCAAGGGATGATAAAAAATAATCTCTTGACCAATAATTATGTGTGATGATAAATGGTCCAAACTAATTGGGAGAAAATTTACCCCTCTTGCTTCTTTTCATGTTAGTTACATGTTGATTTTCCTTTAAGATGAGGTCACCAATATTGAATTATTGCTCTCTCTCAAGTTTTTTTTATATGCATGCATGATGCACTCTTGATAGACATGAAGACGGTTAAGTGTGGCCAAATTATTCTCATCAAGTAACTCAAATTGGGCTAGACATTTTTGATGATAGTCTCCTTCTGAGATGATATCCTATAGGGATATGTGAAGGGAAAGAATTTGTAGTTTGAGAGGAAAGACTGCACCATAGATAAGTGAGAAAAGGGTGGCACCCATAGGGGTTAAAATGTTCATTCAATATGCCCATAAAGTAAAAGGAATGTGTAAGTGCTAATCCCTACCAAATTCATTGGCCACTTTAGTGAGCATTTTATTAAGTATTTTTTTAGAGGCTTTATCTTGTCTATTAGCTTGTGGGTGGTATGGAGATGAGAATCTTAAATTAATTCCAAAGGTGTCACAAATATTTCTTACTTTATTATTTTTTAATAATTTTCCATTGTTTATGATGATTTTATGAGGAACATAAAAGTGACAGATGATGTGATGATTGATAAAGTAGACAATTTTATCAGCTTTGGTTGAGATGAGGGGAATGGCTTCCACCCTTTTTGGTAAATTACTCTATCATGATGATGATAGAGTGATATATTTACAAATAATGAGGGTTTATTTCACCAATGAGATATAATCCCCATTGGTAAAAGGGCTAAAATTCCTTAACAATTTGAAAGCCATGACTAAGAACATGGTACAAGTTGGCATGTCGTTGACACTTGACATAATCACAAGATTATTGGTTAAGGGTAGGCCAATAGTATCCAAGTAAAAGGATGTTCTTAGTGATATATAAACCACTAAAGTGTCCTCCACAAATCCCATCATGAGTTTCTTTGATTGCATGAGGGGTTTTGTGACTATGTAGGCATATAAAAAGGAGACCATCAAAGCCTCATTTATAGAATATTCTCACTAATATAGTATATCAAGAAGTATTTTATATGAAATCTCATATACCATTCCTATAGAGATCAAAAGGGATGATGACTAAGGTAAGGTAGTTAAAAATTTTCTTATACCAAATATCTAGTTGGGTTTCATCCACATTAATGATGGAAGGGAGATCCATTTTAGCATAAGAGGGTTGGTTTAGTCTATGAATGGTGACAAATATTTTAGATTCATAAGGTGTAGATAGGATTTGAGAAGTAATAGAATCCATGGTGTTATAAAACTTGTTTATCTAATGTGGAGTGGCTTGGATAAGGTAGTGATCAAAGGAGGTCAATAGTATATCTACCAGTTGTTTATATTTCTATATAATCTTAGTTTTAAATTGGTAAGAACCATTGATATAGTTGACCATAAGTTGGGAGTTGTTGAAAATGTTAATTTATTTTACTCCCAAGTACAAATCTATTTATAGACCTAAAACTAAGGCCTTGTATTTAGCCATGTTGTTGGTATAATCAAAGTCAAGTTTGGAGGACAAGGGATAAGGCTCACCTTCAAGGGGGATAAGGATGATTCTATCACCCCCACCACATTGACATTTTTATCCATAAAATAACATGTTAATTTTATAATCAATGTCTTCTTTAGAGAGAGTTACAATGGACTCATTTGGAAACTCAACGTTAGAAGGTTGGTTGTTAGTTAAAGGGGATTTGACCAATTAATCAGTAATGATTTTCCCTTTGAATAACTTTTATTGAAGTAACTCAAGATCAAACTTAGCTAAAATCATGAGCCATCTATCCATATCCTTATTTTTATATGGCTTAAAATGAATGTACTTAAAGGGGTCATAATTTGTGATGACAAAGGTTTTGTGGTTGAGGAGGTAGTGATGGAGGTTAGAAGCCACAAAGACCAAGGTGAGGCATAACTTCTCAGTATAGGTATAACTAGTCTCATATTATATAAGTGTTTGACTTATATAATATATCACATGCTCCTTATGTTGATCATAATGATGTGTAAGCATGGCACCTAAGGAATGGTATATGGTAGAGATGTAGAGATATAAGGGTTAGTCTTATTTTAGAAGAAGAAGATTAGGTGGAGAAAGAAGGTATTATTTGAGTGATTCAAAGGTCTTTTTACAATATTCATTCCACTTAAATTATATGTCCTTATTAAAGTGGTGATGAAAGGTCTAGCATATATCAAATAATTAAGATATGAAATGATGTATGGATTAAAGCTTACCCTGCAAACTATGGACTTGCTTAAGGTTAGTAGGAGGCATGTCTAGGATTGCTTTGACTTTAGTGAGATCAACTTCTATTTCATGAATAAAAATGATGAAGCTAAGGATTTTACCTAATAAGACCCCAAAAATTAATTTATTTGGGTTAAGGTGAACATGGAATTGGATAAGGCATTTGAAGATGACTTTAAGGATTATTAAATGGTCTTTACAACATTTGGACTTACCAAGTAGGTCATATATATAGTCTTTTATGGTTTTGTGGATAAGGTCATGAAATATGTAGGTCATCACATGTTGATATGTCATAAAAACATTATTTAAACCAAAAGGCATGACACTATAGCAAAAGTTTCCCCATGGGGTGATGAAAATAGTTTTGTGTTGATCTTCTAGGGCAACTAAGATTTGGTTATACCCTGAGAATTCATCCATAAGAGATAGCATCTCATGGATAGAATTTATATTAATAAGTTGTCCAATCCTTAGTAAATAAAATTCATCTTTTGGATAAGCAAGTTTGACGTCATGAAAATCCATACAAATACAAATTCCCTCTATTACTTTAGTGGTAGGAATGACATTCGAGACCCATTATGGATAGTCAATGTGTTAGATAAAGTTGAAGGATAAGATATGTTGAAGCTCTTCTTTAACAAGAAGGGTAATGTGAGGGTAAATCTTTCAAAGCTTTTGCCAAATATGTTTGGCATCGAGGTTGGTGATGATGTTATGAATGACTATGAAAGGATCGATTCCATGCATATCACTATAATAACAAGCAAATGTTATGCTATGATCACACAAAAAAGAAGAGAAATCCTAATGCTCCAAAAAATCTAAATATTGGCCAATTTTGATTATGTAGGTGTTATATTGAGTGCCCAAGTTTATATTAATAGTATCTTCATTCAGCATAGTCAATGTCTCAAGAGGAAGGGATTTGTGAATGGAGGAATCTTTAGCATCAAGACAAGTGAGAAGGAAATCATCATCTTGACACTAGATAATATTAATTGTAGGAGAATCATCTTCAACCATCATAGGATGAGTTAGAGGAATGGTTTAGGTTTCCCCATGAATTTGATAGGTTAGGGGTCCTAAACCAATCATATTGATCAAAAAAAGTTAGGAGGTATGGACTTGAGATCATCAAATTTTGAATAAGGAGAGGTTGGTGAGGATGGGTTTCATTCCTCAATGATGGTGATGAAAGGTGGGTTAGTTGGTTCTTTTAGTTAGATAAATCCAAGACCATGTCATTCAATAGGATTTTGATTTTTACATGGGAGAAACTCATGTGGTCCATGTTCATAATGGCCTAAATTGAATCCTTTACAAGCACACCAATGAAGGTATGTTTGGGAAAACTCTATTTTATCCAAGAAATAAAAATTAGAGGTGAACGGTTTGATAGAAGATGGGGCATTGGAAGCTGAAGGTGGATGATCAAGTCCTCCATAGATAAATTTGGTTTTGTGGTTGAGAGGACTGAAAGGGATGATTATTCTAATGTTAAAATCATATCCAAGATATTGATCAATATTTATATACTATTCAGGAGTAGGAAATGTATCTAGATTCAATAGGTAATATTATATAAGTGAAAGATGTTAGAATGTGGATTCCAAGGGGTCTTTCATAGGGATTTGGGAATAAGGTATGGTCAATCTTATGGAATATTTATTGAATGAGGATGAAGGGGATGCATCCTTTAATATAATTGGAACATTATTGGGGTGATAAATCATTTTTCATGACTTAAATGGACTAGGGTCAACTGGAATAACATGAACTTGACCGGCATGTTCAAATTTGAGGCACCTATGTAAAGTTGATGGTACACAATCCATGGTTCAGATCTAAGGGCATCCAAGCAATACATTGTATTGAAACTCACCTTCTATAATGTAGAAGAACTCATGGAGAGTTAAAATTCTTAAACATATGTGAAGGATAACCATTCCTAAGGTGTTACCATCATGTCATTAAAATATCATAATACTATAGTGGTTTTAGACATGATGTTCTTAAGAAGATTAAGTTGATTATAAGAATAAGATGAGATGATATTAATGCTATCACCCCCATAAATCATAACCCTTTTGATATGGATTTGATTAATGCATGTGGTGATTAATAGGGGAGGATATGTATCATCTAGGTGGAAAGGAGGTATCTCAAAATCTTGGAATGTTACAATGGTTGATACCTAGAGGGCTACTAGAGGTTGAGGATCTTTGGGTTGAACCTCAATTGATTACAAATTTTCCATCATATTTTGATGGTTTTGGGATGAGGTTTAGATCAATTCATACAAATTCATCTTCATCTAGGTTTGGTGAATTTACTTGAGAACTGATCTATGTATCAATCTAGATGGGTTGGATTGAGGTGTAACCAAGATAGAAATCTTGATTTTTGTTGAAGGTAATTAGGGTGTTTTTTTAGAATAAGGATATGTCTAAGGGATGGATAATTTGGCTTTCCCTTTATCCTTTTGGATTTTTTATTGATTGAATACATGGATGGTGTTAACTTGGAATGTATGTGCACTGGTAGGTTGCTTTGGCTCATCCGTACTCTTTGATGAGAACTTAGAGGTAGGTTTATGTGTGGTGGTAGTTTTAGATTTTTGGCTTGGAGCTGGGATAAGATTAATTTCCTCTATCCAAATATCATTTATGTCACATAATTTTTGGGTCATTTATTGAAGGGATTTATAGTTCTTAGTGTCATGTCTAAGTGTCTTATGGTATGCGTAGATTAAGTTATCATTTAGCCAAGCTAGTTTTGGGCTAAGAGGGTTGAATGGTTTGATGGGAGGTAGGGTTATGTAATAAGTTTGTATAAACCTTTTTAATATGGTAGAATAGGATTCTATAAATGGTGGTAAGGATGTGGAATTCTTGGTTTTGATTTTTGGGGTTGATACCTTTTTAGGGATTGGTTAATGAGTGGAGATTTGGTTTGTTAAATGCTTTTGGTAGATGGTTTTGGGGTTAAGGGTTTTGTATGAATTATCATAGGTGTGGCAAGAAGAGGAAGTTGGACTTGTGGTTTCTTTGTTGGAGGGCTTGGATTTTTAAATAAGGTGTAAAGGTGAGGACCTAAAATGGTAAGGGGTGTGGCCTTAGGATGGAGGGTGAAGCTGAAATGGGAGGTGAAATGGTTTTAGGCTTCTAAATCCCAAGTGGTTTAATATTTCTTATTGGTTTAGTTTTTGGATTTTTAGGTGGGATTGGTGGTGTCAAGTCTAATTTCAAGGGTGTATGAGTGAGGTTTTATGTTGGAAGGACACCTAATTTTTTGATAGGTTTAATGGGGTAGTGGAGTTTTTTTTTTTTTTTTGAAGGAATTGGGTTGGTTGGTTTGTTTGAAGTTTAATATGTGGATGAGCTTATTGGTTTGGTTGAAGTAGTGGAAGTTACATTTGTTGAGTTTGAAGGTTGTCTGTATGATGGTTTCATTGACTCCTTCTTGGTAGGGTATAGAAGGCCAAGATGGTGCCAAAACATAGCTCGGTTAAGGTTTGGTTGTGATAAAAATTGTAGATTTTGGAACAACCTTAAAAATGGTTTATAGGTAGACTTGGCTTCCTCAGTGGTAGTTTTCAAGGATAGACCAAGTGGCTAAAAAAGTGAGATGGTCATGTTTTCCTTTTATTTTGGCAAGATTTCTAAGGAAATGGTGGGTGATTTCACTATAAAAGTAGTAGGTGAGATGATTTATTCCTTAGTTATGCATTTTGAAGGAAGGATAGATAGTTATAATATGGAATAAAATGGTATAAGAGTGATGGTTTCTACTTTTGTTATGCTTTCCAAAGTAAGGATGGGTGATTCTATTATGGAAGTAAGTGGAGAAAGAGTGGTGGTTTCTTACTTTGTTATGCTTTCTGAAGGGAATATGGGTGATTCCACTATGGAAGTAAGTATATAATGAGTAGTGGTTTGGGTCATGGGTTCGTCAACTATAATTCATTAAGAATAATGTTAACCATATAAACCTAATTTTTATGAGATGTTTCCACATTTATATGCTCATTATTTGTGTAAGGTGGGTGGTTTGGAAATGGTTGATGGAAAATATCAAAAGCTTGATTTGGAGGTGCCTTTAGGTTATCCATTACAATCTCACCCTTATCAATTAAGTCTTGGACTATATTTTTAAATGTTTTGCATCTATCAACATTATGCCTAATGATACAATGGTGGTTACATATCTCATTCTCCTTATACCAACTTGGTATAGGATGGGATGAATCAAATTATTGAGGGGGTTTGATTGGAGGAAGTTGAATTATGGATGATTTCAAAAATTTCTCCAAAATTAAAGCATATAACTCCCCTAGTGGAGTATATTACTTTTGCATAAAGTGGTTTTAGGATTTTGGATTTTGGTTTGAAGAGGTAGATGGGTTGGATTGGTTGGCCACTGGAGAAGGATCCATTTTAAGGAAAATAAAATTGGTTGTTCCTTTATCTTTGGCATGGTTTTAAGGTTTAGAGGAAGCTTTGATAGATTTTAAGCTAGCATATTTATTCCTAAGCTTAAGTTTGCCTTCATCAATTGCTTGAATTTCCAATTTCCTCGCCATGGTAAATGCCTCATCAAAGGTCCAAAATGTTTGAACCTATAGGGTGGATGAAATGTGATTAGCACATGCTCGAGATAAAAGTTCAATTAATTTTGGTTGGGGTAAGGAGAAGGAAAGTTAGTTGATTAATCCCCTCCATTGAGCAACAAAATTAGCAATGGATTCAGCCTCAAATTGTTGAATAAAATATAAGTTAGTTATGGATATTTTCTTGGAGACATTGAAAGATAAGTGATCCAATAAAGTTTGATCAAGTTGGTTATAGGAAAAGAGGGAGTTCCTAGCAATAGAACTATACCATTCCAATGTGGTTCCTCTTAAGGACATGGGGAAGGTTTGGATTAGAAGAGCATCATCATAGGTAATGAGATAGCATACATGCCTAAATGCTTTTACGTGTTGTTTTGGATCCTTATTACTTTAGAATTTGGCAAATTTGGGAAGTTCCCATTGAGTGGGGTAAGGATGGATTGGTACAGAAAGGTGAATGGGTTCATTAAAAATTTGATCATAGGAAAAAATATTATGGGCTCTAGAAATAGATGTGTATAGAGTTATCATCTTATCCATTAACATTTTAATGAGGTCTATTTTTGGTTCACCCTTATAGTTATAGGGTATGTGTTGTTAGGGTTATGAGGGTAAAATCTATTAAATGCTAGAAGTTTGGGTGGAGGGCACATATTGGCAATTGGCCATGAAAGGTTGGGAAGATATGTTAGGCACATATCCTTATGGATTTGGGATATAGCCCAGATTAAATATAGTAGGTATTTGTTGGGATATGGGCATGGTTGGGTTGTTTGGTTCAAGATGTGTAGTAACCTTTGTACTTATGGGTGGGAGGGTGGATGGTACAAAAATCACTATGTTTTCAAAATGGTGTAGATGATATTGGGTTTTGGGTGGTAATAGGTAAGGAAACTATACTAGTGGAGGGCATCCCAATGCTAAGTGGTGATTGAGTTTCCATGTGTTGGGTTATCCCCATATTTGAAGGGTTAGTGATGGGGTTGGTAGAAGTAGAGGGTGATTGGACATTGGTTGGTAGTGGAAGAGAAGCTTAGTTTTGGGAAATAGTGGTTAAAGGGTAGTTTTTGGAATAAAAAGCTTAGGTCACCATGGATTGGGTAGTATAGATGGTGGAAACTTGAGTCACACCCATAAGGTAAGGGGGCATACCATAAGGTAGTTCAATGGAAGGAACTAAAGTAGGGTCACGATTAGAAATTATGGAAAGATAATGTTGGAGGGCAACATGATTATTTTCAAGGAGGTTAGTGAAGTTCATATCCCCTTCAGTAAAATATCAAGACATATTAGATCTTCTAAAATGGTTGGGAGAACTTTCCACATCTAGAGTGTGATCCATAGATGATGAAGAAGAAGAAGGTTGGTGGTGAGGTTGGTTTTAGTTTGCTTGGTCTCTAGCTTGTTGTCATGTTAAGACCATGTAATGAAATGGTGTAAGTTTTATAAGTTTGATGGAAATGAACTCACATGCTCAAAAAGAGAGCAAAGAATAAAAAATAAATGAATTAAAAACTTAAGGAATTCACACACACACACTAAGAGTACATTAGATCCTAGAGTTCTTTTTATCTTGATTTAGGCTTATGCCTTAATTTTAGAATTTTGTGAGACTCCAGTTGGTTTTTTAATTGGGTGATAGAATAAGTAGTATATGGATGGTTTTAGGTTTGTTTCAGCTCAAAATATCTCTGTACTAAAATTAGTGCATGGTTTGGTATTGGGGCCTACCCCCTCACTTCACACATCATAGTGATAAGGGTGATGGGTGTTTTACCAATATATATCAAATTACTAGAGTTTATACTCAACCAGTGTACTAATTTGGTTCTCCCATTGGTGGTGAAATATAATTAGGATATTTAGGATGAATTTTTCTACTAGGTAATGAAATCCTAGTCAGTTCCCTTATGTTAATGTTTGATGAATTAATTGTTTGAGTGGTTTGGTCTATGTGTGAAAGAAGTGATTACTATGATTTATTTAAGGGGGTTAAGTGGTTTTGTATGTGTGTAAGGGGTAAATGGGTGTTTTAAGGGGGTTAATAAATATTCTAACCCAAGGGGGCCAAGGGGTCCAAAAGGTATGTTGCAACATCTAGAACTGTTATTGTAGTTTTATAGTGTCTACATCTAAATCCAATAAAGTTTTGAAAAAAATAGACCAATGATAAAAACCATGATGATAATGTTGACGTGTGAATATGGATAGAATCAATAATAATTCATAAGGAGTCACCCAATAAATGCATATAGACTAAGTCGTGGCACAATACTAAAAGCAAACAAACAGGCAAGCAAACAAACAAACAAATAACTAAGCAAATAAACACATAGAAAGCCTAAAAATAAATGCAATAGAAAGCATCCTTATAATGTATTTACTCTAATATGGAAGATCAAAGATGACTGACTAGGATTAGATAAGACAAATGTTTTTATTTTTTGAAAAATTTTAATGTTTTGAATGTTTTTGAAATTTTGAGGTATCTTAACTTGTTATAGGTTGACGAGATACCACTCACAAAATGGTGAGATAATTGGCTTAGGTTGCTCACAAAATGGTGAGAATGTATGGAAAAATGGAATTGATCTGACCTCAATGTGAATCAAGCACAACCTACATAGTCTTAAAATGCCTTAAGTCACAATAGTTCTATTAATATAAAAGGCAGTCAGACTCGACTTGGTAACAAGTTCTCAAATTAAGATAAATGTGAATAGTAATGGCAAGTTGATGCTAATTTTATAACTTGGTATAAGATGGGATGAATCAAATTGTTGATAAAGTTGTTCCTCCTAATTTGCCCATAAGCAGTTATAATCAAGAAAATGGCATAAGTTAGTGATATTAATTTGTTCATAAGTGGTTATAATTAGTAACACAAGGTGGACTATTAATTTTCCCATAGGTGGTTATAATCAATAGAACTAGTCAAATGTAAATGAAATATAACTTTCCAGATCAACTATCATACTACTTTCATAAAATATCATTTAAACACAAAATTCTAAAACTATTAAAACTAGATCAAAATACCCTTGCAGAAGGTGTGAGAAGAACCAAAGGAACCAAGATCAAAATAGACTGGGTAGGATAGCTAAAAATAGGTTTTGGTCTAATAAGTATGGCATTGTAGAATAGTATAGGGTATCACATTATTTAGGATGAAGATGTTATGATAATTAGATAAAATGGGAATGGGGTTTCCCCAAGTGATAAGGCAACGTAAATGGTAGGGTATGAAACAATGGCAAGCGGAATGGAAAATACTAATGGCAAAGTAAATGGTAAAATAAAATGGAAAGGTAAATATTTTTAGCCAGTATAAAGGTAAATTTTTTTGTTGTTCTTGATGATGTGGAGATGCACATCCTAATCAGTATATGATATACATAGAATAGTCAATCATGTAAATTGCTATCCCACACCTCTTCTAAATAGATACTCTATCAAGAACTTGTTTTATATTTATATTAAAATGATGTTGTTATGATCTTCATTGGTCATTGATTTTGTTTCCTTCAAACCTTGAGACAAGATATCATTGTAGCCTCTATGAAGGAAAGTATGACCAAGGATGGTGAATAAGGAGAAATATAGGATAAGAGGTTTGATTTGTAAATGTAAAGGTGGATGTTAATATAATGTATATGGTTGGGAAATAAATGGAGATCAAGATTTTCAATCACATAAAATGTTTTTGATTCTACTTTGGTTTTGATGGGGCTAAATACTTCTGAATATGCTATCGATAGGACTACCAAAAAAATTTGTTGTTTGGGCGTAAGTGTAGCTACCATCTGATTAGGCTACATATTGGAAGCTATAATTATTTTATCTTTTAAAATGTCTTCATCATTTAGTGAAGAACTATTGTTCTTAGCATTGGTACCTCGACGAGGTTTTCACTAATGAATTTATCTTGATTGTCCCATATCACCTCTAAGAAGGTTTCACTAAGGAATGTTGACTTTTGAGTTTGATTGTCTTCTAAAACCTCTAAAAAGGTTTCACTAGAAGATGTTGAGTTTGAACTTTGATTTCCCCCAAGTGCCTCCAAAAAAGTTTCACTAAGAGATTATTTTTATTTTACATGAATGTGGTCTTATCCACCCTGATACTCTATAACTGCTATGTCTCCATGGATGAAGTTTATCAAGGCATGATTTGGTTAGTCCTAATCAACATTTGTGGGAAGTGGAAGGTCAATATAATGGCTAGGTTGGTTGGTGGTAATGGAATGTGGAATGGTAATGGAATGGGGGGGAGACCACACAATCCTCATAAAAGATACTAGGAGAACTTGTGTCAAAGTTGAATTACTCATCCTCAAAAACCAAAGAAGGATCACAAATATATTTAAATTGATCTACAAGGCATACATAACCAATGTTGTAATATCCATAAATGTATCATGATTTTGAAGTTGATTCTGACTCAATGGACTCTAAATTTGAGGTTAATACTAACCTAATTTTTCTTTTGATTTTTAATCTGATATTGTTTCAAAAATGGAACCTAACTTAAATGTTGATTATTCATCTAGTGTGGATGTTATTACAATTATTTTTTATTTATTATTTGGTTTTGGACAAGTAATGGCCCATGATGGCATAATGGGCTCCATAAAGACTAGTTTGTCAAAGTGAGACTCCTTAACAATGGGAAAAGGTCAAGAGACAACTCTATATAAACTATCTTATCAATGAGAGTCTCTTTAAAAATAGGCATATAGTCAAGGTAATGATTTTTCCAAAGGTGTTTATAATCATTAAGAAGTGACTCAATAATGATTGGCTCCTCAGACTGAGACTCCTCAATAATTCATCATAGGTTGACTCATTATAAATAGGTGCATCAACAAAAACATCATGGATTGGTTTATTCTCTTGGCCTTGGTTTAAAATTAGTTATAAAATACCATTTTTAAACATTGATTGGTCTTTTAATGATTAGTTTGGTTGGAGAGGTACTAATTGGCTCAGTTGGGGATGGACAATTGGTAGGGGTTTTCTAAAGTGGGGAATAGTTGGAAATGGATGAAGAATGGCTGGTGGTTGGATAATGATAGGCTTTAAAAAGACTGGTTTATGGCCTAGGATGGTAATTATGACCTGTCAAGTTATAGGTGTACAACTTTTTTGGCAGAATGAGCTACCATATGTGGAGGGGCCTAGAATGGTAATGGTAGGGCATTATGAATCTTGATTGCTTTCACAAGCCAAAATATGAGGTCTTGGTATATAAATGATAGGGTATGGTGGAGCTTGGTTTCTTGCATAAGCTAAAGGATGAGGTCCTGGTATAGAAATGGTAGGGCATCATGGAGCTTAGTTACTCACACAAGCCAAAGAATGAGGTCTTGGTATGGTAATGGTAGGGCATTGTGAAGCTTGGTTTCTTGCACAAGATAAAGGATGAGGTCCAGGCATAGAAATGGTATTCTTTACATGCTATGAAGCTTGGTTACTCACAAAATCTGAAGTAGGATTAATGGTTTAGGTGGGGGATCAGACACCATGAGTGATGAGATGGTGAAGATCGTATGTCAGCTAGCCTAAAGAAGTTATCACCACATGTTTATCTTGAGAATATTGGATTTATGCCCCATATTGAGTGTTTTATAGAGGATATGGTTCCATCTCACAAATAACATCATCCCAGTAGGGATCTTGAATAAAGTCATCAAATGTGACCATGTTAACATAACCAGAATTGTACATGACTCCACTATAAATGTAATGAGACATATCCAAATCAATGATAAATGTTTTTTAAAAAGGTCTAGAGATTTAAAAACTCTTAAGAACATTTTCCAAAGGATAAAAGGCTCAAACTTTGTCTAAATTGGTCAAATTAAAATGAAACTATATCTACAAAATAGTATATGATAAAACTTGGTATAAAACAGTTTAACATCAAATGCCTAATGTCAAATGTCTTAACCAAAATATTAAGTAGATGAATAAAAATTAGCATGCCAAAATCTAGGTTCAAAGTGTTCCAAACAAATATAATATGAGAAAATAAAAGTTTATTGATCAATTGGCCAAACATGGCATCAAAATCTAGACTCAAAATAGGCATGTGATAGAATTGTTGGCAAAACAAGCATTAAAAATAGACTTTAAATGAAAGGGTAAGATTTTTATCTAACAAATATGAAACACTTTGGCATAAATGAGGAATTCAAATTTAAACATGAACTTAGGCAATTTGTGTAAGGCATAAAATAAAAGGCATGAGGAAGATAGGCTATTTCTCCCAAATCTAGGCACAAATAATAGTTTTAAAATTACATAAATAATTAACCTAAGTTACATGACCCAAAATAAAAAGATTGATGTCTCAACCCAAATCACACAAGGCATAAATCGATTTCAATCAATGTTTAGATTTAAACTTGTCAAGGCTAATTAAAAACTTAACTTAGTAAACTAGGATTCTTTGATCAACCAACAAGCTAGATGAAACTAAATGGCATAACTGCATGAAATACAATATCCCAAAGGAACACATGGCTTTGGTTTTAAAATTTGAAATTTGGACACAAAGAAAATAAGTCTATGAAATGATTCTAGTAGTGTAATGATATTAGCATGCTCTCAATATGTAAGAATGGTTTGTTTTAAGACTTTAAGGTACAAAACCTAAAATTAATTGGGTAGCGTAATGTTACCCTTTTCAATCAAGCGACACACACACAAATATTGGTCAAAAATACTAAGGCAAAAATATGATTCCAAATGGATAACATAATGCCTCCTCAAATAATGGATTGATGTATAATACAACACTCATTTTGACATGGTAAAAAATAATATAGATAGTTTAGACTCAAAAACCATGAAATAAAGGATAAAATGACACAAACACCTAAGTGTAACATCCTAGATCCTAAAACTGACAAGGTTGCATAATATTATCAAATTATGTCTATATATATGCTCTTGAGAGGATTTATAACTATTAATCCAAAAATAAAAGTGCATGAATAATTAGGATTTTTACATGAAATTTCTCTCAAGATATTGTATAGTGACATAGAACTTTGGGCTACTCACCCTACATCAACAGTATGTCCATGGCAAGTGGAGTTATTCTAATCTAAATTTTTGCACCCTTCTAGATGGTCCCAAGTGTGGCTAACACAAGAGATGCTCATGTCATTTGGATCCACATCAAATGGTTTGTTTTGAAAAGGTCTTATCCTTTTCACAACCACTATATCCACCTCATATTTAGTGTAGTGTGATTTTTGAGTTACCCTTACAGTCCAAGGTAGTATCTTAATAACAGAGTTTACTTAACCACTCAAGTAAACATTCCAATAACTTAACCTCAATTTATATACCGCACCATGGATTTTGGTTTAAATAATTATAATATATGAATTATCAGGTCAATGCTTCCCAAGAGAACCCATGAGTAGGTGATGAACTCCTTCTCACAAGCCAAATTGCATGAAAATAAATGACAAGTGAAAAGACTTTAAGGCTACGTTTAGATCACCCAAACCATAAAATTTTGAGGAGAGCCTTAATGACATTATTTTCATGATTTTTGGACTAAAAAACAAACCAAGGCAAATAAAGAGTGTTTTTCATCACCTGAGTTCCCTAAAGGGGATGAGGGGAGAGCATACACGCATCAATCATTTTGTGAAAATAGACGACTTTGAAAAAATATGCATAAAATAAAACACCCTTAGGAGTATTAATCTAAGTGTCAGTGTTTATTTTAATACAAAAAATTTAAACATTTATGAAATTTGACTCATTGGCCTTATTTGAAAACTTGTAAAAAATTCATAAACGACTAAGCATAAAAACACCTAGATTCCTTTTAGGCACCAAATATAAAGTTCAAGATCTAAACACTTCTAAATTTTTTCCCTTTTATAAATTAGGTCCTATAATTTTTTATGGGTTTTTTACCTAATTTGAATCCCAAATATAAATGAAAAATCAAGATTTCAAAAAAATTATCTCAAATTTTCTCTACTTTGTTGTCACAAAGATTGACATCGGTCTAGAAGGGATTGATATCAGTCTTGTAGAAACCAATGGTGATTAGTATAAGGTTAATCTACATCATTTAATGGAGGTTGATGTCTACCCTACAAAAACATTAAAAATTAATAGTATAACTTTGACAAGAAATATTTTTAGCCAATGAGTTTAAAACCAATGAATAACACCAGATCCTGTAATCGAAAAGTTAGCTAAATAATATTTAGGTCTTTAGAAATAGCATGAAAACCATAATAGTCAAGAAACCATGGGAATTTCCTTTTTCCTCTATTTTATTTACACAAATTTAAACATTTGTTTTGATTAATCAACTTTGGTCAAGTAGAAATGACATAGGTCTTGGAAGATCAACATCAATATCTGCATAAAACTATGTGTGACTAAAAAATAGAATACAAGAAAAAAAATTAAAATTTTTAAGATTCTTAAGCATTTGTTAGAAAAATTAAGAGCATAATTTTCATATCCTTATTATTATGGGATGCTTTACATCCCATTAGGCATGTCATTTTTGATTATAGGAATCCAAGAAGGGAGGTCAGTAATATGTTATTTTAAGTAACAAAACTCAAAAAAAAGCACACTAACACTTACACTCCAAGCCTAGAACATAGGGGGAGATTAGTAACAAAATACAAATGAAATCACAACTAAAATTTAAAAGATAAAAAATCCTTTACCTTCCTTGGGAGCTCCAAATGTTATGTTAAGTGGCTTTCTCAGCTTGTGCATCAAAGAGTCTTTGGTAAATGAAGCTTGTTGGCTCATTCTCTCCTTGGAACCATTGGATTTGATGTGTCTTGATAATTATTTGTCTAGATATTTTGGCATTATAACATTATTGATATGAGTCTCATGAAACAAAACTTGCATGATAACTCAACAATATCCAAGCTTATAAATGAAGAGGCATGGCCTTGTATTTATAGCCTAAGGATCTAACTCTCACCCAAGGTGAGTTAGAGTTGAGTTAAGGCTTGTAATAGGTTCAAACCTAACCTAAGTGAATCAAATATAACCCTAGTAGATTTAATAGTTGTCAATTAATTATGATTTATAATTAATAGGCATGACTATCCAAAATAGATATTTTAGGATATTTCTAAAGAGCTTGACAACTCATAAAGGCAATGATGAAAGGCTAAGATATTTTGAATTTTTAAAATTCTTTTTTATGATATTCATTGATTACAAATTGATAATTCAACTGGTATTTTAATTTGATTTATCTTGTTAATTAATTTTGATTAGCCATTTAACTCTTTCAAGATTTGATATTTGTTTATGTGCCCCACTTAATAGGTCTATAGGCCGAATTGATTAATTTGGTGCTACAAGAAGATTAACAATGAATCTATGAGAGGTTATGTTTGCATACAATATGATACCCCAATTAGGGATGCCTCAACATGATTCTAAGCTTTAAAGAATGATGCACAAGAAAATTTGGGATGTTCTATGATTTCTAGGCTTAATTTTTGATGGTTGGTAAGAATCAGTCTAAAGTATGGTCAAAAGCCAGTTGTGGTCAGTTTTAGGTGTCTACACTACATATGTTATCTTAGTGTAGTTATTTTTATTATGCATACATGTTTCACTTATTCCCTTCAAGTGTTTGAATATTACTATGGGACTCTAATCCTCTACACGGATCTAGATTTACTACTATCTACCCATTAGGGGCACATATAACTATACACTGATTTAGAATTGATATATTAGCCTATTGGAGACATCATACACATAGTTTTTTATTTTCCAATTTATATCTTTTATACTCCATATCACAAATTTATCATTGATTATATATTTATATTGATCATCTTATACTACATTGATTTTTTGTCTACTACCACTACTATAGACTCATATTGTATACATATTTGTTATTATATGGATTTGTACCACATGATTATTAAATACTTTCATTTCTATCGTTATTAGTTTAGATTTGATTGTGTCTCTTTGCTTCTACATCTAGTCAAGGGAATTTGAATATGCCATTGTCCTTTCATTACTTTCATGCTTTAGACATGTGCCCATGTCCTTGTGTATACTTTTTAATTTTGTATGTGGACATTTGAACATGTCCTTCCATGTGTTTGTAATCTAACCTTGTGTGTTCTTTTGTGTATGCAAACATTTAAACATGTCCTTTTATGTGTTCCTTTTCTCAAACTTATTGATGTGTGCCAATGTCCCTTGTATTTTGTCCCCTTGGCCTTCTTTATATGCCTCTTGTGTATGATTTCATGTATGTGTCATGGTTATGACACTTATCTCTTGCTCTTTTCTTTCACATCCAATTTATGATGCCATAAGGGACCTCATGAGTCTCCCCTTCATCCTTGGGTGCCTTGATAGACATCATGCCCCATCCCCCAAAGTAATTTACTGAGATTATATTTAGATTTATTTTTCATATACATGCTTACATTATTATATCTATCTTGACAACCTTATTCATGTTATATCTAACCTACATCATACATTTCCAACTTATGCTCAATCTCTTTTACATTTTGATATCATGTATACACATTATATTGGTTTTTATCATATAGATATCATATATTTTTAGTCTAACACACATGATGCATAAATTTTATTTTGAGGATAATTATTGTAAAGATTCAACAACTCCCCTCAAAAAAGGGGGCATTCATGAGGGTTTGTCATAGAGATCAAACCATCCTAGTGCACTCAAAACATAGTTTTATAATGTAGACACAAATTAAAGAGCTCAAACTCAAAAAATTATAGTGAAATATAGTCATATATATATCAGTCTTAGTTTTTCTCAAAAATAACACTTTTAGACAATATCACAGTATACTACTAGAAGCGTAGTGTATTATAGTCCACCTACATCATTATTTTCTAATAGCCTTTAAAACATAAAATTCCATAATTATCAAAAAGGTATAGTAGGTATAGTTTAGATTTCTATCATCTCAATCATAGATTATTAGATATGCTAAATATATACTCAATTTTTACATATAATTACATAGGTTTGCTTAGATTGGGGATATCATGTATGGCATGATCACTCCCATTTTAGTTTTAAAAATGTAGAAATATATATTAATATAACTCAGTCTAGAATCAATATTCATAGATATAAGAATTGGGGATATACATAACACATTCTTTCCCTATGCTTAATTTTGTACTATTTCTCTTAGACGGAATGATAACCCCATGTATTTCTCGATGTTGTATACTCCAAACACCATATGCACTAGTTTTTCATTAGGATTACACCATACTGATACCTCATTATACTTGTAGTGGTTGGCATTCCTGAGTGGCCTAGAGCCATTTTACATTCCTAAGTTCCCAAGTGACCCTTGAGCTATTTTACATTTCAAAATTCTTGAGTGGCCTAGATCCATCTTTTATAGCTTCATAACATGGCATAATTTTAGATTCATCTTCTACTACACATGGGTAGGTAATGATGGAGTCATGACCTACTTGAGTTCTTGAACCACCCATATAAGAGGGTTAGACAAGTCATCAGTCCAATCCAAGTTATTCATAGATTATGATCCATCGAATAGGGGTGGCCAATGATGGATTCAATGCCAAATTTAATTATTGAGCCACCCACACATGGGGATTGGGAAATTTATCAAATCACTGTTTGATCATGATCTACACACATAGATGATTTTAATAGGTTTTCATATTGGTTCATGTGTGAGGTGTATCCATTCCTTTCCTCTCTCTCATATCTATTTACTTAGTTTCATCTTTTATTTTTATATTTCTTAAGTATGGATTGATTCATATATGTTTCATTTGCAATGCATGTAATAGATCACAGTTCATAGACTCAAACCCACATTCATGGGATTTACCTCATAGGTAACTCTAGGTATGTATATCTTTCCTTTATCTTATTCATTTCACTTTTTTGAATTTATATAATAAAGGTGGGGGGAAATTTGGTTATATAAAATGTCATTTTAATGAAAAGAGTGTCTTGAGACCACCTTATCCTTATCTTTTCCCTAAACCTATCTTAGGGCCTCTTTTGATCATTTTCTAGTTGTTATGTGCATCTATCTTATTCCCAGATATATCAAGAGTGGCATTGAGCCATCACCTAGGCATCCCCAATCCTTTTTCACATGTGTCATCCATATGGACAATAACACTACCCCGTTAGTATATAGTGCAATGCACTATTGAAAAGGGGCAAGTGTTGTTAACCCTTAGCTTCCCTTACCCCTAATAGATATCTTTCCACTTTCCAAAGTGTCTTAGGGTTAGCCTAGACTCATTTAATGTCTTCAAAAGCATTAGAACACTATATAAAGACCACTCTCATTCATTTATTTTATAGATGGCAATTCTCATGAACAAGCATAGAAATAGTTCTACAAATTAAGGTTATTGATCACTATTTACCCCTATTTATACATACATCCATCTACAATAGCCCAGGCCTTAGTTTTACTTGGGTTTATGGTCTCAATTCACACTTAAAGAATTCAAATTGGTATTCATACCCAAGCATACTAGCATCATTCTCACTTGCACCATCACTTATTTTAAGAGAACTACATTGAGCTCGATCCCCTTTTGAGGTATTGGTATAAAGGCAATGCTCATCATATGGGGTGTTGAGGTCATGCCCAACCTACCCTACTAATTCAACTCTTATTTGGTTTATGTACATCAAGACCCTAGAAATCATATCGGCTTAGGTTTTCATAGTGAAATTAGTTAAATCACAGAATAGATGATGATTTAGGTCTTGATCATACAAAGGCAGGCAACCTAAAATAGAATGAAGGTCTACCAAAAATTTCACTTTTTCACCTACATAGGGTCATTAGTATAGAATATAAGGTCAATAACATAATGCATTATTGGTAAAGAGGGTCACACTATTATCAAAAAAAGGTTTTGACACCTATTCTCTATTGACAACACTCTGCCCTACTCCTACATTACTTCCCTGCTTGCCACTTATCTATCTCAATCATATTTTCTAGCTAAGTACACCTTTTCTAATTCATTACTATTTATATAATATTTAAATAAATTAATTATTATGTAAATTAGTGGTTGCTGATAATGTAGATTTTATTCCCTAATTTATTACTCAACTCTTTATCAACCTTAGGATTACAAATTCCATAATCTTAAAAAATATAAATTAGTTTGATAATTAACTACTTGGGTATAAATTGCTCTTGTTCAATAGGATGTTTGCTTTATTTGTTTTTGTAATGAATATTTTGATATGATAAATTTCCTAATGATATAAAATATTTTAAATTAATGAATTTTATAATTTTTTAATAATGAGGCAATCACCATATGAAAACCAATTAGAAATAAAAAAGCTTGACTATAATTATCATTTTGTAATGGGAGCTCTAGTTTTTTGTCACTATCACTAACAAATTTATATAGATATATATCTATATGTGCAAGTTTAGGTACCCAAATCTATTGTGTAGGTATTCTTCCTTTATGTGTCCCTCTATCAAGATTTTTATTAACCAAGGATTATGTGGTAAAATTAGTGTGGGAAATATTAGTCTTGGTAGCGGGTACATCATGAGAAGAAATTATACTAGTCGTTATCTTTTTCAAGGGTTGATGGACCATGTGTTCTTTAAGATGAGGAATATGAGATGTCTAGACTCTTTTATAATAATCTATAGAAGAATTAGGGTAAATATATCTAAATTTATCTTTTTAAAATGTAATAAGTCCCTGATTTGTCAACCATGAAAGCTTTTGCTTGAAATTAAAATAATCATTATCTTGGTGCCTATTTACCTTTTCAAATTTATGTGTTGTATGGTGATAATTAGCAAAAAATTTTATCATCTAGTTATCCACTAGTGTATGCAATATATCATGTGGTCTATCTCATTCCAATCAAATTAAAGTGGTTGCCTTTTTATAGAGGCATATGGTTTAGTTTTAGGAGATATTCAATAAGTATGTTCCTTTCTTTTGTTTAATACCTTTATTATTTATTCTCTAGTGTGAAGTATTGGTTCTAAGGAGGGTTTTTTAAGTAGTTCTTGACCCTTATTATTTTTTTTGCTTGTTTTTTAAGCATTATCTATATCATATTTTGATTTAGGTGGAGAAATAGGTAACTCAATTTTGGTATTCATTAAATCACATGCATATTTATGCACATCCCAATATAAAGTTTTGAATAAATCAAAGGTCTTGTGAAATTCTATTTTTCTAAGTGGAGAAATAAGACCCCTACTAAATATAAATTATGCTTCCAAATATAAGGGGGTATAATTTAAGGAGTATAACATATCCTTAAATCTAGTAACATAGTATTGAATGGACTCATCCTCATTTTTCATTAATACTTGTATATGTTCCAATGGTGAATTAGGTAAGGTATATCTATGAAAATTGGATAATAACACATCTTCAAGTTTTTTAAAGGTTGGTAATGAATCATTTTGAGTGTATAGAACCAATCAAGATCCTCTTGAGCTAAACTTCTATGGAAACAATTTAATAACAAGTGTCCATCTTATCTTAATGTTCAGAGGAGTGTATATATTATTTCAAATGATTTACAGGATCTCATTTACCATAAAATTAAGTGAGAATAAGCATAATAAAGGTGGAATGATAAGCATAATTAAAAACATCTCTAGTAAGGGGTTGGTCATCTAAGATATTATCATTAAAATTAGCCTCATGGGAGGAAACTTGTAAATTAAGAATAATCATTTTTTGTTGAAGATCTATCATGGTAGTCATTAGAGATAGCATATCAATAGGAGGTGTTGGTAAAGAGGTTGAATAATTTATTAGAGGTTTTAATTTTCCATCCATATGTAACATAGGAATAATAGGATCCTTACCATCCTCATTGTATTTTAGGAAGAGATCACCATGTGGTTATAAACATTTGATAAAGGTATCCACTTTGCATGATGATTTAATAAATATCATTATTATTTGAAATATCATGAAGGTTAATTAAATCATTATTTTAAAGGATCTTATTACTTGTATCATTATTACATGTAATAGGGATATAATATGTACTTTCATTATTTTCATCTATATGTAGAACATGGTTTTTAGTGGAAAATGTAAAATAGGGAGAGAAGAATGTTTTCCATTTTGATTGAAATAATATCATAGGAAATAAATATGCAATCTTCATTTTCATTTTTGAACTCTAAATAAAATGTGGTAGAAGATGCAATATCACTTTCTACTTTAAGTACATCATTTTTATGTGAGAAAGGGACATTATCATAACTATCATTTGAATCTTGAGTTTCCTTATTGCTACTTGACTTTGAAATTTTTTTCATTAGGAAACTTTTGGAAAAGATATTTTGTTATTTTTCTTGAATTGGAAGAAGAATATAAGAAAATGTATCTACACTACTTTGGCTAGTATTATCATTTTCATCTTTCCAATATAAAAGAACAGGAAGAGAAGTAGCACATGCATTTGTATCATTAATATATAGAGAGATAAATATTTTTAATAGTTGTATTTGAGTGATCTAAAGAAGGATCAAAAATTTCTACATTGTCATTACTTTGGAAAGAAGGCACACATTCACTTTATTCACTATTTACATTATTTGAAAAGGAAAAGAAGCATTAATTTTTTGGTTCATCAAGAGAATTTTTCATGAAACATTTTTAATTTTAAAATCATAAGTTTTAATTTATTTCTTGTGTATTGGATCATATGTATGTTATTCACTAAAAAAATTGATCATTTGTAACTTTGTATACCTTTCATCATGGAAAATACAATAAATAGTAGAAAAAGGCTCTTCATACCCAAGAGGAACATCATCACACTCATAACCATATGAAAGAATGATATGACTATCAACATGTTCATTTATACTTGAAATTACATCATTAGTTATTTCATTATCATAATTATAAGAAAAAGAAGGATTTTAAGCTTATTTTTTATATTCCATAAGATCTTCATATGAAATACATTGATCATCAAGAACAATAAACAAATTTTCCAAAGAATGGAGTTTGACATGGATTTTAATAAAGGACTCCATAAGGACTTTTAATTTTAACCCAATGTAAAAAAAAATCAAGCACAAGGCCTAGAGTAAAGATATAAGTAAGCATTATTTAAGCTATACCCATGCAATAAATTAAACCTAATTTTTTTTGAAGAAATAGAAAACCCTAATATTTAAACTAGGGTTTGGTTCAACAAAATAGAGGACAAGTTCACCAAAATGTCTTATGATTCAATCTAGATTATAAAAAAAAAATTAAAGGGGATAGAGATAGCCTAGGGTACAAGGGTGATAAACTATTTCTATACCAAGATAATAAATTTTTAAAATAAAATAAATAATATTCTAAATTCATATACTAAGATATGCTAAAAATAGAAAGTAAAATTATGCTAGATATTGCAATGATAATGAAAACAAGATACTTACATGTTTTTGATGTTAACACAGATATAGATATGGAACATGAAGTAATAAGACTAGAATCATATTCTATGACCATTATAATTAAGCACTTCTATGACCTCAAATACTTGCATCAACCTTAGATAGTTCTGTTGATGATTATGTCTAACCTAGATGTAGGTGTCTAGTATAAAATGCCTGCTCAATCTAGATGTGACCACCTAGAATGTTTTAGGTTTTGTGTTACCTTTATTCTAGTGCACTCATATCTAGATTGTGGAATGTCACTCCTTATCAAATAGTAAAACCTTAGTTCTTCATCTTCATAGTGAATGAGTGAAAATGGGTTTATTTGGTCATAGTGTTGAGCTAACCCCAAATACCCTTTTATTAGTGGGTGTTGCCTATATAGACACTAATCTAAAGAGGGCCTCAAACTCATGTAGTTATCCCTTATGTGTGGTATTATGTGTACATAAGGATACAATATATGATAATCAAGTACAAAAGTGACCTAAATTATAACTTGGCAAATATGGTTTTTGGGTTGCTCCTTCAGTACTTCAGACCTATCAACGTGTTTTCTCTATGATTGATATGGAAATAAGGAAAAATAGGGAAGATTTTCTCACTTGAATTCTTGATTGAATGTCTATGTTAAGTTACCTTGTGAGTTATTTGGTCTATGTTAGGTTTGTGTTAGGTGAGGAATGAAGGAGGATTGATCATGTATTTATACCAATCCTTTTGGAAAATATCTCACATTAAAGCACTTAGGCCCACCATAGGGATATGTTTTATTTTTGAATTAGATGACTTTTGTGGAATTAGAAACTTGTGTTGGGATAGGACACTTGCATCGACATAAGCATTTAACTAAGACATAAGTGTCCAAGTAGATGGAAAATAGGCATACGTTTAAAACTTATAGAGACAAAAGATAAGCAGGTTTATAGAATTATGAGTATGATATAACGTCTGAGTCATCATAATAACATTGTTTAAACTAAGAGATATGAAATATACATAAAGAGATAGTGTACTTGAGCCTTTCTATAGTGGAAAAGGTCTAGAACTGAGAGAAACAACCAAGGTATATATTTTCTAAGTGGACAAGATTAAGGTTCTATATAATTCAAAATAGTGTATATAAAAAGGCACAACCTAAGGGGTTTGATATCAATGTGTATTATTATTGGAATAGATGTTCATGAAATTCAACCAATAAATTCTTTGGCTTGAGACATAAGATACAAGATTAAATAAAGAATAACACTATTGAGCTTAATAATGTTAATACTCCTATGAATGGTTTAGTTGTATGACATAATGTGAAGGTTAAGATATTTTTATATCTATTTCCAAAACATGTGACACAATAATTCATGACTAATCCGAAGGTACTTATGACTTATAATACACACCTCCTTTAGCTTATTATGCTACTAAAATTGAAGAGGCTCATATTATAGATGGTATTATTACTATAATTACAAGTACACAAGTACAAAGATAAAATAAAATTTGATGAACATGATATTATTGATGATTTGTCTAATAATGTGACTTTTTTTCATATGTAATTTCATCAACTTATATCCTATACATAGTATTGTTGTGGATAATAGATCAAGTGAAAACATATGCATCATGAAATTTCTTATTAATCTTTGATACATATATAGAGACTTGATGGGTATGAATACTATAGTAAAAGTATTCAATTTGAAACTAAAAACCCCCATTGAAGGGAATTATGTTTACCATTTATAGGAGGGCCTACAAATATTACTACTTGGTTCTTTGTTTTCCCAATACTAGGGCATTCAACATGCTATTAGGATGTAAATGGATACATAAGATGAGTGTGATAACATACCTAGTATATCAATGTTTGAATTGTATCTATATAAATTGATAGTTAAAGTTTCAAGTATTTTATATGATTACCACATCCATTCCAAGACATTTCCCTAACCACCTTCATAAAATCATATTATACAACCTACACAAGTTCATCCTATGAAGGAAAATTATAGATAAGTGATTGAATTTCCTTGATGACCAATTCTACAATTTTTTTTACATCAATGAAATATTTGATTTCATTAGACATTTCCTATTCTATCACATAATACATTATTTCTACAAAGACCTTGTAAGTGTGTTTCACAAAGAACACCAATGTGTTATCCCAACATACACTAGATTCCACAAGTTAGTATGGCTACTAGAGTTATGCAGCACTTAAATGATCATGTTAAATATGATGATGATGATGTTAAAGATTTTACAATTCATGATCACTTCTCTCATTTGGAGAATAATATATATGATACTCCTTGGCCAAAACGTGTGACATTGACACAAACCAATCCAAGACCTACACATGATCATCCCATTGATGAGATCATAGGTTAATTGGAATGTGTTTAAAATTAAAAAATACAAACAACTAAAAAATTGAAAATTTGTGTGTGTGTGTGTGTGTGTGTGTGTGTGTGTGTGTGTGTGTGTGTGTGTGTGTGTGTGTGTGTGTGTGTGTGTGTGTGTGTGTGTGTGTGTGTGTGTGTGTGTGTGTGTGTTTAAAAATTACAAAACCAAGACCTATGTATGACATGATTTAATGGTACACATAGTTAATTAATGTTATTCATCATTTATATGGTGAATTAAATATCCATTTTCTACACACAAGATTCTAAAAATATACATGCATGGGATGCAAGACATATAAGTTACATATGATACATGGACATATAAATGAGTTAAATTATTTACACTTAGGGAAAATATTTATACATTTAGGGCATGCCTACTTGGGTCATATTCATACACTTTTTATTTTATGGGTGAACACTTTTGAAGTAGGAGTTATGAACTAGACAAGTGAGGGTTTTGATAGTTGGTCCTAAAACCAAGAGAGGGTTTTAAACAATGGACCCAAAACCAATAGGGTTTACAGGATCTCACAACTATACCAAATCACAAAAATAAGGTTTGATGTAGCCCAAAACCATAATATATCATAACAACAAGAGTGTTTGATGTAGCCCAAAACCATAATATATCATAACAACAAGAGGGTTTGATAGATCCCACATTCATATCATCAAGAGGGTTTGAAGGAACTCACAACCTTAGCAAATCAAGGAAGGTCATTCCTTAGATAATAGAGAATGTAGATAATATTTGTCACACTTTGGGAGAACTTCCTCCAATCTTACAGTGTAGGACAAAATCCATCTAGGAACAAGTAGTCTTTCACTAATTTTTTATCTCCTCAAGGCATATACATAGCCTCCACCCAGTTAAAGCAAAACAAGTGGGATTACACACCCACTTATCCAAAAAAATAGAAACTATCAAGAAAAATGAAAGGTATTATATTAATATTTTATCTTTGTGAGTCTTCCATAAAACCTCTACACACTTGTAGCACAACTAGTGGGCATACACACCCACTCAGCCAAGCAACCATTTAATCATGATAATAATATATCTAAATGAATTGAATCATGGATCTAGTTAGATACCCATCAAAGATAATTCCATCCTAATCTAATATAAAATCCCCAAGTGATTTACCAAAAATCATCAAATCCTAATACTAGGTCTGCCACAAGTGCAATGTGGATTCTTCAAACATCCACAAAAGTGAGATGGTGTGTAGTCCTCCATCATCCACATATAAAAGAAGCACTTTAATTTGATTTACTCTATCATCTATAATCAAAACCTTCCTTGGGTTGTTACCAATGACATAAACTGTGAAGAAATAGTAACAAATTATACAACCAAGCTTCATCCATTTCCTAATAAGAGAGGGAAAAATTTTGATAGCCATTAAAACTATGTGAAATAAGCTCTTGTAGGGTAATACAAATGTAAAACAAGAGCATAAAGGGTATGAAAATAATAACTAGTCTTTTTAAGCATGGAGTTGATTAACATTTATCAATTTATGTATTTATATATTGTTCCATTAATCAAAGTAAAATGTTACATATGACTTACTATTGTTTATAATTTTTAGAGTGTTAGTTCCTATGGATATTGTGTTTTTAATACTAAATGATGACATTAACTGATTATATGGGTTAATATTACTTGTTTTGTATGTTCTTGATTTGATGATTATAACATTATGTCATCATTGATGTGTGTTTTATGAGTCCATTAACTATGTATTTCCATGTCGTGTGTTAGTGGTATCCAATGATCCTCTAGTATAAGTCATGGCCATGTCATTTTGGTATCAAATCAGAGTCATGTTGTGACTTAAGTACTTGTCTACTTCATGATCATGATATTGTGTGCATGTGTATATGTGTGGTAACATATTTATTTGTTGATCTTGGTGCCATAATTTCCATCATTCATTGTTATATTTTGTATGATGTCATGATTTTTATCATGCATCTAATTCATTCATTATTATTACATGTATAATTTTATATCTACTTTACATGACACTTGTATAACCATTACATTGGATAACATGCATCATGCATGTTTTAATGATCAAAACTTTATATGATGACATATTTTATCATACTTGTATACATAGTTTACATGATTATATTTTTATATATAACATATGGTGTGCATAACTCTTTCCTTTTAAATGAGTGATTTGAATCTTCATCTCCCATATCAAAAGGGGTGGATATAGTGGGCTAGTCTTAGATATTCAATCCATGATAGATAGTCAATTCACATAATGAGACATATTATGCTATTTAGATGGGACATATTAAGAAGGTTGGGTCAAATTATATAATTTAGATGGGTCAAATTGAGAGGATTGAGACATATGTGGTGCATTTTATAGGATTATGAGGAACAAGTGAGGCATTTATGACATTATGACAAATAGATGATGAGATTGAATCACTTTAAGGTATAAGTGGATCATATTGGGGCATAAATGATGTTCATGCATGTATTTTTCTATTTATATACTTTGAATGAATGGTACTATGAAATCACTTGGGATCTATAGCCAATTTCAGTAATCCCACCTTTATATGAACCTAGTTTCAGGGTTCCACCTTTATATAAACCTAGTTTCATGGTTCCACCTTTATACACAAACATGTTCTTGGGTTCCAAATTTTACATATGAACCTAATTTTAGGGTTCTAAAAAATAATTTTTATGATATTTAGAGTAATGTAGTTGACTATATAGGTTTTTATTGCATTTTATTTATCTAATGGAGGTTAAGGCATTAGCACTCCTTAATTCATAGTTTCAGTGAATGCATCTCCTTGGGGAATAATCACCCAATGTCATTCTTCAAACAAGTTCAACAAGTGGTAGTATGGTTCACATACCCTCATGTGTATTCATTCTTTGACTTCTCAAATTAAATATTTTAATGATATATATTATTATATATTTCTTATATTGAGAATACATTGATCTATACATGTTTTCTTGTAGGTTTCACATTGATAAAAAGAGACATTTGGGGCATACCCATCAACACTAAGTTTGGTTAGCATAGGTATCAAATTTAATCTTTATCCTTTTAATTTATAATATTCAATAGTAGATTGAAAAATAGGCATTTATAGACACCTATAATCCTATCCATATAAATGGATAAGGTCAAATATTTATATCTAAACACTTTAGAAATATCAGCTTTGAAACACTTTGACAGAATTTGACATTACATACACATTTAAATATTATGCACACTTTTACCTATCCATATACCTACATGTTGTCTTTGTGTATGAAAAACTAATATCTTGAATATAAGCTAAACATGAATACTAAATTCCTACTCTAAATCTAACATAACCTTAATTTTATAAAAATGAAAGAAAATAACTCAAATTTACCTTCACCTATTATATGAATATCCTTTATTGTTGACCTATATTTGATCATAATTAATTGATTTTTGGTTAATCAAGACTCATGAAATATTTTGGAAATTTTTCAATAGTGTGTAGATGTTTGATTGAAATAATATTTTATTGATTACCATGGATGATTCATTGTAGGTGTAACATGATCTATAATGAAGGGTGAATGGGTGTATTTATAGATTTTTTATTGAGAGATTCTATAGCTGATATCATTTGATTGGATTAGAAATTTTGAACTTGGATGAGATTCAATCAATTAGTTAATTGATTTGTTTCCATTTGGAGACATACTTGACTAGTTTAATTCTATTTTGTGTAAGGGTGATAAAGGAGTTAACCAATTTGTTTCCTCTTTGTGCAAGAGTTAACTAAGTTGTTTTCTTTTTTAGAGAAATAATAAAGTGGTTAACTAATTTGTTTCTAAATGGAGGAGGAGTTAACTAACTGATTGATATTATCTTTAATACATTTTCCTTTTGAATAAATAATTGACTAAATGATTATATGTGATGACATAGAGTAGAGTGAGGATAATTACTTTTTTTAATTAATTAAGTGCATGGAGTTGATTATTAATTATTTAATTAATAATGATTAATTAATTATCTAATTATGGTTGTAATTAATGGGACTAATAAATATGGGGTTGATTAATTAGTG
This sequence comes from Torreya grandis, assembly GCA_037957365.1. Classification (NCBI taxonomy): domain Eukaryota; kingdom Viridiplantae; phylum Streptophyta; class Pinopsida; order Cupressales; family Taxaceae; genus Torreya; species Torreya grandis. The sequence continues at coordinate 929,033 of JARHVA010004829.1, read as the reverse complement.
TGGTAATGTTAGGGTTTTATGACATTAGGGAAGATTAGTTAGATATAATGATGGATTAGATCATAATAAACTTGTGATGGCATTAGTGTGTCAAAGTCAGGGTGTCTAGAGTTGTTGGGAGAATAAAATGGATAAGTAAAGCTGTGAAAAATATTCCTTGAATATTTGCACATTATGTATGAAATTATTAGCTATATGTATTTTGTCTTATCCTCCATGACTTGTAAAAGGATAGAAGATGAACAGTCCCCTCTTTTGGTACCAAAGTATGAGAAGAATGTGAATATTCAAGGATTGTAAATGATTACAAATATGTATACTTATATGAAGAAGATGATGAAATTTTGTTGAGATCAATATAGACTATTTTGGTTATGGTTACCTATTATATTTATTATTTTTTTCCTTGTGTGTAAAATCATGTTTAATGTATGGTTTAATCCTATCTAATTTATTGTGTATGTTCTATGAATGATTACTAAAATAATGGTTAATCCTAATTCATATCAACTACACTAAAATACATTTATACTAGGTTTATATTTTCCTTATTAAATATGAATTCTCTAAACTATATTGTGTACTTGAAAAATACTTAGCTATCTTCATCCTTAACATGTTCTATTGTATCAGTAGCCTCTACTAAAAATGGTGTGGTGAGCATGGAACCACTCTTTCTAGAGGAAACTATGCTAAGATGGTTACCAGGGCAGTGAGACATTAAAAATGGTTAGACCAAAAAGTATGGAATTTCACAAAAGAGGAATCTAAAATGACTGGTCTTACCACAAGTGAAATTATTCAAGAGCATATCTATGGAGCAATATATAAAATTTTCTTGTGAAAATTACCTAAACTAGTAACTATCTGGCTGACAAGATTGGAACACTATTGATACTATTCCAAAATGAAAGAAATAATTACTTGGATTGAAGAAAAGATAAACTAGTTGATGAAATTATAAACTGACTGGAAGAGAGCCATAGACTACTAGGTTGTTACCATCATAAATGGATATATTATCAAATTTTCAATGTAAGGGTATATAGATTTCAAAGTTGTATTAGACCATTTTGTCTAAGGAATTAGAGGAAAATTTTTACAATGCCTACCTCTCTTGATAAATATGTTGGTTGTGGATAAATCCATGGTGCCTACTCCAACTGATATGGAATAGTCACTTTGGGTATATGAGGTTGTGTGCACATGATGGTGAATGATGGATAGATGAGTAAGTAAAGATTGAACCTAAATCAAGAATGGATACACGAGGGGAGAAGAGTTATAAGAAAAGTCTAGATTTAGAAAGAGAACTATGACAATAAAAATAAATGGAATAAATAGAATAATATAAAGGTAGCTATGAGTAAAGGTAAAAATATTAGTAGATTAGATAATGAATAAGTGAAAGGATGTGATGAATAAGAGGATGAATGAAAAATGAAGAAAAAGGATGATGAATACTAACAAATAGAGTGAGAGGATAAAGAATGAGATGAAGATGAGATGTGTAATGAGGAAAGTGAGAATAGTTTAAAAGTAGAATAGATAGATGATATGTGTAGTGTGTAGTTATAAGAAAGGGTATTGTCAAAATAAGATTAATTACACAAAGACACAAAACATAATCATAGGTTAAACATAGTTTCAAGCATAGAAGAATAATAAGTTACAAGAAAGAACCATTCATTAGAAGAGCACACTTCCATGCATCCCAATATTTTATATTCTAGTAGAATCTTTCAACTAGATGGATAGGAAGGTGATAGTTGGGAAGGACCATTTTTAGAACACATGACCTGTTAGGGTACTAGAATTCATAGTAAATCTATTAGAAAGGTTTTTAAGGCCATAGAATTAGTTGAAACTAAACAACAAAAATAATGAAGTGTAACTAAACAAAGTGCATAAAATAATTCTCTTAGTGTGTAGAGTAGTACACATGTAGGATCACTCAAAACACATCCCCCTCTGATAATAATTGCATATAAAACTCCATCTATACCAGTCAACATGATTACTCATCTAGAAGGATTCATAAATTTATCCAACTATGATGGGTCCATGGATCTTAAATAGTACCTACTAACTTGCAAGATGAGATGGCAAGTTAAGGGCATCACAAATGAAGATATTCAAAAGTGCGAATTAGTAAGGGCACTTGCTAGTAGAGCACTAGAGTTCATATATCAAAGAGACCTTCAGAAGGAAAGTCTAAAATATATTGAGGACTAGCTCATCATAGAATTCAAAATCAATAAATGCACCAATCAGACTATACAAAACCTAAAGGAGATACAACAAAAATTAGGAGAATTGGTTTGTGACTATGACCACAAATTTTTTGATGTGATGAATAAGGTAGAATTTGATTTGATAGATAAAGACAAAGATACATGTTTCATTGAAGGATTAAACTTTAGTATCAAGTTTTCCACTACAAAAACTCAATATGATACAAAATTAAATGCCATAGTTGCTACCTTGTGCATAGAACAGATTGAAGATTATGGAGAAGCCCCTATTTCCAATTCTAAGATTGAAAATACACTATAGGATTTTATTTAAAAAAATGGAGAAATACCATGAGGTAAATAAACCTAAATTAAATCTATGGTCTATGGAGTGTGGAAAAGGACATCATAGAAATGATTATCCTAAAGTCAAGATAGAATTTTGTGAACTTTGTCAAGTACTCGGGCTCGTCACCATGAATTTCCACCTTTTACAATAATATATCAAGAACCCATAGAATTTGTATTGGAATTTATGCAAGTCATCTAATCATGATGAAAATAACTATTTGGATTTATAAAATCTTAAATAAGGCATCACTAAAAATGTATTCACTATCCCTATGCAACAAAATTCCTTGGCAAAGCCACTAATCCCAAGCGCAGAGGTAGATAAAGGTTGTGAAACCTATATGGGTCCACAATGGATTCCAAGTTCACCATAGTATTAGCCTCAAGGTCTAGTTAGATGGACCCCTTATTCACCAAATTGGATACCTCCATTTCTTCAATGCCAGTATGCAACACCCTAGAGCTTGCCCATAATCCAATAGTACTAAACAAGTTAGGCCCCATTAGCTACACAATATCAATTCAAAATTGGATATAGCAATTAGCAACACAAGCATTGGAACATGATGCAGCCACAACAGGGTATCAAGGTGGATATCAATCCAACATATGAATATCTCAAGGTGAATACAAAAGAGGAGACTAGGGGGTAGAGGGAAAAACTACCAATGGCCTCCCCTACAATGCAATTTATGTAAAGAATATAATCACGTCTAATGAAATTTCCTGATGAATCCACAAAGGTAGTCATATTTTACATATTGTAGAATCTCTAATTAGAAAGACAGAGAATATTTTCCCCTCTTGGAGAAGTAGTGAAAGGACAAGGTTATTATGAATGTGAATATCGTGAGTGCATAGCCTAAAAAAATGCATTTTTGAACGTTTTTACATGATAATATCATGTAGACTAAGGTTTACCTCCACTCAAAATGCCATAAGATCAGAGGATCCAAAAATCTAAATAGGATAAGTACCTAAATTTAGCTATAGAAAAGGGACTCATGTATGAAGTTGTGCAGATGTTGAAAACTATCTAACATCAAGACACCATCAAAGGAGATGTTATATAAATATATGTGTAAATGTATGGCTATATCGTGCACATAATAAATTAATATAGAGTTTTCACTATGCTCACATATCTTTTGAAACTTTTATGTACATTGCATAATGAAGATATCCTATAGAACATCACAAACCTACTACATAATCAATTTGTGTGTGCATAGTGTGGGAAATAAAAGATGAAGAATTCGGTCTGGTACATCAAAATCAATAGAACCTAGGATGCTAACACCCATATTAACATTAAAGTTAATTTTTATGATATTTTGAATGTTGTCCTTGATTTTGGCAACACAGTTAATATTATTCCTAGGTTTACTTGGGAAGCCATTGGATGACCAATTTTGAGTTACAACTTAGTAAATTTGAGTCTAGATGATTATGGAAAGGTTGAGCCTATTGGTAGATTAGAATATGTGGAGATCAAAGTTACAGAATTGACACTATGTGTTGACTTTAAAGTCATCAACATAAAAATTATAGTAACACATTACCCTATGCTCATAGGTAATAAATGGGCATATGATGGTCAGATGACTATCAATATAGTGTAAAACTAATTAGAGGTGCACCAAGTTGGAAATGTGGTTGTCATTCCTCTTAATAGAGCACACAAGCCTTACATAATTTTTCTTAAACTAGACTCTCTATACATTGCATAAGAAACTAGTTGAATGAAAGTGAATTCTAAGGAATACCTAAAATATTTATACATAGCTGAATGCAAATTTTTATACTAACATACCAAACCTCAAGTACAATCACTATTCACTAAACAACTAAAGACATTAGAACAATGGAGGCCTAAACCAGTAGATATGTAGTTGGTAGTAAACCATTTTATCATTGATGAGTGTGCCTTTATGTATAAAAAATCTCCTACTCAGTTAGAAGTTAACTTCCTTTACCAAGCTAACGATCACATGTAGGTCTATAAAGAGACAACTAGGGAAGGCACTTTACCATGGGAAAAAACTTTATCTATTAATAGTGACTTAGATACCCACCTCTTCAACTAGGCATGAGGTGACTATGAACTCCAACTGATGTGAATGGTCTTTGAAAATGAGCAATATCTTCATGTATACTATGTAACTAAGGACATAAATGACTTCATTTTATGCTTACAAGTTCATATACTGACATCACCCAATGGTTTATCAATTTAAATTATACCCTAAAAGGATTTGTTGAAATATTGTAGGTAACTCATTAAGATAACCAGCCTTAGTGAGATGATGTTTATGAGCTCATGATTAGTATGTTCTAGCTACCACAGTTTATCCACACCAATTGGCCATTATTTCAAGATAGTGAGTGCCTTGAAATTCGTGTGTGTGTGTGTGTATGTGTGTGTGTGTGTGTGTGTGTGTGTGTGTGTGTGTGTGTGTGTGTGTGTGTGTGTGTGTGTGTGTGTGTGTGTGTGTGTGTGTTAAATTATAGAATGAGGAATGTATGGCACTAAATTAATGGGTTCACATTTTTCACTATACACTTGATCTATTACCAGCAGCATGGTACATACACCAAGAGCATAGAAGGGAGACCAAGCATTGGTCACAAGTGAAAATAGATTTTATACAAACATTTTTTTTGTAAGAAAAAAATATTTTAGTTCACATTACACTATAGAAACTCAAATAATTTTTATGCCATGGATGCACAGAAGACTTAAGCACCACAACCAAATCCACTATGCAAAAGAATGCAGCCTTTGATCTTAATGCAACATTACAAATTTAAAAATATGATAAGAATGAATAATAATATTTGATGCATCCATGTCACCACATACAAGATGAGGCAAAAGACATTGAGGATTTAGATTCTGATGGTGACCTATATTTGAATGATTTATTTGAGCTTGAGTAACTTGTAGAACTACTCAAGAACACTGGCATAGAACCTACTGAAGAAGATAAGTTGTATATTATTTGAATTCCTAAATAGGAGGGGAAAAGGAGGATATAAGAATCTATAAATGAATTAAAAATCAACATTTATCAACATCCTCTCAAAAATGATTTTGCAAACATTAGAATAGAGGAGGTCCCAAAATTGGCAAACATCAATGACTATTAGATGGAAGCTAAGGTCTCTAAAATTTTATAACTTCTAAGGGATTATCAAGATGTTTTTACCATAAAATTATTATAGGTATAGGGTTTTGACCCATCTCTTGGTTAAATTCATATTTAATTAAAGAAGTGTAAATGGCCTACAAAAAAATAATCATACAATCTCATTCTAAATATGAATCTTAAATTAAAAGTTGAACTAGATAAAATGTAGGATGTAGGAATCATCTATCTAGTAGAAAAGGTAGATTGGGTAATTTGTATGGTAATATAACCCAAAATAATAGGATAAATCTTAGTATGTATGGATTACCACATTTTTAATGATGCCTATGTTAATTATCTATTCTCAATTCCATTCACAGATGAAGTTTTAGAGTCTATCATAGGATATGAACTTTATTCTTTCACAGATGGTTTTAATGGATATCATCAAATACCAATTATAGAAGAAGACAACCAAAATAACATTTTCACTAGAATGGGGTTCTTTTTCATATAATTTCATGCATTTTGATCTTAGGAATGTACCTATGATGTTTTCTCATGTAGTGGTTATGGCATTCAAAGATTTCATTCATCACTTCTTGGAAGTTTACCTTGATGATTGGGAAGTCTTCTCTTTGCTCAAAGAACATTTATCTAAGTTGTAATTTTGTTAGAATAATTTTCATCACTACACATTACTTTTAATTTGAATAAATGTTTATTTTTCACACCTTTTGGCATTTTTCTTGGACATGTCATATGCAGTGAAGTTATTCTAGTTGATTAGGAAAAAGTTGTAGTAATCTTGAGCATGCCTCCACTTGTTAGTTCTACCAAAGTTAACTCTTTTCTAGGGTATACAGGCTATGATCTCATGTTTATCAAGTTTTATGTAGCTATTTCATCTCTATTATAATCCTTACTATGAAATATTTCAAACTTTTACTAGACTTAGAATGTCAAGCAACCTTCATCAAGTTGAAACAAATATTGGTTACTTTGCCCGTACTTCTTTTTCTAGACTAGATCAAGGCTTTTCATGTACATGTAGATGCTTCAGGTATCATAGGTGGTGTTTTTCTTACACATATATGATATGGTGGACTCAACCATCATATTCATATTACTAGTCAAAAAATATTTGATGTAGAGAAAAACTACACAACCACTGAGTAAGAAGCATAGGCCATCATGTTCACACTACAAAAAATATGGCATTATCAGTTTTCAACACCATTTGAATTTTTTACTAATCATTAATCCATATGATACCTTGTTAATAATCCAATGCTAGGAGGATGCATCTCTTGATGGTTGATACTATTTCAAGAGTTTTAATTCTGAATAAATGTAAAACTAAGAAGAGAAAACATGGGACTAGATCATCTGAATCGCATTCTAAATGATGAAGAGATAGAAGAATTATAATAATACTCTCTTGATGCTCACCTCTTCAATGTCTCTATGATTCCTAAAAAATTTGAAGCCGTTGTTAGCTTTCTGGAGTAAGGAGTCTACCCTGTACACTATTAGGAGTGTGATAAAAAGTAGTTTATTACTAGATCACTACTTTATACCATCATCAATGGGCTTCTGTATCACCTGGGGAAGGATGAATTTCTATGAAAGTTTTTCATGGAACATGAATGACCTAAAATCTTGGAGGAAGCTCATCAAGGAGTTGTAAGAGGATATTTTGTGGGAGAAGCCATGGCTAAAAAGTTACTACAAAGTGGATTATGGTGGTCAAATCTGTTCCAAGATGTACATAGAATTACAGAAAACTATGATGTCTATAAATGCATGGGTAAACCACTTTGGAAATATGAAATTCCATTACAACCTCTTTTAGCTAAGCAACCTTTTAAACAATGGGGCATTGATTTTATTAGACATATCAACCCACCAAGTAAACATAGCAAGGCAAGATATATCATCATTGTGATAAATTAATTTACTAAGTAGGTTAAAGTTGCTATAACACCTAGCTATGATGTGAAGGATGCAATGAAGTTTCTATATGAAAACACCATAACAAAGTTTGCATGTCCCATAAAGTTAGTCAGTGATAAAGGAATGCACTTTATCAACAACACCATCAAGGCTCTAATTAAAGAATTTATGATCTCTCATCACAAAATCATTATGTATCATCCACAAGCCAATGGCCAAGCTGAATCTTCCAATAAAGTGATGGGTAAAATATTGACAAAGATTTTTAATGTTGATTGAGATGACTAGGAAGATTGAATTCTTATAATTTTATGGGCATATTACACACATCACAAAAGGGCTATAGGATTTACACCATTCTAGTTGGTACATGGTCTTAAATTAGTCATGTTAATGAAATACTTAGTACCCAACCTATGCATTACCATGGTCATATGACTTGAAGATCGTGAGTCTCTTTCTAATCAAATCTTTGAGCTAAATCAGATGTATGAGTTTAGATGTAGAATAATGTGGATGCAAGAAGTGCACAAGTAGATCCAAAAAGCATGGCATGATAAGAACTTGTGCCAAAAATAATTTCATAAGTATCAACTAGTCTTATTTTATGATAGTCATTTCAAAATAGTCTTGGGTAAGTTATAGTTGTGGTGGAAGGGACCTTACATTATACATGACCTAATGTAATAAGGAGCCATGATTTTAGGAACTATGTTACCAAGGTGGATAAATGGTTGTATACTTAAGCCCTACTACTAATAGTCAATTGATCTCATTCTACAAACTAAGTGGGTGTTGAGTAGCACCATATAGATTATGATTTCCCTATTTTTACATGTTTTATGTGTGTGTTTATTTTATGTTTTGTTTTTTTTAGATGATCTCAGTAACACTAATTGATAATTTTAATACCAATCATTGTGTATGCTATATGTGCATAAGAGGATCCATATGTGCCACTAGGAAAGTCAAAAAGGAGCAACTAAAAATTATTAAATTTGAGAAAGGTAAGGAAATGTCTCATCAGCAAGATATCCTATGGAAAATGGTTATCCACCATAAATAAATGCATGATCTAAGGGTTTATTGATGCAATCTTTAATAAATTAGTGGCTTATCAACATCATCTACTCATAACCCTTATATAGACACTAAATATCAATTTACCACATCTACCCTTACATTCAATATGAGTGGATAGCTAAGTGTAGGTTTGACATAGACTCTAATGGGAATGAATTCTATAAAAACCAAGTTCAAATACCAAGTCAGCATTTCATCCTTGTGTGTATTTCTCTAAGCTGTTATTCTCAAGCACTGAGTTATTTTTCTCACATAGAGCATACAAAGCATTCCAATTTCATCACTTCACATAGCCATATATACCTCATAGCTAATCAAGGATCTCATTAATGTGCAAAAATAATCCATGGGTGTCAACATAGTACTCAAGTAAACAAATTATAGTGACCAAGAGTCATTTGACTACCTTTGCCAAGTCAAGCAGAAGTTATTCTATCCTAATCCTATTGAAGCTATGTAACCTCTCACCCTTGTAGCTCCCCATCATTTCCAAAATAAATATGTTAAGAACCTAATGTAAATGTCTAAATCTAAATACCTATGGGATATTGTCCAAGTATTTTTAGGATGATATAATGAGGGTAGCATCTATTTAGGTCCAGATGAGACTATTGTAATTAATACATAATCCATGGCTCATGCCTTAGGCATGCTTATGAATGGAGATTATTTACTCCCATACAAGATAAAAATGCCTCCCATTTTTCAACAAGTTCAAGACCTATATGTGTAGAGAAACAAAGGGATTCTTATTGATGAAATCCCAAATGAGATAGTGCACATCCTCATAGAGTGTATAACTAAACAATTTTGATAGATAACCAAGTCTACCAATAAATACCTAAAATATTTGTGGACATCACTCACAAGATGATCCATCAAAGTGAATAGTTCAACTAGATAGAGTACTTTGTCTAGGAGTTACTCACAAACATTGATAAGTTTTACACCACTCCCAAGTAGACATTCTAATACCAATTCTTAATCTTCTTAATCTGCTTCATGTAGTGGAAGTCACCTGAGGGAAAAGTGCATCTAGATATATACTATTGGTTAGCATAGTAGTTTTGAAATCTCATATGGACATAGAACTAGGGATATCTCACATATGAAGGCAAATTCAAAGCCTCATGGGAGTAGTACCTGGACCTCATCACAACACATCTCTAAGTTCCACCCAACATCATGTAATACTTGGGTAAGCATGCCACTATCACTCTACTACCCAAAGGCATTTTCATCACCATCCATGAGCTACCATGATCACCCTTCCAAGAGCTTCCCTTCTTCATGATAATGGATATGGTGTAAGATAAAGTGGCTTGACAAAAATATTTTTTAGCCTGGTGTGTGATCCCCTTGCAATTCATACCACCTAATACAGATGTTTTTACTATATAACAGCCATAAGAAGTACCCAAATCATAGCAATAAAATGGAAAGTGTAAATTAGACCCTCATTCAACATCCCCTCCCCTAAATTAAATGAAATGCAACACCATGACCTTGAAGGATGATCTAAAGGTACCATAGATCATATGCTCATCAGATCTCATCTAAATGGGAACTGATGGTAGGAAGTCTATCAAGTCATGATGGTAGATATGGATAGGGACTACTATGAGAAGGAGGAAAAATAATTTTTCTTTTAAAAGGTGGTGTGGATGGTTCAAGTACTAAAGCAAGTTCCCCCTGAGCTATGGGTAGACCTCCTAACCTACCCACCTTTCATCATTGTAAACACAATTTGAGAAGAAGTGGATCAACTCTAGCATAAAATGGACTTCTTCTAGCTGTAACCTATATTAACATTCATAGTTGAGGACATCTTTGCACCTCTCTTAGAGAGCCCACCTGAATAAATTGTGCATAGGAATCAAACAAGATATGAGGCTATGGTCTCCCTTACATTGGAAGAGCTCACATTTAGACAACCAACCATGATGTAAGAAAAACAAATTACCCTTACACCTACTGCACAACCACCTAGATGTAGAGGTGTAACTAGTTGATTCACCACCATCTTTATAGGCTTAAGATGTTGAAGAGCTTACACTAGAATAGCCCATAAAAGAGTAACAATAGGCCACCAGGGAATAAATATCTCATGTAGTTGAACATTGACTGAAGGAGGAAAAGGAGAGAAAGAAAGAATAATCATAGCAATAGCATGCCACATAACAAGCAAAAGAATTTGAGGCTAAAACAAATGCCAAGGATGTAGAGATGGACATTTAGAAAGCCATGGAGATGGCCAAAAGGGCATAATAAGTAGCTGATATAGCCAAGAACACATAAAAGGAGAGAAATAAGAAGAAAAAGGAAGAAGAAGAAGAAAAGATAAAATAAGGTGTAGCAGTTTGAGTACAATAGCAAGTAGAATAAGTTGCTAAGAAAAAGAATTAGTAAGAAGATGAATCCCTATGGCAATAGTAAGAGTAGGCACAAGCTCAAGTACAAGAACAAGCATAGGCCCAAGTTACATAAGAGCAAGCCAAGGTTAAGGCCTTAGAAAAAGAGATGAATAAGAAAGAATAAAAAGAGAATAAGAATAAAGAAGCAAAAGAGAATAAGAAAAAAGAAGAAGAGAAGATGAAGAGAAGAAGAAAAAATAAGAGGAAGAGAAAAGGAAGAAAGAGGAAGAGGATGAGAAAAAGAAGGAGGAAGAAGAGAATAAAAAAAAGTAGGAGGAAGAAATCAAATACAAGTGGGCCAAAGATGTTTCATAGTAAACCAAGCTAGTAGGAGAGGCCACAACATGGAAACAAGTACTAGCAACCACCTAGTTAGGATCATAGCAACCTGAGTTTATACTAAGAGGTATCTAACTTTGGGATGTTCCCATAGTAATTTCTTGACACACTACCTTCTCACTCTTTCTAGCCATCATGCTATGCCCAGATCCAACAACATATACAATCACATTATCCACTCTTCTAATTAATCAAGTGGCCTCTTTAAATGTGTCTCACCTACCCTTAAAGAAATAATTTGAGGGTGCCACAGCTTTCCAAGAGTCCATTGTGCAAAAGGCTACCTCTTTAGAATAATAATGGGATCAATCCAAGGTAAACAACATAAAACTCAAGGCACACCTTTATGAATCATCCAAGATGATTGAGGATACTTTACCAAAGTTGGTCACTTGAGTAATTGATGACCAATTGATGTTAGACTAGTGTAAGATCAATATTTTGGTCTCTGAGCTCACAAAGGAATAATGTGCATCCTAGCAACTTCATGCAATATGCAAATTAGGCTAGAACATGAAGATTGAGGCATCTACCTTAATAAACTTGTTAGAGTAGTATCATAACATGATTGATATTTCCACCCTCTAAGCACATCAGATCTCATGAAGCCTTCTTGACTACAAGTAGCAACTTAACAACTTCCTCGCTAGCTCCAGCATAGACTTCACCATATGTAGTGCATGACTACTCTATTTGAGGCCAATGATCTTGTTGGCTAGTCCTCTATAACTATTATGCCACCTCCTTTTAGTTAAGTACTATACAAGGTGTAAGTTTTTTAATTTTGTAAACAATTTTTGAATTGGGAAGGACTAGTGAGGTAAGTGGGGCCAGGATGGTTGAAAACCTATAAACGGTTACCACCTAGTTATGCCATCCTATTAAAAACTTTAAAGGGTGGTAGGCTAGTATGCTATTTAGTTAAAAAATCAAAAAGGCAGCTAAGTAGTACACAAGAGGTGAAAATTGGAAATGATGCCTTGAGTGATTATTTACACTCATACTATTCCACCCATTTCTTTAAATCTTGCCCTCAATGCACCATCAGATGAACCTCCAACATTGTCTCAATATGAGACAACATTTTAATTTCAATGAAAGTGTTGGGAGAAGAAAATACATGAGTAAATTTATGAAGGATATTCCTTAAATATTCATGCATTATGTATCATATTTCCAGCTATATGTATTTTTCCTATCCTCCACAACTTTTATAAGGATATAAGATGAATAGTCCCCTCTTTTGGTGCCAAAGTATGAGAATAATATGAATAGTCAGGGACTGTAAATGACTATAAATATGTATTCTTGTATGAAGAGGATGATGAACTTTTATTGAGATTAATATAGACTATTTTGGTTATGGTTACCCATTGTATTATTTTTTTTTTCCTTATGTGTGCCATCATGTTTAATGTATGGTTTTATCCTATCTACGTTATATGCTCTATGAATGATTACTAAAATATTGGTTATCATAATTCCTATCAACTACACTAAAATACATCTCTGCTATGATTCTATCTTCCTTATTAAATATTAATTATTTATACTATCTTGCACACTTGAAAAAGACTTAGTTATCCTCATCCTTAGCATGTTCTATTGTATCAAGAACCTCTACTAACAATAATCTTGGCCAATCCTATTTTCTAGATACACATATTTAGTATTATCATATTATGTACAATAACATTCCATAATCCTCAACATACCTTTAACATATCTCATATCACTTATTTTCACTCTTAATATTGCATCGACAACAACTGGGTAGTTTTAGTTCTTCACAAATATTTGCCTTTGTTGGTAGTTTCCAATAACACTCAACATATTATTTTTAACTTGGGAAGTTTCCATTATATTTTCTAAAACATGTTTCATGGGTTAATCATAGTGGTAATTATCAAAGATCCAAATATAAATACAACTCAATCATAAGGTTATACTCAATTAGTCACTACTTGGACATTACATTGAGAAATAAATTAGCACTCACTTGAGACATTGTCACAAAGGAACACACATCTAAAAACCCCTTAGAAAATAAATCCTAGATACAAATTTGAATACACACACAAGTCAAATTTTCATGGTACCAAGTTTTAAAATCTAAACATTACATTAAATTTTAGATTAATCATGATGTTTCACACACAAATAATTAGAATAACTACATGAAATTTGAGTCCTATTAAAAGTATTAGAACATATGTAACACTTATTCACTTAGTGGGGAGTGTTTGAGGCTATCCAACCCAACATATTAACCCATTGATCAAGAGTTGCATTGTGGTCAAAAGTGTGATTAGTGTTTCAAAGGAAGGAAAATGAAAACATAGATCAATGCACAAGACTGAAGGTGACTGCTTATATAGGAAACATCTAAAATCACATGAACAACTACTTTAGGAGTTATAAACCTACATAATCTATAGGAGTAATATTGATATAACCTAAAATCCTATCCATATAAATGGGTAAGGTCAAATATCTATACCTAAGCACTTTGGAAATATTAGCTTTGAGACACTTTGACATAATTTGGCATTGCCTACACATTTATGACATGCATAATTCACCTATCCATATACCCATATATTATCTTTATATATTCAAAAATTATATCTTTTAATATAAGCTAAACACAAAAATTAAATTCCTAATCTAAATATAAAATAAGTTTAGTTTTATCAAAATGAAATAAAATAACATAAATTTACCTTCACCTAATGAATAAAGATCCTTTTTTGTTGACCTCAATTTGATCATGATTGATTCATTTGTGGTTGTAAGGTCAAATAAATCTTATCCATATAAATTTGTAAGGTCAAATATTTATATCTAAACACTTTGGAAATATCAAATTTGACACACTTTGACATAATTTGATATAGCATACACATTTGAATATTATGCAAAAAATATTTTATTTATATATGCAAAAAATTTATCTTTAATATAATATAAAATTGAATGATAAATACCTAATCTAAATCTAACATAACCTTAGTTTTATCAAAATGAAAGAAAACAACACAAATTTACCTTCACCTACTAAATGAAGATCCTTTTTCATTGACCTAGATTTTATCATGATTGATTGAATTGTGGTTTCTCAATACTCATGCAATATTTTGGAAAAATTTCAATAGTGTGTTCATGTTTGCTTTCAAGAATATTTGATTGATTAACATAGATGATTAATTTTAGGTGTAACATCATCCAGAATTAAGGGTACAAAGGTGTATTTATAGATTTTTGATTGAGAGATTGGACAAATGAGATCATTTGATTAGATTGGAAATTTAAAACTTGGATGAGATTTAATTAATTAGTTACATAATTTTTTTCATTTAGAGACATAGTTGACTGGTTTACTTCCATTTGTGTAAAAATGATAAAGGAGTTAATCGATTTGTTTCATCTTTGTGCAAGAGTTAATTGAGTTATTTTATTTTTTAGAGAAGAAGTGATGAAGTGGTTAATTAATTTGTTTCTAAATGGAGGAGGAGTTAACTAATAAATTAATATTATATAAAATAATTTTCCCTTTCAAACAGCTAGCTGACTAAATGCTGACATGTGATGACATAGAGTGGAGTGAGGATAATTACTTTTTTATTTAATTAAGTGCATGGAGTTGATTAATAATTAATTAATTAACTAATTATGGTTTTAATTAATTATATTAATCAATGTGAGGTTGTTTATTTAGTGTGGTGATGATAGGTTTTTTCAACATTAGGGTATATTACTTAGATCTAATGATGAATTAGATGATAATAGATAGATGATAACATTATGGTGTTAGAATTAATGTGTATATGGTCTTGGCCAACCCTATTTTTTAATTAACCTATTATGTATAATAACATTACATAATCCTAATCATACCTTTATCATATCTGATATCACTAATTTTCAATCCTAGGATTGCATTGAAAACAACTGCATAGTTATAGTTCTTGGTAATTATCTACCTTTGTTGGTAATTTTTAGGGATATTCAACAATTTATTTTCAACTTGGGAAGTTTTCTTTATATTTTCTAAGACATTTTTCATGTGTTAATCATAGTGGTAAATATCAAAGAGTCAAATATAAATACATATCAATCCTAGGTTTATATTCACTTAGTCACTTGTATTGTCTCTGTTAATCTTCCACACACCCATAGCACAACTAGTGGGCATGTACACCCACTTATCCAATAAACCACTTAATCATGTAAATAAGATAGCTAATTAAATTGAATCATAGGTCTATCCAAACACCCATCAAAGATAACACCATCCCAAGCTGGTCTAAAATCCCTAAGGGATTTACCAAAGATCACCAAATCCCAATACCAAGTCTACCACAAGTTCAATGTGGATTCCTCAAACATCCACATAGGTAAGTTGGTGTTGATTCCTCTATCATCCACATAAAAAATAATCACTTTAATTTGGTTTCATCTATAATCCATAATCAAAACCTTCCTTGGGTTGTTACTAGTGGCACACACTATGAAGAAACAATAATAAATAATATAACCAAGCTTCATCCATTTCTTAAGAGGAGAGGGAGAAAAATTGATAGCCATCAAATTGTGTGAAACAAGCTCTCACAGGATAATACCAATGTAAAACAAGAGCATAAATGGTATAAAATAATAACTAGTCTTTATAAGCATGGAGTTGATTAACATTTATTAGGTTATATCTTTCTATATTATTCCATTAATCATAATACATTATTGCTTATGACTTATTATTGTTTACAATTTTTAGAGTGTTATTTCCTATAGATATTATGTTTTTAATACTAGATGTTGACATTGATTGATTATATGGGTTAATAATACTTGCTTCGTATGTGATTGATAATGATGATTATGACATTGTGTCATCATTGATGTGTGTTATATTGTGTGTTTTATGAGTCCATTAACTATGGCTTTCCATTCCATGTGTTAGTGGTGTCCAAATATCCTCTAGTATAATTCATGGCCTTGTCATGTTGGTATTAGGTTAGATTCATGTTTTGACTTGAGTACTTGTGTGCTTCATGTTCATGATATTATGTGTATGTGTATATGTGTGGTAACATATATGATTATTAAGCTTGGTGCCATGATTTACATCATTCATACTTATATTTTGTATAATGTCATGATTTTTATCATGTATATAATCCATTCTTTATTATTACATCAATAAATTTTATATCTACTGTATGCCCATTGTATTAGATAACATGCATCATGTATGCTTTAATGATCAAAATTTTATATGATGACATATTTTATCATACTTGTATACATAATTTACATGATTATATTTTTATATATAACATATGGTGTGCATAACTCTTTATTTTTATATGAATTATTTTTACTCTCCATCTCTCTTATCAAAATGGGATGCATATAGCAAGCTATTCTTAGAGATTCAATCCATGATAGATAGTCAATTCACATAATGAGGCATATTATGCAATTCAAATGGGACATATTAAGAAGGTTGGGTCAAATTATATGATTTAGATGGGTTAGATTGATATAATTAAGACATATGTGGGGAATTATATCAGATTATGAGGAATAAGTGAGGCATATATGACATATGACAAATAGATGATTAGACTACATCACTTTGAGGTATAGGTGGATCAGATTGGGGCATGAATGATTTTCATGCAAGTATTTTTTTATTTATATATTTTGGATAAATGGTACTATGTAATCACTTGATATCTATAGTCAATCTGAGTGGTCCCACCTTTATATGAACCTAGTTTTAGGGTTCCACGTTTATACAAACCCAGTTGCATGGTTCCACCTTTACACACAAACATGTTCTTGGGTTCTAAATTTTACATATGAACCTAATTTTTTGGTTCCAAAAAATAATTTTGATGATATTTAGAGTAATATAGTTGAGGCTTATACCACACTCAACTTATAGCACTTATTTATCTAATGGAGTTTGAGGCATTAACATTCCTCAACACATGGTTTCAGTTAATGCATCTCCTTGGGTAATAATCACCCAATGTCATTATCCAAACAAGTTCAACAAGTGGTATCATGGTTAACATACCCTCATGTGTATTCATTCCTTGAATTTTCAAATTAATTTTTTTAATGATGTATATTATTATATATTTATTATCTTAAGAATACATTGATATATACATGTTTTCTTGTAGATTTCACATTGAGAAAATGAGACATTTGGAGCATACCTATCAATACCAAGTGTGGTTAGCATATGTATCAAATTTCATCTTTATCCTTTTAATTTATAATCTTCAATCATATATTGAAAAAGGGGCATCTATAGACAAATAAAATAATATCCATATAAATGTGGAAGGTCAAATATCTATATCTAGACACATTGGAAATATCAGCGTTGACACACTTTGACATAATTGGACATTGCATACACATTTAATTATTATACACACTTTTACCTATCCATCCACCCACATATTATATTTATATATGTAACTATTATATCTTGAATAAAATTTAAACATGAATTCAAAATTCCTACTCTAAATCTAACATAACCTTAGTTTTATCAAAATAAAATAAAACAACACAAATTTACCTTCACCAACTGAATGAAAATAATTTTTCATTGATTTATATTTGATCATTATTGATTTATTTATGGTTGATAAAGACTCATGAAATATTTTTTAAATGTTTCAATAGTGTGTGCACGTTTTATTTCAATAATATTTGATTAATTAACATGGATGATTCATTGTATGTGTAACATGATGCAGAATAAAGGGCACATGCATGTATTTATAGATTTTTGATTGAGAGATTGGACAATTGAGATAATTTTATTGGATTATAAATTTCTAACTTGAATGAGATTTAATCAATTAGTTAATTTTGTTTCCATTTGGAAACATAGTTGATTGGTTTACTTCCATTTTGTGTAAGAGTGATAAAGGAGTTAGTCGATTTATTTCCTCTTTGTGCAAGAGTTAACTGAGTTGTTTTCATTTTTATAGAAAATAAGAAGTGGTTAACTAGTTTGTTTATAAATGGAGGAGGAGTTAATGAACCAATTGATATTATCTTGAATAAGTTTCCATTTTGAACAACTTGACTAAATGATGATATGTGATGACATAAAGTGGAGTGAGGATAATTACTTTTTTTAATTAATTAAGTGTATGAAGTTGATTAATAATTAATTAGTTAATTATGGGTGTACTTAATTAGATTGATCAATGTGGGTTTGATTAATTATTGTGGTAATGTCAGATTTTTGTGACATTAGGGAAGATTATTAGATCTAATGATGGATTAAATGATAATAGACTAGTGATGACATTAGAGTATCAGAATTAGGGTGTTTATAATCTTGGCTAACCCTATTCTATAGATAAACATGCTTAGGATTATATTATTATGTATAAGAACATTCAATAATCCTAAACATACATTTACCATATCTCATATCATTGATTTTCACTCTTAGGATTGCATTGACAACAACTAGATAGCTTTAGTTCTTCACAAATGTCTACCTTTGTTGCTAGTTTCCAGGGAAACTCAAAAACTTATTTTCAACATAGGAATTCTCCATTATATTTTATAATACATGTTTCATGGGTTAATAATAGTGGTAAATATCAAAGATTAAAATAAAAATACAACTCAATCCTAAGTTTATATTCACTTAGTCACTACTTGGACATTACATTAAGAAATAAATTATCACTCCCTTGAGACATTATCACAAAGGAACAACATATGAAAACCCATAAAAAGAAAACCCTTAGAGCCAAATTTGAAGACACGCACAATTCAAAGTTTCATGGTGCCAAGTTTCAAAATCTAAGCATTCCATTACATTCTAGATTAATCATGATGTTGCACACATAGATAATTAAGAGAACTACATGAAATTTGAGCCATATTCAGAGTAATGGAACATATGTAACACTTATTCACTTATTTGGGAGTGTTTAAGGCTATCCAAACCAACATATTAATTCATTGATCAAGAGTCACATTGTGGTTGAAAGTGTGATTAGTGTTTCAAAGGAGGGAGAAGGAAAACGAAGATCAATGCATAAAACTGAAGGTGACCGCATGCACATGATTCATTATAAGTGTAACATGATCCATAATGAAGAGTGTAAGGGTGTATTTATATATTTTTTATTGATATATTGGACAATTGAGATCATTTTATTGGATTAGAAATTTCAAACTTGGATGAGATTCAATCAGTTAGTTAATTGATTTGTTTCCATTTGGAGACATAGCTGAATGGTTTACTTCCATTTTATGTAAGAGTGATAAAGGAGTTAACCAATTTGTTTCCTCTTTGTGTAAGAGTTAAGTAATTTTTTTTATTTTTTAGAGGAGTAGTGATGAATTGGTTAACTAATTTATTTCTAAATGGAGAAGTTAACTAATAGATTGATATTAGCTTGAATAATTTTCCCTTTCAAACTACTAGTTGATTAAATGATGACATGGAGTGGAAGGAGGATAATTAATTTTTTTAATTAATTAAGTGCATAGAGTTGATTAATAATGATTAATTAATTAATTAAATGATTTTGAGTTTAATTAATGGGATTAATTAATGTGGTCTTTATTAATTAGTGTGGTGATGTTAGGGTTTTTTTACATTAGGGAATATTAGTTATATTTAATGATGGATTAGATGATAATATACTAGTTATGAAATTAGGGTGTTAGAATTAGGGTGTATATAGTCTTGGCCAACCCTATTTTCTATATACACATATTTAGGATTAGCCTATCATGTACAAGAACATTCCATAATCCTAATCATACCTTTACCATATCTCATATCATTGATTTTCAATCTCAGAATTGCATCAACAATAAATGGATAGAAACTATTTATCTTTATTACTAGTGTCCAGGGACTCTCAAAAACTTATTTTCAACTTGGTAAGTCTCCATTATATTTTCTAAGACATGTTTAATGGGTTTATCATAGTGGTAAATATAAAAGAGTCAAATATAAATATATATCAATCCTAAGGTTATATTCACTTAGTCACTATTTGGAAATTAAATTGAGAAATAAATTAGCACCCCCTTGAGACATTATCACAAAGGAACAACATCTAAAAATATCTCAAAATAGAAACCCTAGAGCCAAATTTGAATACACACACAATTCAAAGTTGTATGCTTCCAAGTTTCAAAATCTAAACATTGCATTACATTATATAGTAATCATGATGTTCTACCCATAAATAATTAGGAGAACTAAATGAAATTTGATCCCTATTCAGAATATTGGAATTTATGCAAAGCTTGGTCACTTAGTGGGGAGTTTTTGAAGCTATCCAACCCAAAATATTAACCCATTTATTGAGATTCACATTGTGCCTAAAAGTGTGATTATTTTTTCAAAGGAAGGAGAAGGAAAACATAGATAAATGCACAAGACCTAAGGTGACCACATGTACATGCAACATCTACAAGCACATGAATTATTATTTGAGGAGTTATAGACCTACACACTTTTTATGGAAAAAATAGATATAACCTAAAATCCTATCCATATAAATGTGTAAGGTCAAATATTTATATCTAAACAATTCTCTGTAAATTTTAGCTTTGACACACTTTGACATAATTTGACATTGCATACACATTTGAATCTTATACACACGTTCACCTATCTATCTACCCATGTGTTCTCTTTATATATTCAAAACTTTGATCTTGAATAAAAGATAAACATGAATGCTAAATTCCTACTCTAAATATAACATAACCTTAGTTTTATCAAAATGAAAGAAAACAACACAAATTTGCATTACCTACTGAATGAAGATCCTTTTTCGTTGACTTGGATTTGATCATAATTGACTGGTTTGTGGTTTCTCAAGACTCATGAAAGATTTTTTAAATGTTTAAATAGTGTGTGCATGTTTTATTTCAATAATATTTTATTGACTAATTTTTTAAATGTTTAAATAGTGTGTGCATGTTTTATTTCAAGAATATTTTAATGATTAACATGGTTAATTCATTGTAGGTGTAACATGATCCAGAATGAAGGGTGCAAAGGTGTATTTATAGATTTTTAATTGAGAGATTGGAAAGTTGAGATAATTTGATCAGATTATAAATTTCAAACTTGGATGAGATTAAATTAGTTAGTTAAATTATTTGTTTCAATTTGGATACATATTTGATTGGTTTACTTTCATTTTGAGTAAGATTGATAAAGGAGTTAACTAATTTGTTTCCTCATTATGCAAGAGTTAACTTATTTGTTTTATTTTTCAAAAGAGAAGTGGTGAAGTGGTTAACTAATTTGTTTATAAATGGATGAGGTTTTAACTAATTAATTGATATTATATTGAATAAGTTTCCCTTTCAAATAATGAGATGACTAAATGATGACATGTGATGACAATGAGTGGAGTGAGGATAATTAATTTTTTGGTTAAGTGCATGGAGTTGATTATAATTAATTAATCAATTAATAATGATAATTAATTAACTAATTATTTATGTAATTAATGGAATTAATCAATGTGGGGTTGATTAATTTGTATGGTGATGTTAGGGTTTTACAACATTAGGGTAGATTAGTTATATCTAATTATGGATATATGATAATAGATTGGTGATGACATTGGGGTATTAGAATTAAGGTGTCTATAGTCTTGGCCAACCCTATTTTCTAGATACACATATTTAGGATTATCCTATTATGTACAATAACATTCCATAATCATAATCATACCTTTACCATATCTCATATCACTAATTTTCAATATCAGTATTGTATTGACAATAATTAGATAGTTGTAGTCCTTTGTAATTGTCTACGGTTATTGGTAGTTTCCAGGGACACTCAATAACTTATTTTCAAAATGGTAAGTCTCCATTATATTTTTTAAGACATGGTCCATGGGTTGATCATAGTGGTAAACATCAAAGAGTCAAATATAAATATAGATCAATCCTAAGTTTATATTCGCTTAGTCACTTCTTTTATCATGTTGAATCTTCCACAAAACCTCCACACACCTATAACACAACTAGTGGGCATGCATACCCACTCAGCCAAACAACCTCTAAATCATGAAAAAAAAGATATCCAAATGAATTGAAGCATGGATCTAGCTAGATGCCCATCAAAGATAATGCCATCCCAAGCCAGTCTAAAATCTCTAAGGGATTTACCAAAGATTGTTAGATCCTAATACTAGGTCTACCATAATTTCAATGTGGATTACTTAAACATCCACATAGGTGAGTTAGTGTGGATTCCTTTACTATACACATATAAATTAAATGCTTTAATTTGGTTTACTCTATCATCCATAGTCAAAACCTTCCTTGCATTGTTATCAATGGCACACACTATCAATAAATAGTAACAAATAATATAACCAAGCTTCATCCATTTCCTAATAAGAGAGGAGAAAACTTGATAGCCATTAGACTGTGTGAAATAAGCTCTAATAGGATAATACCAATGTAAAAAAAGAGCATAAAGGGTATAAAATAATAATTAGTCTTTATAAGTATGGAGCTCATTAACATTTATCATGTTATATCTTTTTAAATTACTCCATTAATCATAATACACTATTACATATGACTTATTATTGTTTATAATTTTTAGAGTGTTATTTCCTATGGATATTATGTTTTTAATACTTGATATTCCATTGATTTTTTATGTGGGTTAATATTACTTACTTCGTATGTGCTTGATATTAATGATTATGACATTATGTCATCCTTGATGTGTGTAATATTGTGTGTTCTATGAGTCCATTGACTATGTCTTTCCATTTCATGTGTTGGTGTCCAAATATCCTCTAGTCTGAGTCATGGCCATGTCATGTTGGTATCAGGTCAAAGTCAGGTTGTGAATTGAGTACTTGTGTGCTTCATGATCATGATATTATGTGAATTTGTGTATGTGTTGTAGCATATATGATTTTTGAGCTTGGTGCCATTTTTTCCATCATGCATATTTATATTTTATACAATGTCATGATTTTTATCATACATATAATTCATTCTTTATTATTACATGCATAGCTTTTATATCTACTTGAAATGACACTTTAATGCCTATTTAATTGGAGAACATAAATCATGCATGCTTTAATGATCAAAACTTTATATGATGACATATTTTATCATACTTGTATACATAATTTACATGATTATATTTTTATATATTACATATGGTTTGAAAAACTCTTTCTTTATAAATGAGAGATTTTTAGGCTTCATATTTCATATCAAAATGAGTTTCATATGGTGGGATAGTCCTAGAGATTCACTCTATGATAGATAGTCAATTCACATAATGAGACATATTATGCAATTTAGATTGGACATATTAAGTAGGTTTAGTCAAATTATATGATTTTGATGGGTCATATGGAGAGGATTGAGACATATATGGGGAATTCTATAGGATTATGAGGAAAAAGTGAGGCATTTATGATGTTATGACAAATAAATGATGGGACTACATCACTTTGAGGTATAGGTGGATCGGATTGGGGCGTGATTGATGTTCATGTAATTATTTTTCTATTTATATATTTTGGATAAATGGTATTATTTAAGCACTTGGTATCTATAGTAAATCTAAGTGGTTCCACCTTTATATGATCCTATTTTTAGAGTTTGACCTTTATATAAGCTTGGTTTTGGGCTTCTAGCTTTACACATAAACATGATCTTGCATCCAAATTTGACATATGAACCTAATTTTAGGGTTCTAAAAAATAATTTTGATGATATTCAGAGTAATGTAGTTGAGGTTTCTTATGTAATCAACTTATCTCACTTATTTATCCAATGGAGGTTGAGGCATTAACACTCCTCAACACATGGTTTAATTGAATGTATCTTCTTAGGGAATAATTATCCAATATCATTCTCTAAACAAATTCAACAAGTGGTAGCATGGTCAGCATACCCTCATGTGTATTCATTCCTTGACATTTCAAATTAAATGTTTTAATTATTTATATTATTACATATTTCTTATCTTGAGAATATTTTAATATATACATGTTTTCTTGTAGGTTTCACATGGATAAAATGAGACATTTGGGGCATACCCAACAACACCAAGTGTGGTTAGCATAGGTATCAAATTTCTTCTTTATCCTTTTAATTTATAATATGCAATAGTAGATTGAAAAGGGGGAACCTATAGAAACCTAAAATCTTATCCATATGAATGGGAAAGGTCAAATATATATATCTAAACACTTTTTAAATATCAGTTTTGACACACTTTGACATAATTTGACAATGCATACGCATTTGAATCTTATGCACACTTTCACCTATCCATCTACCCACATGTTGTCTTTGTATATGCAAAAATTAGATCTTAAATAGAAGCCAAACATGAATGATAATTTCAAGCTCTAAATATAACATAACCTTAGTTTTATCAAAATGAAAGAAAACAACACAAATTTACCTTAACCTATAGAAGTAAAATGTTGTTTCGTTGGCCTAGATTTGATCATGATTGATTGATTTATGGTTTCTCAATACTCATGCAATATTTTAGAAATGTTTCAATAGTGTGTGCAAGTTTTATTTCAAGAATATGTGATTGATTAACATGGGTGATTCATTGTAGGTGTAACATGATCCAGAATGAAGGGTGTATGGGTGTATTTATAGATTTTTTATTAAGAGATTGGACAATTGAGATCATTTGATCAGATTGGAAATTTCCAACTTGGATGAGATTTAATCAATTAGTTAATTGGTTTGTTTTGATTTGGATACATAATTGATTGGTTTACTTCCATTTTGTGTAAGAGTGATAAAGGAGTTAATCAATTTATTTCCTCTTTGTGCAAGATTTAACTAAGTTTTTTATTTTTAGAGAAATGATGAAGTGGTTAATTAATTTATTTCTAAATGGAGGAGGAGTTAACTATCTAGATGATATTATATTGAATAAGTTTCCATTTCAAACAACTATTTGACTAAATGATGATATGTGATGACATGGAGTGGAGTGAGGATAATTACTTTTTTAATTAATTATTTGCATGGAGTTGATTAATAATTAATTAAATAATTAACAATGATTAATTAATTAGCTAATTTTGGGTGTATTTAATAGGATTAATAAATGTGGGGTTGATTAATTAGTGTGGTGATGTTAGGGTTTTATTAAATTAGGGTAGATTAGCCAGATTTAATGATGGATTAGATGATAATAGACTAGTGATGACATTAGGGTGTCAGAATTATAGTGTCTATAGTCTTGGCCAACCCTATTTTTTATGTACACACATTTAAGATTAGCCTATTATGTATGAGAACATTCCATAATCCTAATCATACCTTTACCATATCTCATATCACTAATTTTTAATCTCATGATTGCATTAACATTAACTGGATAGTTGTAGTTCTTCACAATGGTCTTCCTTTGTTGGTAGTTTCCAAGGACACTCAATAATTTATTTTCAAATTGGTAAGTCTCCATTATATTTTCTAATACATGGTTCATGGTTGATCATAGAGGTAAATATTTTAGACATAGATTGCAACCTAGCTAAGCAAAGGATTTTTCAAGTCCTCTACTCAAATCCAGTCCAACATGGGAACAACCCCAAGATGTGGGTCACCTATGGTGGGGTTTTACCTCTAGGGTTTTTAATGAGGATAGATCTTTTGATGCATCATTTAGCTCATTTATACTAAGACCTATTGATTACTAGGCAAAAGGGATATAAATATAAATGAAAGGGAAATCTAAGATAATGTTGGTGATGCACCTAAATTGATTGTTCATCTACTCTTTTTGAGCCCTTTAAAACACTAATGAGATATAACAAATGACTAGATCTACAACTCTAAATTTCTATTATGCATTAGTATTTCATGTAGAGGTTCACCAAGTGATCAAAATCTGAGGGAAGTGATGGAAAGGCTTGATTCAAGGCACTAACCAATCAATGTATCCACATGATGATTTCAATAAAATGACACTGAACACTAAACATGACCTATATAACAAGATGAACTAGTAGTTATGTGACATCAAGACTTGATAAGGGAGAGATTTATACCACATATGCAAATCAAACTGACTTGAACACATTATACTAAAACAATAAAATTTGAAAATAGTGTTCTATTCATCACAAGAGGTTACAAATCTCAATCTTAACAAAGTCTATTCATGCCCAAGAGAGGGATTCACTTTAAGGCTTAGGAGCATGTGTATATAATAGAAGGGATGAAAAAGATGGGAACCAATGTGTGACAACGTGGAGATAGGGTCATTAATGATCAAGAAAATGTGGTGGCAGTTCATTGGTCATTTTTTTATGGATGTTTTCTTCCAAATGGGATGAATCCTTCATTTGCTCTAATAATCTTCAAGCTTTCTCATTGGCTGAGAGATCCACTAGAAGATAGGAGTTTGTTTTGACATGGTGAGTCATGACTAAGTCTATTAAAGAAAAGATATTTATGGTCCTGAATAGAATCAACACTTCAACTACTTCTCCAACCACTATATCTCCATCATGGGACTCCTATGCCACCTTCCACTCGGCTTACTCATGAGGAAAAAATCCTTGTATCTTGAGTTTGATAGAGCCATCTCATATTTACCTCAAGCTATTGTAGGTAACTATTTTTTGAAGTCAAGACTATATTGGAAGATGATACAATCCTTCATCAATCAAATTTATGTTTGTATCTACTTTGATCCTAAATATAGATTTTTTTTATAAATGGAAATCCAATTTATTTTATTGGTTTTCTTATAGCTTTTATATCGATGTAGACAAATAGACTACATAGCCTCCTGCTTGATCTCTATTACTAGGTCAAAAAAGACCTATTTTACCTCTATGTACCATGGAAGCCAATAACCCTTTACATACATAGATCTCCTTGAAGAATAGTGAACATAATCATGAAAGGATACTACAACCTCAAAACCCTTAAACTAGGAACCTAACTAAACTTTAATGATGCCCCTGGGCTCAAAATGTTTATTTTGGCTCCACCTGGGTCATGTTTGGATCTTGGTTCTATATATTTACATACTAAGGTGATGAAATCCTTTGATCTTATATATATTCCCATGTGGCATCCTCTCAATCTCCTTGACCCTTTGACTCTATTTGAATCATATATCTCCCTTCACATAAATGAATGCAAGCCATTGGATCTTCCCTTGACTTATCAACCTTTACCTAGCTCATGCACTTACACCACATGGTGATCTCATGTTTAATCTGAGCCCCTTAAATTTTCTAACCATGATCTACACCATTAGATCTTACCTTTATGATTTAACATGAGTCATTGATTTTCCTCCATTTAAACTCAAATGGCTACCTTATTAAGCCTAAATTTGACATCTGTGTGCCCATAATTTGATGCCCATGTGACCATCATTGACATTCACATGATCATCAATATTTAGACCCTAATGGATAATTATTGATATTTATTTTGATGTTTTCATGACCATCAATAACATCTATGTGATCATCAATGATGTCTGCATGATTGTCACACTTTGAACACTAAATGGTTAATTGTTGAGCTTAATTTTGACATTTGCACACACATCCCATTCTACAAGTTAATATTTGAAGGCTTAGATCTTGAGATAGAAATCTCATCAAGACATGAATTTTTCAAAGTAAGATCTTAACACCAAGAACATTGATTCTATGTGATCCTTTAGCCCCATGAGGCTTTTTAAGCATACTTATAAAATGCATAAGTAAGTTGACCCATCCATTTTTGAATGATGTTTGGTGATGGTCTAGCTCTTCACAGCTTGTGTAAGTCACCTTTTGATCCTTTAAAGCTCTATAACTCTACTCATCTATTTAATTCAAGTAAAAACTTGGTATGTGGGCCAAAATTAGCCAACATTTTTGGCCACTCATAGGGAAGCATGCCTACTATGCTTGATAACCTAGACCATGTTTCCTTATCTAGTCCATTGGGTATGGAGTCTCCTCTCTAGTTTAATAATTTGATCTGAATATAAAACCAATTTCCCATTTGAATAGCCTCTTTTAAAACAAATAGGGATCAAAACAACACAAAGTGCCCAAGACACTTATTAAAGGGAAATAATAGAATAGAAGGGAAGCTAACTGATCAAAGCAAGAGCAAATAAAAAAATGTGTTAGGATATCACTTGGAGAAAAATAAACAAATAATTATGTATAATAAACATAGCTAACTAAGACAAAGCATGATATACCTGGGTCAAAAGGAAAATTCATAAACTCACTTAGTCCAAGAGATGGTACAAGTTAAAAGGTAGGATGTTTGTTGAACATGACCCTTAATGAATCTCTCTTCCTACCTATCAACTCTCTTAACATATCCTAGAGTGATTCATCAATAGAAAACTAGTCACTAACAAATATAAATTGGTCTTTTTCTTTAGGATCCTTCTCATACTATTTAACAGCTACAATCTCTACAAGTAACACTTTATCTAAGCATTGTCCTTAGGTCCTTTTGGCACCTTGAGTGAACTTATTCTCCTTACTATCAAATAAAAACTCATAAATCTCTCTAATGAGTTTTAAATGTCCAACCCCATCTGCATCATGGTATTTAATGAGTACCTTAGATCAAACTACTCATGAACATGCTCTCCAATGGGCAACATATCTTCATAAAGTACCTCAAACCCTTACAGAAATTCAATGTACAACTTTCAAACATATTTTTGTTCCTTTGATTAACTTGAATAATATAAATTTGAAAAGTATCTTGATCCTTTTTAATAAGAGATATCTCAAATTCATCCATGACTTCCACTCATACCAATCCCTCACGGAGTTCCTCAAAATCAAGACCAACCTTTTCATTCTACCTTGGCATATTTAGAGTAGCATTTCCTTCCTAAACATCTAAAACATTAATGGAATCCTTAGATGAAGATTTAACCCATTTTAATATATCATCATCTAAATCTACTATCTTAAGTTCTTCAATCTCACTCATGAAATCATGGTACAACTGTTGCCAAAGGTCTTGAGAAAACTCTTAATTTTGGATAGTTGATATGTGATCAAGAGGTTCTTGAAAAGAAACCTCTTGCTACACATCTAAAAATTCTTCATGTTGGATCTTATCTCCAACTTGTACTTGTTCCTACAACTCATCTTATTTGGCATTATGAAAAACTGAAACATGTTCATTGATTTGTTATTTTTGGTAATAATGGAGTTTTATTTCTATTTAATAAACAAGTTTTGAGTAGGAAAAATTAATAAATAATATTCTTAATTAAAACTACTAATTTATGAAATTGAATTGCAATTAGACCTTTTCTAAGAATAACAATGAGAGAGAGAAAATTAAACTTAGGTTATTCTAGCCTATTTTAATTGACATAGGGTCTATAAATTTGTGTGTTGGACTGGGACACTATCATAAATAGGATGCTAAACTTTATTTTCTAATTAGACAAGAGCATTAGAACTAAACACTTTGGGATCTAGTACTATATTCCTTCTCTAATGCTATTTCCTTAAGGATTTAAACTTTTTAGGTTTTGTTCACCTACTCAATTTGAGCCTGTGTACCAATTTTTAGGTCCTCGCTATCAATAGAGCTCCCTATAGAGTTGATTATTCATATACTTATATCTTTTATGCAATTGAAAAAAAGTTTAGCAAATATTGAAAAGGGGTTAGTGTGTGTAAGATGAACTAGACGCACTTCACACCCCATGTGTGGGCATGTTACCTACATACCAATACTCTGAAGAGGGATCAAGACATATGTAGTTCTCCCTTTAAGAGTGCTAGGTGAAATAGTGAATGAAATGCAATAAATTCTAAAATTTGGTATGCTTGACATGATTAGGGACTGGTGTAGGTTCTTAAACTAGCTTGAAAGTGTATGGGTTGGTTGTATGCAGAGAATAGGGAAGACTGCTTGGTCTTGCTTATATTCTTGCTTGATTGAATTATATTTGCAAACCCTTTCCAAATGATCTTTGAATGGGATTTCATATGGATCTATTAGCCATGGGTTAGATAAAATCAAACTAGGTCGACATAATAAATAAGAGGAATTGGGGGAAAATGGTAATCTAGGTTCAAATTGTGATTAGACAGAAGCACTAAAAAGGGGACACCCTAGGGTCCAGTGCTATAGTCCAACTTTGGTGCTATTGTCTTGAGTAGACAAAACCTAGGGGGGTGGATTATTCATAAAGAGAGGGTCTTATCTTATCTATGGTCTAGTCTAGGAGGCCATAGATGACTAAGAATCAATGAAAATAAGTCTAAGAGGGTCATGAGAGAAAGCAAGAGGGACCTAAGGATTGAGTGTCTTTATCCATGCTCAAGTTACCAATTTTTACATTTTATATGACTAAATTTGGCCCCCCTTTATTCTAGTGATGCAGTGAAGTGAAATACTAGGATAAAGGAAAATAGAAAGCATACTTGAACTTACCTGTAAAGGTAAAGCCCATGAAGCTTGTGTGATGCTGAGTAATGTTGGATAGTGCATAGATAACACATTATGTAAGTGTGAATCTATGAAAAGAAAACAAAGAGTATAACAATTCTTATTATATCCAATATAAAATAAGAATATACAAAGTTAGGTAAGAGAGAGGAAGAAAAAGGAAGGGATACATCTCACCAGGTACATGAACCAATATAAAACCTGTTGTGATATTGAGCAAGGCTAAGTAATATTGGATGTGTTAGATGATGTTGTTCCAAAAGTTATATCATGAATAGAGCTAAGTTCTCAATTCCCTAGAAAGTGGCTCAAGAATGCAAAGGTTGGCCCTTTAGCTCCATCATTGCCTACTAAGTGAAGCTAGATGATCATGTATGTGATAATCAATGTTTGTATTATGTGTCTAATCCCTCTAAATAGGTGGCTCAAGAATGCAAACGTTGGCCCTTTGGATCCATCACTACCCCACAAACGTAATCTAATAATTTATACTAGTATGTATGAATATGTATGTCATATGAGATGTCTTTTGAAGCCCATGAATGCTCTATAAATTTGACAATGTGGCATGGATAGTTGAATGCGTGCTAGAAACTAGGCCAATATTGGCCAACATAGAAAATATGGAGATTAGGCTTGTATGAAAGCCACTCCAAAATTAAAAATGTGGCTTATGTGTAAGCCACTCAAGAACTCAGAGACTTAGGAATGTAGAGGTTAGGCTTGTATGAAATCCACTCTAAAATGATTCCAACCACCTATAGATGGAATAAGTCATGCAACTACTAAGAATTTTTGGGTAATGTTGAAAACTAAAAGAAAAGAAGCAAAAGTGTTGTGTAATCTACCCCCAATCACTGGTGTCTTGATGACTGGTTATTTTTTTGGTTATTCTAAAATTGGATTTTTGACTGATAGGAGCTTTGATCTTATAACAAAACCCTTATTTGTTTCCCCCTCTTCTAAGGGTAGGAATAGGTACCCTTTAATGACTACCCTTAGAAGAAGAAGCCCTACAAGTGTGTTAAGCTAGAAATATACATGATATAGCAATGATAATCAATAAGATATCTCAAGATATAGCATAGTTTGATTTGAGATATTGTTAGATCAATATGGGTATGCCTAGATAGATGTAACAATGTAATAGCATGTGTAATATACTAAACTATAATTGAAAGTGTTAGTTGTTAGTTTTATTAGTTGTTAGTTAGAGGGATGGAGCATGATGTCCATCATGACATCTAAGAAAATAAGAAAAATTCATGATATAGATCATGGCATTACAAGCAATCAATAAACAAGCACATAAATCAAGATGCAAGATATATACAAGGGTGGCCAAGGGGCCATGCAAAAAAAGAATATGGGCACATGTCACTCAAAATGGAAATCAAGCATACTAGGCATCTTCAAATTCCACATACACATATAATTTAAATAAGCAAGTTGGCATAGAAGACACAATCACATAGAGTATTATAAGTAAAGGACATTGGCAAATGTCCTAAGTCGCATATGGGTGATAAGAAGGAACTGGAAGTATAATCCAACAAGCTATGCTAAGAAATAAGAGAAAGCATGTAATAACTAAAAAGATAGGATCACATCTAACTAATCAAATAAAGAGTGAAAGTATGCAAGACATGTTTAGTATAAGACTAGGTATATGCTAAGAGATACACAAGTGCTAGATACTAGTGAAATATCAATTTAGTAATCTATGTAATATATTAAGTAATGTATATCAACATGATAACTTAGAGTGTGTAGTGTAGGAATGACATAACCTGGATGGTGTATTCATATAGAATATGCCCTTAGTGGGTATGTATATTGAAGTGTGTCTTGAATGTAGAAGTAGGATGTCCCCTCAATGGGTAGAGTGAAGCAATCAAGTAGCTAGATGTCACTGCACACACTCAAAAAAGATCAAGTGAAGCATGGAAATGTAGATAAATTGACATACAATAGCATGAAATAGCAAATGTAAGTCCTAGCATAGTAGTAATAATGTAAAAACATGGATGATGTATACAATCAAAATGTTTTTGGTGTTTTGACATTTTTGAATGTTTTTGGTGTTTTGACATTTTTGAATGTTTTTAGATTTTGAAATGTTATATTATTTTTGTATTTTTAGAAAAATTGAACTATGTACAATCAATACAGAAGAAACTATGTATAATAAAAGCTAAGGAGAAATGATAAAAACTTATTAGTCTCATACGAGACTCCCTATCATGGTATCATATATCAAGGCATGGAATCATGCGTGGTCATGAAGTATTATGAAAATACTAAGACTATGGCTCTAAAAGATGTATATGTTGTAAATGTTTTGAAATCTCTAAATTAAAAACTAATTGTGTGGTCCCTCTATAACTCTAAGAAGTGGATGCAACTATAGGGCTCTTAGGGACCCATCTAGAAGTAGGAGAATCTCTCTAAAAATGTGCTCTATGTGTAGACACATGAGATCTTAATGAAACTACTCTAGTGTAAATATTGTAGCTAGAAGTTATCTAGAATCCTAAAGCTATATTGGTGTATGAACCCTCTATATTGGTGATGGATGCCTCAACTATGTCTAAATATGAAGTAGAATAGGAATTAAAACTAGAGGAGAAGCTAAAACTAGTGGCAAAACTAAAAATGATGGTGAAACTGAAACTAGTGACTGCAAACTAGTAGATGGTTTTGAAGTGGGGAGTGGTAAATCATATGGAGCTCTTCTAACTGTAATAACCTAATTAGTGTGAATGAATTTCACACATCTATAAACTATATAAGGTACTACTCTAAGTTTTTGAATCCATGGTCAACCAAGTAACATATCAAAACTCCTATGCTAGGAACTATAGTGAATGGTGTGGCCACATGTGCAGGACCAACTTGTAATGAAATTATTATATCACCCAATGAACTTTGTATATGCCCATTGAAACCACTGATAACTATGTCTATCAAAGTGATATAAAATGTTGTTGTAGTGTCAAGGTGCACATGTTAAGACTAGAACCATTATCAATAAGTACACTATGAATAGGATGATTATAAATGTGAGCTATGATAAAGAGTGCATGATAATATAAATCATCCTTGATGATCACCTATTCTGAGAAGGAGATAGAAGGTCTAGCTAGAACTCTAGAATTTTATACACCGATCATGTTTCTGAAAGTATATAACTCAACTAAAGGTGACCTATATGTATCTGGATGTGGATGTGTATGATATGCATGATGAACCCTTGATGTGTCCCTTGTATCCTATATTAAATGTTGTGGAAATGGATTTGAGAAGATTTCCAATGCTTTATCCTATGTTTGCTTTACTAATGGAAGTTTAACTAAAGTGTCAAGATCAATAACATTTGAATCTATTAGGTCATGTATCTTGTGTTTTAAACTAATGCATTTATTTGTTATATGACCTAGTGCCCTGTGGTATTCACAAAATGTCTATTGATCATATTCCTTTGGAAGAGGATTTGTTGGATCAACTTCCTGAATAAGAGGGAGAGATATGATATTACAATCTAAAAGCTATTGTAAAACCCTGATTAGAGGAACTAGAAGATGTGAAAAAGTATGTCGAGGGGGTGCTAACAAAACTATTCACTGAAGAGGCTCTGAAGCCACATTAAATATAGGTTGATTATGTGCTTTAGTATCATTAAACTTGACCTTATATGGGACTTTGTTATTACTATTATTAATTCCTATTTAATAAACAAGTCTGAGTAGGCTAAATCATTAAATGATATTCCTAATTAAAGATACTAATTTGTGAAATTGAATTTCAATTAGATATTTTCTAAAAATATAGTGAGAGAGAGAGAAAATCAAACTTAACTTATTCTAGACTGTTTTGACTGAGACAGGGTCTAGAAATTTATGTACAGGACTGGGACACTATCACAAATAGGATCCTAGACTTCATTTTTTTATTAGACAAGAGCACTAGAACTAGACACCCTGAGCTTTGGAACTATAATCCTTTGTTGATGTTATTATCTTCAAAATTTAAGCTTTCTAGGTTTTGTTTGCCTACTCAGTGTGAGCTTGTGTACCAATTATTAGGTCCTCACTATCAATAGAGCTCCTTATAGAGTTTATTATTAATTTACTTGTATCTCCTTTTTAATTTAAATAAACTTTAGCAAATGGAGAAAAGGGGTTAGTGTGTGTAAGATGCACTGGATGCAATTCACACCCTGTGTGTGGGCACGTTGCCTACATACCAATACTTAAAAGAGGGATCAAGCCATATGTATTTCTCCCTTTAAGAGTGTTTGGTATAATAGTGAATGAAATGTAATCAATTCTAAAATTGGGTATGACTGAGATGACTAAGGACTAGTGTAGGGTCTTGAATTGGCTTGAAACTGTATGGGTTGGTTGTATGCAAAGAATAAAGAAGATTTCTTGAGTGGTCTTACTTGTATTCTTGCTTGCTTGATTGATATTTGCCAACCCTTTCTAAATTATATTTAAATGGGATTTTATATGGATCTATTGGTCATGGGTTAGATGAAATCAGACTAGGTTGACATAATGAACAAGAGGAATTAGGGGGAAATGGTAATCTGGGCTTGAATTGTGATTGGATGGGAGTACTAAAAAAGGGACACCCTAGGGTCCAGTGTTATAGTACAAATTTGGTGTTATTATCCTGAGTAGAGGGGAAATGGGGGGATAGATTAGTCATGATGAGAGGGTCCTAGATAAGTTGAGGTCAAGTCTAGAAGGCCACATATGACTAAGAATTAGTGAAAATAAGCCTAAGAGGGTCATGAGAGTAAGTAAGAGGGACTTAAGGATTAGGTTTCTTTAGCCATGCTCAAGTTACCAATTTTTGCATTTGATATGACTACACTCATTCTTGCCAAGTGGTGTTCTAATAATGATTTACTCCTCTTGATTACTGAAGTCATCATTATTTTATATCTCCTTAGTTGATCTTCTTGATTTGCGTCACAAAAGAGAGGCTCTTTCTCAAAGAGTGGCATAGTAGACCCTTGAATATATTCAAAAATATGAGAGAGGTGCAAATAAGTTACCATAGGTACCTAATTATACTCATGGGGCTTCTCTTATTAGATCACCTTCACCTCTTTTTTCTATTGTTTTACTTCTTGAATGGCTCTCCATGAAGGAAAGGCACTAGGATTTTAAGGGGAAAGGAGTGGAGGCTAAATGGTCTCTTGTTGACTTCCATAATCACCACTTCCTCCTTATTCTACATACTACTTTGGATAGATTTCCAAGAGGAAAATAACTTATATTCTTAAGGAGGGAGGGGTGGGGATTGAGTAGCTTTGGGTTTGCTTGACTGCATGACTTGACTCAAATATGGAAACTTGGGCTCATGGTTTTCCTGCATAGTGTGCATTATGGCTTGAGGGATAAAAAGAGGTATGTACAGTTAAGGTGATATTTCCTTTGCAACTACCAATGTTTGGTATAAAATTTTATCTATAGATTCAATTTTCCTAGTAAGGGAGGCCTCAAAATTAGATCTTGATTGCTCATAATGGATGGATCTTTCAACACAAACTTGTCTTTGCTCTTAGACTCTCCCTTGGATAGATTTCCATGAGGAGAAGGTTGAAAGGAGCTAGGGTGAACTATGATGAAACTAAAAAACATTTGGTGAGGGCTTATGAGTGATGATGGGAATCTTAACATGAGGTTGGCATGGAGTGAATGAGGTAAGGTAGGATGGGTGATGGGGTGTTTTATGTTCTTCATGGGCTTCTAACATCTCATCAATATTAGAGATGAGTCTATCTATGTCAAGCATGTAACTTTTATTTCAAGGCTAATCTCTCCTAATGAAATACATCCAATCCTCTTTTGCTTGCTGCACTAAATTCCTAACCCCTCTAATGACATGTTTTAGAATTTCTTGTCCATACCCTTTCAACGTATCAATGTTTATCATATTCTTCTCTTGTTCTAATAGATATTTTTAAAGGATATATATAAAATGGGTTGGGGTATGAGTAGGATGTTAAGAAATGTCATGTTGTTACCATGACTGATTAAGAGGATCATCATAACATTGGTAAGAGTCAGCATATTACTAGTAAGGCTCTAGTTATGGTTGGTAATGCTCATCATAAGGCTAATAGAGATCATGGTAGGGATGATATGAATGATTATATAATCTTTAGGGGTCATAATAAGGCTATTAGGATTTATTTGGTTGATAATATGGCTAACCAATCTAATTAGGGTAGAATTCAGCCTCAAATCTAGCCATAAAGATTTAGCAAAGAGATAAAATAAAAATGAAACTTACTTGAGGGATTACCTGGACTGTTATAACTAGATGAAAGCTTAGATTCATCATCGATGTTTGCACATATGCCTCAAAAGGCTACTTAAATAAATAGAACACCAAAACTCTTCACTTAGTGCATAATAAAACTAGTCCCACTAGGTGTGCCAGAACTATTATACACATAAATTACACCCTAGCCGATCAAAGGATTGTTCAGGTCCTCTACTCAAATCTAGTCCAACATGGGAATAACCCTAGGCTATGAGTCACCTATGGTGGGGTTGGAATTATAGGATTTTTAATGAGGATAGCTCCTCTGATGCATCAATTAGCTCATTTATACTAAGACCTGTTGATTATTGGGAAAAGGGAGAG
This sequence comes from Torreya grandis, assembly GCA_037957365.1. NCBI lineage: Eukaryota > Viridiplantae > Streptophyta > Pinopsida > Cupressales > Taxaceae > Torreya > Torreya grandis. Next base: position 891,350 of record JARHVA010004829.1, on the reverse strand, counting down.
AAAGATAACTAAAAGGGAAATCTAATCTAATGTTGGTGATGCACCTAAAATGATTGCTCATCCACTCTTTTTAATCCCTTTAAAACACTAATGAGATAGAAAAAATTACTAGATCTACAACTCTAAATGTCTATTATGCATCAATATTTCATGTAGAGGTTCACCAAGTGATCAAAACCTAAGGGAAATGATGGAAAGGCCTGATTCAAGGCACTAACTAGTCAATGTATCCACATGTTGATTTAAATTAAATGACATCAAACACTAAATAGGACCTGCATAACAAGATGAACTAGTAGCTAAGGTAAGATTAGGACTTGATAAGGGAGATATTTCTACCACATATGCAAATCAAATTGACATGAATGCACTATACTAGAATAATGAAATATAAAAATAGTCTTCTATTCATCTCAAAATTTTATAAAGCTCAATCTTGGTAGAGTCTAGTCATGCCCAAGAGAGGGATTCACTTTAAGGGTTAGGAGCCTATATATATGGTAGAAGGGATGAAAGAGAAGGGGACAAATGCATGGGAGTATGGAGACAGGGTCATTAATGATCAAAAAATTGTGGTGGTAGTTCATTGGTCATTTTTGTATGCATTCTTTCTTCCAAATGGGACCAATCCTTATTTGCTCCTATAATCTTCAATCTTTCTCATTTGCTGAGAGATCCACTAGAAGACAAGGGTTTGTTTTGACATGGTGAGTCATGACTAAGTCTATTAAATAAAATATCTTTATGGTCCTAAACAAAATCAATGCTCTAACTACTTCTCCAACCACTAAATCTCAATCATGGGACTCTTACACCACCTTCCACTTGGCTTACTCATGAGGATAAAATCCTCATATCTTAAATCTAATAGAGCCATCTCATTTCTACCTTGAGTTGTTGTAGGTACCCATTTATTGAAGTTAAGACTATATTGGAAAATGAGACACTCCATCAATCATATTTATGTTTATATCTGCTTGGATCTAAAATATAGATCTTTTCTATAGATGGAAAACCAATCTCCTTTATTGGTTTTCCTATAGATTTTATATTAATGAAGACTTATAGACTGCATATCCTCCTACTTTATTTCTATTATTAGGCCTAAAAACACCTATTTTACCTATGTGCATCATGGAAGCCAATAACCCTTTGCATACATGGATCTCTTTTAAACAATGGTGAACATGGTCACAAAAGGATAGTGCAACCTCAAAAGACTAGGTTTTTAGGTCCAAAACCCTTGAACTAAGAGCCTGACTAAATTTTAATGATGCCCCCAAGCTCAAAATGTTTATTTTGGCTCCAACTAGGTCATGCCTACATCTTAGTTCTATGTCTTTACATACTCAGGTGATGAAATCCTTTGATCCTATGTGTCTACCCATGTGGTATCCTATTGAGCTCCTTGACCCTTTGACTTTGTTCACATTGTAGATCTCTCTTGGTATGAATGAATGTAAACCATTAGATATGCCCTTGACTTATCAACCTTTACCTAACTCACGTGCTTATGCTACGTAGTGGCCTCACTTTTAATCTGAGCCCCTTGACTTTTCTAACCACAATCAATACCATTAGATCTTATATGTATGATTTAATGTGCATCATTGATCTACCTCTATTTAAACTTAAATAGCTACTTTATGAGGTCTAAATTTAATGTTTACACACCTATCATTTCATGTATGCATAACCGCCATTAACGTTTATGTAATCATCAATCTTTGCACCCCAATAGATAATTATAGATATTTATTTTGGCATATGTGTTATTTTTAATGACATATATGTGACCATCAATGATTTCCATGTGACCGTCACACTTTAAACACCAAATAGTTAAATATTGAGCTTAATTTTGATGTCTGCATGCACATCCCATTCTACAAGTTAATCTTTAAAGGCTTAGATCTTGAGAAAGAAATCTCATCAAGACATGAATTTTATAGAGTAAGATCTTGGAACTAATAACATTGATTCTATGTGATCTTTTAGCCCCATAAGGCATTCTACGCATACTTATAAAATGCACAAGTAAGTTGACCCATCCATTTTTACATAATGTTCTGGTGATAGTCTAGCTCTTCATAGCATGTGTAAGTCATATTTGGATCCTTAAAAGCTCTAGAACTTTGCTCATATATTCAATCCAAATAAAATCTTGGTGTGTGGGCTAAAATTATCCAATAGTAAATATCAAAGAGTCAAATATAAATATAGATCAATCTTAAGGTTATATTCACTTAGTCACTACTTGTACATTAAATTGAGAAATAAATTATCACTTGTTTGAGACATTATCATAAAATAAAATACATATGAAAACCCCTCAAAAGAGAAACCCTATATGTAAATTTGAATACACACACAAGTCAAAGTTACATGTTGCCAAGTTTTAAAATCTAAGCATTACATTACATTCTAGATTTATCATGATGTTGAACACATATAATTGAGAGAACTACATGAAATTTGAGCCCTATTTAGAGTATTGGAATGTATGCAATGCTTAGTCACTCAATGGGGAATGTTTGAGGCTATCCAATCCAAAATATTAATCCATTGATCAAGAGTCACATTATGTTCAAAAGTGTGATTAGTGTTTCAAATGAAGGAGAAGGAAAACATAGATCAATGCACAAGACTGAAGGTGAATGCATGCACATGAAACATCTACAAGCACAAGAACAATTGTTTGAGGAGTTAAATACCTACACACTCTATAGGGAAAATCTTGATATAGCATAAAATCCTATCCATAGAAACGTGGAAAGTCAACTATTTATATCTAAATGCTTTGAAAATATCAAATTTGACACACTTTGACATAATTTGACATTGCATACACATTTAAATCTTAGGAATACTTTCACCTATTTTTATACCCACATGTTGTATTTATATATTCAAAACTTAGATCTTGAATAGAAGCTAAACATGAATACTAAATAACTACTCTAAATCTAACATAACCTTAGTTTTAGCAAAATGGAATAAAATTGATTTGACTATTTTGGGAATATTGGAGGCTTATTACTATTTAGTTAAGGGTCTAAAATACTAAATCAGTAAATAATATTGCAATTATTTGACCACTAATTTGTATAATTTATTTTTATTTTTGACCTTTCTATAAATATCAATAAATATGGAGAAAATAAGACTTAGCTTAAATCAAATTGAAATGGTTGTTTCAGGGTTTGATATTGGTTGTGATTGAATGGAATAGTGTCACAAATTAGGATCTAGCTTTCATTTTGTGAAAGGACAAGAGGACCAAAATAGGACACCATAGAGTCTAGCATTATTATCTTCTTCTACTGCTATTGTCCAAATTGCTCATAGACACTTGAGTTTTTGGGGTTTTGTTAGTTGTCCCTGTGTGAGCCTACCTATGAAATTTTCATTACTAAAAGTCTATGAAACTCCTTGTAGAGCTGATTTAATCTTTAAACCTTAGACTTCATTGTGCTTGTATAAAACTTGAGAAAGAAGGGGGGGTTAGTGTGTGTAAGATACACTGAACATGTATCCATACCCCTTATGTGGGCATGTTGCCTACATACCAATACTCTGAAGAGGGATCAAGCCATATGTAGTTCTCCCACTTAATGTGCTTTGTTCAATAGTGTAATGCAGATGTAAAAATGTTAAACTAGGTGTGCTTGAGGTAACTAGGGACTAGTGTGAATATTTGGATATGATTGTAGTTGTATTAGATGGTTGTATGCAGAGAATAGCTAAAGTTGCCTTAAGGTTTTACTTGTATTCTTGTTTGCTTTGTAATATTTTCCACCCTCCTTCTAAATTAACTTTGAATAGGCTTTTATATAGATATATTAGTCATAGGTCAAATATATTCATGTTAAGCTGACAAGATAAAGGCTAAGAACTAGAACGAAATAAATTTTGGAGCTCAAAATATAATTGGATAGGAGCACTAAAATAGGACATCCTAGGGTTTGATGCTATAGTCCAAGTTTGGCACTCCTATCCTATAGGTACGAGACTTGGGGGATGGAATTAGCATAGGAAATATAGCCTAGCTAAGGTAGAATCAGGGTTTAAAAATCTATGGATGACTAGGAATAAGCAAAAAGGTATCTAGAAGGGTCATGACGCATGTAAGAGGGACCTATGGGTTGGGTGTCACAAGCCACACTCAAGCTACCAATTTTGACATTTTATATGACTACATTTGCCCCCCCTTATTTTAGTGATGTAGTAAAGTGAAATACAAGGATAAAGGAAAAGTAGAAAATGTACTTGAACTTACCTATAAGGGTGAAGCTCATAAAGTTGTTTGATGTTGGATGTGCATAGAGAGATCACATGATGAAGTGTAATTTTTCAAGAGAAAATAAATACTAGATTAGTTCTTACTAGATATGCTATATCTAAAATAAGAATGTACAAATGCTAGGTAAGAGAGACAAGAAGTGAAAGGAATTAATATAACTCATTGGGTATGTGAACTAATACAAAACCTATTGTGATGCTAAGTGATACGAGGTATGTACTAAATGATGTTTCACAAAGATTAATATCATGAATAGATTTGAGTGCTTAATTACTTGAGAGTGGCTCAAGAATGCAAAGGCTATCCCTTTGGCTCCATTTTCACCCACTAAGTGAAGCTATGTGATCATATGTGTGCTAATCAATATTTGGATTGTGTGTCTAATACCTCTGAGTAGGTGGCTCAAGAATACAAAGGCTAGTTAGTCCTTTGGCTCCATCATTACCTTATGAAGTGAAGATATGAACTAATATTGGTATAAATATGTGTCATATGAGATGTCTCCTAAAGCCCATCAATATTCTATAATTTAATAATATGACATGGATAGTTGAATGTGTGCTAGAAACTAGGCCCTATTAACCACTCAAAAAAGCCTAGATATTAGACTTGTATGAAATCCACTCTAAAAATAAGAAATAGACTTATGTGGAAGCCACTTAGGAATGATGCCAACCACCTACATATGGAATAAATCATGCAACTGCTAAGAATGCCTGATTAATACCATAAACTATAAAGAGAGAAAGCAAATGTGTCATGTACTTTGTCCCTAATCACTAGTGTCTATAACATAGATTATAATCTAGAAGTTATAGCAACTATCATATCTAAAATTGGATGCAAGAGCCATCATGTCATGCATGATTCCCCCTATATTTGGATTCTCTAAGAAAAACTATACTAAAATTGTTAATTCTAAATTGAACTTGTTTACACTTAGATTGCACCCTTGAGAAGATGTTTAATTCTATTCATCCAAGCAACACAATGGAATCATCTCTCTTACAGTGGGTGACAATTTTGTTGAGATGAATCTCTAGATTAGGGGCTATCTCCCCTTGATGTACCACTTGACTACTACTTTTACTACTACTAACTTTGGGGTGAAAAGGGGATCAGGAAAAAAACTAAAAGTAAACCTAAACAAATGGACGTGATACACCAAAATAGATAATGGCTTCCAACTATATGTATATGACACTTATGACCAAAATAATGACCAACATACACTTTCCCACTCTTTATCTTCTTGCATGAATATTGCATTGTGAGTTCATGAGAGATAGTCTTATGTTAAGAGGATTAAATATGAGGCCTTGAATGGCACTAATGAAAAGAAAAAATCACTTGGACATGGGCATCTCTAAGAACACTCCGTATGCCGTACAAGAAGAGGTTATAACTAGGTGAAAGAATGAAGTACAGTGCTAAGGAATCCATAGTCTTCATTAAGCAAATTCAACATTCAAGCAGAACACACTATGAACAGTCATGGAAAAGGTAAACACTTAGTCATTTTATTGATCAAAAGGTGTAAAATTGAGAAAATATTTGGCATACTAAGGTGGAACCTCTAAAATGAGCCAAGAACAACCATATATATATCCTATTAGAGGTAGGTTGAGCAAAGGGATTTCAAGAGTCACATGGACATGTGTCATCTTGAGGATGAAATAGTTACACTACATTTTGTAAGATATTATCTTTATGATTATGCCAATAAGATCAAGATACTCCAAACTATGTTTTACCATAAATGGGTCCATTGGTTGGAAAAAAATTTGGATGTTAGTTGTTCCTTATTAGCTTGTCAAGCTATGAAATGGAATAACAACTCACTCCATCGACTTACCTATTTCCATTTGCTTGTGTATATATGTTTAGGATCTCACCATTTGTCACCTTGATCTTTGCTTTCTAGTTCTAATCAAGCTTTTCTTTAAAACTTCAATGGCTATTTTTTGTAGTCTAAGATTGACATTTTGAAGGCCGTCACTCCTTTGTTTGAATCACAATGGCTAATTTCCATAGTCTAAACTTGATGTTTTATGGGTCATCACTCCTTGGGCATTTATTTTGACTTCTTGTCTTCATCATTCTTTTTTGCCAATTTGTCTGAAATAATTATTTTGGGCTCTTCTTCCTTTCCTCACAAATTTTCTACTCGGTCTATTTCCTTTCAAAAACTTCCTTCAAACAAAAAGTCTCAAGGAATTCTTTCCTTTGAAAATTTCCCTTAAGTATTTTGTCATGGTCCTCCTCTTTGAAAATGTCCCTATTTTTCCTTTGAAAATAACTTCCTGAAGGGAACAACCCCTTTGAAATTCTTTCCAATGACCCTTTGGCATTATTTGTAAAGTCTACTTTCCCTTCATAACTTTATAAAATGTCCCTTCGAACAATTCAATGAACCCTTCGACCTTGTGAAAATGTCCTTCGACTTTTTGTTATGACCCCTTCTAAAAGGACTCTCAGACCCTTCAACTTGAAAGTGGCCTTCAAAAAAATGCAACATACCCTTCAAAAAATATGATGGGGTCCTTTAGCTTGAAAAATTCCTTTGAGAGAGTTAAAGTGCCTTTTGAAAAAGTTACAAGTGACCATTCAAAAGATTTAAGATGTCCTTTTCTTTTGAGTTACCCTTCAAAAAAACTATTATGGTCCTTTCAAAAAAGTTATTTTGGACAAATTGTCCAAAACAATTATTTCCTTCAAATTTTTTGAAAACATCCCTTCAGAAAGGTAAGTGTCCTTCAAAAGAAATGCAAGTGTCCACTTTCCAAAGAAAATGCCCTTTGGTAAAGTTGCCAATGTACCCTTCAGAAAGACGAACATACCCTTTGGAATTTTGAAAAGGTTTTTTTTTAGTTTGAAAGAGTCCTTTAAAAAAGTTGTCATCGATCCTTCGAGAAAATTACTTCAGATAAAAAATCCAAAAGAATTCATCTAAGTAAAAGGCTTTGGACAAAAAGTCTAAAAGACTTTGATAAAGACTTAGAACAAAACTTAAAATAATTAATTGTAAAGGACTTAGCCAAAATACTAAAGAATGAAGCTTTCAAAGGGAAAAAACTTGGGTTTTTACATGTAAAAGACTTCAGCTTTATATAATAACACTTCTTCCGAATGAAACCTACATACTAGATTTGGACAAAAGTATAGACTTAGACATTTTTTGTAAAAATGGGGGTGCCCAATTTTGGCCTAAAGGACCAAACTTTGGTCAATAAATTGGTGACTCGTATGGGTAGTATGCCTGCTATACTAACCAGACCAGTATCTTAAAATAGTCCATTGGGCATGGAGTCAATTAAAGACTAAAATAAACTAGAAACAATTACCATGATTTAGAACTTGATCAACAAGACAACCTTTAATTACCTCCAACACACAAAAGAAAGAGACACACAACAAAACCAAAGTAAACACACATGTGCTACCTAGCACTTAGGAAAAGACAAGACAAATCATAAAGGAAACTAATTATGTATATCTAATAGAGATGTTCTTTCCCCTCTTGGATCAAAGGGAAAACTTCTTAGGTCTCTTCCATGGCAAGAAACCTCATAATGATAGATAGGTACTTGGTTGGAGTAGGGGCTTGGTGACTCCTTTTTCCTGATTTCCACTTTGATTGTCATTCACCTAAGTGGATCAGGTTCAAACATGTATCCAACATCCATGCACTCATCTTGTTCTTTGAAACATGTCTCATGTTGTTCCTTCATGCTAGTGTAGTCCATCAATAGATCAATGACTGCTAATTCATCTTCATAGGGTTCATTTATCTCATGGCCCTCTTGGTATGCATCATGGTCCAACTCATTATTTTCTATCTCTTTGAGGAGCTTGTCAACCTAATCTCTTTCTTCATCATGGATTTTTTGAAGAAGGGTGACTGGTGTGATGTTTGAGCTGAGATAAAAATTCTAGATCATTCTAGAAATCATCATTTTCTTGCTCAAGAATTCCTTCTTCAAATCCCCTATCAAAACAATCAGAACTCTCTCCTTCTTGCTCAAAAACAAAAGTCTCTATCTACACAAAAACATGGCTCTCTAGCTTCTCGATAACATGCTCTATGTCATGGCTTGGTCATTATATTCATCAAAGCAATAAGAAGGTTCATTAAACAAAGGGAAAGAGAACCTAGCATGCTTACATTCTTCATCCAATGTTGACAAGTGAAGCTTGTCAATCTCATCTTCATATTACTGGAACATTTGTATGTATGTGTGACCTATATCTTCTCCTTGAATCATGTCACCTTCAAGAGTCACTTCTTTAACCTTATTTTAAGAACATCTCCTAGAATAGCCACCTCTTGAGATATGATTTGACTTCATTGTTCATCTTTGATAATGTTTTCCACCTCATGCTCAAGATAGTAGTTACCATGATGATGTTCATATGGAGTATCTATGATGATCTCATCTTCATTCTCACTCATGATAGTCTCCTGATCAGCCAATAATTATATTTTCTCTTGCTCACTTGCCTCCCTTAAAATAGATTCTTCTTTATGATGGAAAGAAATGAAGGGTGAATGGATAGGTTCATGAATCTTAAATGTAGGAGTTGGAGTATGGAAGGTAATGGAAGGTGAAGGGAGTGAAAATGGAATATGGGATGAAAGAGAGGACTTAGGAATGTACTTTAAATAAAGGTAAACACTAGTGAGCTCAAAATTAGATTGGGAATGAGAAATGAGATTTTCTTTGAGAAGCTCATGAGGAAGAAGAGGTAAACCTTGGGGTAAAATCAATTGATTCTCTTCTTTCCACTTGATCAGCACTTCATCCACATCAGATATAGCTTGATAACTCTCTTGAAGGTGTGTAGATAGGGTGTCTTTAGACATGGGATCTTCTATTGGGTCTAAATTATCCATTACACCTTGACTGAAGAACCTTATTCTTGACTCTAATTTTATAATCTATTTTGCTAGATTCTCTTGAAAGATTTTTTATTGAAGATCATGTGCATCATCATGATGAGGAGTAGCTTCATTTTCCACTTCATACTCTTAATTACTACTCTTCTCTTCTTTATTACCCCATGATTCCACTATTTCATTCCAACTCATGATCTTAGGATTGGATCTCTCTTCTTAAGGCTAGGTAGCAACTTCATCTTTATCAAGGTCTTGAGCTAGTTCATGATAAACATTTCTCCAACTTGCAATCTTGACATCATGTTGAAGGACTTGAGGAGGTTTAGGGTGAATAAGAAGAGTTTGCACATGCATAGAAAGAGTTACTTGAGGATAGACCTGTTATTTTCCAATAGAAGTAGGATGATTTTCTTCAAAAGAGGGCTCCCAATCTAAGGAATTGAAAACATAAGTTTCCATAGAAGACCATTCTAATGTCATTTGGTGTTGGATTGTTAGGTGCAAAGGATTAACAATAAGATTATTTAATGCATTAGATGGATTAGAAGGTTGACTCATTTTATTTTGGTGAGCAAGTGTTATTTGATAAAAAGGATTTGGTGTATAGGGGAGGGTTTATTTTTTATAAGAGGAAGCTATTTTAGGAAGGAAGAAGGGATACAAAGTTGACTGCCTTGAGTAAATTGGATTCTCTATCTTACTAGTTTTTCTTTCATGGATTGTATGACTTGAGCTTGCTTAAACAAGCATTCTTAATTTACATAAGTTATTGTTGATATTTATTTCGCTCATTCAACCTATCTATCTTCCACATTTTCTTCTCAAACTCTAATGTTATTTCCCTAGAACTCTTAGATTTGCTAGATGGACAATTAGGAAGGCTACTTGAGGTGATTGCATGAATAACCTAAGCTTAATTAAAACTATATGAAGGAACACAAGATCCATACTACTATATAATGAAATTATATGTTCTAATTATGATTTATTGATGCACTAGGGTTTCTTAACTAGTTGATTCAACTTGGAGTCACCATTGGTGTTGATTAAAAAGCCTCCAAAAGATTGATTGATTGAAGAACATATCAATAATTATTCAATTCCTTGGACAAATTATCCCATTGGGCATGCCAAAAACTATTGACACTTGGATTTCACCCTTGAGAAGATGATCAGATCTCTTCATCCAAGTGACATAATGGAATCATCTCTCTTACTGTGGGTGACAATTCTATTGAGATGAATTTCTAGATTAGGGGTTAGCTCCCCTTGATGTAACACTTGAATGTTGCTTTTACTATTGCTAACTTTGGGGTGAAAAGGGGATGAGGAAAAAACTAAAAGTAAACCTAAACTAATGGAGTTGATACACCAAAATAGATGATGGCTTCCAACTATATGTATATGACACTTATGACCAAAACAATGACCAACATACACTTTCCCAATCTTTATCTTCTTGCATCAATATTACACTGTGAGGTCATGAGATATTATCTTATGTTAAGAGGAGTACACAGGAGGCCTTAAATGGCACTAATGAAAATACAAACTCACTTAGACATGGACATCTCCTAGAACACTTCACATGCCCTACAAGAAGAAGCTGCAAATAGGTGAAAGAATAAAGTACAGTGCTAAGGAATCCATTGTCTTTACTAAGCAAATTCAACATTCAAGAAGAACACACTATGAAAAGTCATGGAAGAGGTAAACACTTAGTCATTTTATTGATCAAAAGGTTTAAAATTTAGTAGAGCTTCACCATACTTAGGTGGAGCCTCTGAAATGAGCCAAGAGTATCCATATATATAGCCTTTTATAGGGAGGTCAAGAAAAGGGGTTTAAGAGCCACATGGGCATGTGTCATCTTGATGATGGAATAGTTACATTATATTCTATAAGATATTCTATTTTTGGTTATGCTAACTAGATCAAGATACTTCAAGCTAAATTTTACCATAAATGGGTCCATTGGTTGGAAATTTGTTTGGATGCTAGTTTTTCCTTATTGGCTTGTCAAGCTATGAAATAGTATAACAACTCACTCCATCAACCTACGTATTTCTATTTGTTTGTGTACATATGTTTAGTATCTCACCATTTTTCACCTTTCTTTTAAACTTTAATGGCTATTTTTTGTAGTCTAAGATTAACATTTTATGGGCCATCACTCCTTTGTTTGAATCACAACGGCTATTTTTTGTATTCTAAACTTGATGTTTTACAAGCCATCACTCCTTGGGAAGTTCTTAAAAATTCTTATCTTTCGAATTATTTTGGATAATTTATCTAAAATAATTCTTATGGGTTCTTCTTCCTTTCCTCTCAGCTTTTTTGCTTAGTCCATTTCCTTCAGAAACTTCCTTCAGAAAAAAAGTCTGAAGAAATTCCTTCCTTTAAAAATTGCCCTTTGAGAATTTTTCATAGTCATCCTCTTTAAAAAGTTCCCCATTTTTCCTTTGAAATCAAATTCTCAAAGGGAAAAACCCCTTTAGACTTCTTTCCAATGACCCTTCAGCATTATTTAGTTTGTCTGCCCTTCAGAACTTTGTGAAATGTCCCTTCGAACAATTCAATGAACCCTTCAGCCTTGTGAAAATGCCCTTCAAATTTTTGTTATAACCCATTTTGAAAGGACTCTCAGACCCTTTGACTTGAAAGTGGCCTTCATAAAAATGCAACATACCCTTTGAAAAATATGAAGGGGTCCTTTAGCTTGAAAAAGTCCTTCAGGAGAGTTAAAGTGCCTTTTAAAAAAGTTACAAGTGACCATTTAGAAGATTGAAGATGCCCTTTTCTTTTGAGTTACCCTTAAAAAAAATTATTATGGTCCTTTTGGAAAATTTCTTTCAAATAAAATATCTAAAATAATTCTTTCCTTCAAATTTTTTGAAAAGATCCCTTTGGAAAGGCAAGTGTCCTTCAGAAGAAATGCAAGTGTCCAATTCCAAAGAAAATGCCCTTCGATAAAGTTTCCAATGTACCCTTCAAAAAGATGAACATACCCTTCAGAATTTTGAAAAGGTCCTTTTCCACTTGAAACAGTCCTTCAAAAAATTTGTCACCTACCCTTCAAAAAAATTACTTCAGATAAAAAATTCAAAAGAATTCACTTAAGTAAAAGGCTTCAGACAAAAAGTCCAAAAGAATTTGATAAGGACTTAAAACAAAACCCAAAAGAATTCATTGAAAAAGACTTAGCCAAAAAAACTAAAGAATGAAGCTTTCAAAGGGAAAAAACTTGGGTTTTTACATGTAAAAGACTTTAGCTTTGTATAAGAACACTTTTTCAAATGAAATCTACATACTATACTTGGATAAAAGTATAGACTCAGACATTTTTTGTAAAAAGTGGGGTGCCCAATTTTGCCCTAAAGGACCAAAATTTGGTTAATAAAACTATTATTGATAAAATTGTAACTAGTCTTACATTTTTGTGTGTTTCTAAAAAATCTAATTTTTTTTTGTTTAGATAGGAGCACCAAAATAGGACACTCTGCTATTTGGAGTTGTATTCCAAAGTTGTCACTCTTTTCCTATGTTGATTTTGAAGATTATTCTAGAATTGTTAGTCTATCTAGTCTATTACACCTGATTTGAAGTTTGAATACTATTTTGGGTGTTCTAAAAATTGATTTTTGACTAGTTAGAGGCTCTGATCTATATGACAAAAACCCCTATTTATTTCCCACTCTTTTGAGGGTAGGAATAAGAACCTTCAATGACTATCCTCAAAAGAAAGAGCCTTGCAAGTGTGTTGCATTATGAAAATACATGATATAGCAATGATAATTGACAAGATATCTCAAGATATAGCATGTTTTATATAAGAGATTATTAGATCAATAGGGGTATGCCTAGATAGATATAACAGTGTAATAACATGTGCAATATAGTGAACTAGAATTATAAGTCTGGTTAGTTGTTAGTTGTTAGTTGTTAAGGAGGGATGGAACATGATTTCCATCATGGCATCCAAGAAAGTAAGAGAAGGCATGATGTGGATCAATGCATTGCAAATAATTGAAAAGCAAACAAGCATGCAAGGAAAAAATTAAGAAGCATAAAAAAGTGGCCAAGGGGCCAAGTAAACAAGGGACATGGGCACATGTCACTCAAACTAGAAATCAAGCATATAATGCATGTTTAAATGCCACATACACATACAATTGAAACAAGAAAGGTTGGCACAAGGGCCATAGGCACATAGAAGACTACAAGTAAAGGACATTGGAAAATATCCTAAGGCACACATAAGACATAGAATAGGAACTAAGAAATTCAATCATATCTAGCTATACAAAGCAAGAAAGGAAAACATGTAAAACATGTAGTACAAGACTAGGTATATGCTAAGAAATACGCAAGTGTCATATATTAGTGAGTATTGATAGATTAATTTATGTAGGCTAGTAAATAGTGTACATCATCATGATAACTAGAATGTGTGGTGTAGGAATGACATAACCTAGATGGTGTAGTCATGTAGAAAATTCCCCTAGTGGGTAGATATATCGATGTATGTCTCAAATGTAGAAGTAGGATGCCCCCTCAATGGGTAGAGTGAATCAATCAAGGATCTATAAGTCACTACACACACTCAAATAAAATCAAGTGAAGCATGGTAATGTAGATAAATCAAGAAATAATAGCATAGAATAGAAAGATGTAAGTTTAGCATCGTAGTATAAATATAAAGCATCGGTAATTCATACAATTGAAATGTTTTTGAATTTTTGAATATTTGAATTTTTTTTTATTTTGAAATTTTGTATTATTTTTGGTATTTTGAATTTTTGAATGTTTTTGGTATTTTGACATATTTGAATGTTTTTGGTATTTTTGTATAAGATATATACAATCAATCATGCGGAGACTATGTATAATCAATCATTAGGAGACTATGTATAATAAATTAAAAAGAAGCTATGTACAAGTAAGCTGAGATAAATGATACCAACTGATGAGTCTCATAAGAGACCCATATCATGGTGTCCTATATTAAACAAAGGAATCATCCATGATTGTAAAACATGAGGGAATTGTTGTGAATATGACTCTAATTATTTAGATTTCTTATTGGTATCTGTAGTCATATAAAATGTCAAAATTAGTGGCTTGAGTATGGATTGTGACACCAAACCCATAGGTCCCTCTTACATATTCTCTTGACCCTTCTAGGCACCTTTTCATTGATTCCCAATCATCTGTAAACTTCTAAAACATCATTACAACTTAGCCAAGATCTATTTTCCATACTTATTCCATCCCCTTGGGTGTTGTACCTATAGGATAATAGTGCCCAACTTGGACTATAGCACTGGATCCTAGGGTGTCCCATTTCAAGTGCTCTTATCCAATCACATTTTGAGCCTAGGTGACCATTTTCTCCTGATTCTTCTTCCTCATTATGTTGGCCTAACATGAATGCATCTAACCCATGACTAATAGATCTCTATAAAATCCCATTCAAAGTTCATTTAGAAGCGGTTGGCAAATATCACAAAGTAAGCAATACTACTCAAGCATATTTCCCTATTCTCTACATATAGCCAACTAATACAACTACAAGCTTATCAAAACCCTCACACCAATCCCTAGCCATATCAAGCACACCTAGTTTAGAATTTTTAATCTTCATACACACTATTATATAAAGCACATCAAGTGCGATAATTACATATGGCTTGATCTCTCTTCGGAGTATTGGTATGTAGGTAGCATGCCCACACAAGGGGTGTGGATACACAATCAATGTATCTTACACATACCAACCCCCTCCCCTCTATCTCAGATTTTGTCAAGACATAATGGAGTCTAGGGTTTGAAGAATAAATCATCTCTACAAGGAGTTATATATACATCTAGCATCCAAAATTTCATAGGTAGGCTCACACAGGGATAGTGAATAAAACCAAGAAAGCTTGTGTCTCCTAGACAACAATGGTAGAAGAAGACTATAACATCAGACCCCAGGGTGTCTTATTTTGGTGATCCTATCCTTTCATGAAATAAAGGCTAGATCTTGATTCACAACACTATCCCAGTCCTACACAGTAGAGTCTAGACCCTATCTTAGTTATCTCAGTTTGTTTCTAGCTAAGTCTTATTTTCTTCACATTTATTACTATTTTTAGAAAGGTTCAAATTATAATTAAATTATACAAATTAGTATCTTAATTATTTCAATATTATTTATTGTTTTAATTAACTTGGACCCTTAATGAAATTATGAATAATATTCTAATATTCCCAAAACTATTAAATCATTTGGTGAACCCAACTTACTTCATTTATGCATAAAAACCCTAAAAACCCTATGAAAAATTCCTCTAATTTTTCTAGAATTTTTTTAATTTTTTTCTAAATATTTAAATCAAAAATTTGCAATTAAATTTTATTTATCTTAGTAATTTTAAAAATAATTTATTCCAAACCCTAGTTAAATTTACTTGGTCCTTTTGCACACAAAAACCCTTAAAACCCTAGGAAAAATTTCTTGCTAATTTTAGAAATATTTTTCTAATTTTTTACTTGCATATTTAAATCAAATTTTCAAATTAATTTTTAAAATTCTATAGTAATTTTAAAAAAGACAATTTTTTTAAAACCCTAGTTGCATGTACTAGGTCCCTTCAAATCAAGAATTTTCCAATAATTTTTTGATTTATTACTTGCATATTTATATTAGAAATTCACATTAAATTTTAAAATTCCTTAGTAATTTTAAAATAATATCATTTTTCAAAACCCTAGTTGCATATACTAGGTCCCATTGCTTTTGAGGTGTCACCTTACATGTTGTGAGCATTCATATCCTTTTATGCATATTCTAGTTCATTATTTAGATTATATTTGTTTAATATTTTATTTCATTATTCAAGGTTTTTTCTTTATGCCACCTAAGCTCCTTACATCTCTTCCTTTGAGATGAAGTGCAAGACTTAGTGGAAACCCTCCAGAATTCACCCAAATTCCTTCAACCTGACCCTATACCATGGATAAACAACCAACTCAGCTTCTTGTTATAGATCCTACACATCTAGATTACACCAATTTCAATGAAGATAATTTTGACAATGAGTAATATGAGAATAAAAATGATGATACAAACATCAATGTTCATGATCCACCACATCAGGTTCTTAATCCAATTTCACCTATTATTGATAATGATGTTATCCTCAACAAAGACTTGATTCTATAAAGTTTTAGAGAAAGAGTCTAAGAACAGCCCTACGATCATACTTTTATCCTACACTCTATCATGGAAATTAAAAAATATAAGCAAGTTAAGTCTTCCATTCATTCAAGATAATCAATTATAAATGACACTACAGGATCAACTATGTCTCAAAAACCCCTATAGCAGCCCAACCTACCTCTATGCCACCACCAGCTATAGCTAGTACATCTTTGTCTCCTGATGTGGTAGCTCTTATGCAAGAGATAAAATCTCTTCAATCCAAGGTGATACATCTTGATGAAGGTACATCTAGACCTACACAAGCCTTAGATTCTTTTCCTCTACTTCATACACCATTGACACGTCATATTGCTTTGACACCCTTGCCACTAGGTTTTGTTCAACCCAAACTTACTCTATATGATGGAAAGGGTGATTTAGAGACACATTTGAGATTTTTTCACATAGCATGCTTGGACTATGTGCCAAATGGATGGTTACTAACCAAGTTATTTCTATGGATTTTAAAAGATTATGGTTTATAATGGTTCTATAGTCTACTAAATCAATCGATCAACACATTCAATCCTTTAGCCGATATGTTCCTAGCTCATTTCATTATTAACATTGGTGATAAGGTTTCATATGCCCAAGTTGCACAATGAAAACAAAGATTAAATGAGCATATTATAGATTATGTCCTTTGATATAATACTATATTGGCTAAAATGACTAGCACCATGGCCAATCAAGAATTACAAGATCTATTCAAATAGAGTCTTCTACTAGCTTTGCATGAGTCAATAATGTTCAAAAGGTTCTCTTCCTTCACTAAGTTATGTCATACACTTCAGGAAATGCAAGTCAAATTAATTTCAATGAGCAAACTCAAGTACATGAGCATATCAAAAACAATAAACAAGAGTAAAAACAAAGTCCCATATAAAGTAAAGGTCAATATGATAGCAAGAGTTAAACTCAACTAAAAATTAATGCAGCCGTAGAGCCCCCTCAATAATTTGTTTTATCTATACCTCCTCAGTGAACATTTTCCAATATACTAGTATCTACAACTAGAGTTTTATAGTAGTTATTGGAGTGTAATATCATATCTCTCCCTCTTATTTGAGAATTTGACCCAACAAAGCCTCTTTCATGGGGATATGATCAAAATGCATTTTGTGATTTTCATAGGGCACCAAGCCATACAGCAAACAAATGCATCAATTTGAAACACAAGATACAAGACTTGATAGATGGTAATGTTATTGATCTTGACACTTCAATTAATCCTCCTTAGGTAAAGTAAATATAGGATAAAGCTTTGAAAATATTCTTAGATCCTTTCCCATATCATTCCAAACAAGAGACATGGGATACATTAGGTGATTCACCATGCATATCATGCACATCCTCCACCAACTACATATCAGGCACCTATAGTTGAGTTACACCATTTGAGTAACATGATTGGTGTATATAATTCCAGAGTTTTAGCTAGATCTTTGATATCCTTCTTAGAGTAGGATATAGTTGATAATGATTTGGATTATCATGCACTCTTTATCAGAGTTTACATTCATAATCATCCCATTTATAGTGTTCTCATAGACAATGGATCTAATCTAAATATGTGTATTATGAAATTATTATAGCATTTGAGATATTCAAAGTAGGATATTACCCCAATGGACATAGTTATCAGTGGATTTAGTGGGCACATACAGAGTTCATTGGGTGAGATCATACTTCCTCTACAGGTTGGTCCAACACATGTGGCCACATCATTTACTATTGTTCCCATTGTAAAAGTTTTTGATATATTACTTGGTCGACCATGGATTCAAAAACTTTGTGTAATACCTTCTACAGTTCATAAATACATGAAATTCATTCACACTAATTAGCTTTTTATAGTTGGTGGAGTTATATGTGAGTTACCACTCCCCACTTCAGAGCCATCTACCATTTTATAGTCACCAATTTCAATTTTGCCACTAGTTTTAGCTTCTCTACCAGTTTCAACTCCACCACCAATTATAATTCTTCCTCTAGTTTAGATTTAGACATAGTTGAGGCATCTATTGATAGCATAGAGAGTTCATACACTTCCACATAGGTCTCTTTCAGAGTAGCCACAATTTTAGAATTCTTGACAGCTTCTAGCTACAGTGTTCACACCTAGGGTAGTATCATTAAGGTCTCACACCTCTACACATAGATCACATGTTTAGAGAGTCTCTCCTACTATTAGATGGCTCCCTAAGAGCCCTATAATTTCATCCACTTCTCAGAGTCATAGGGGGACCCCACAGTTAGTTTCTACTTTAGAGATTATAGAGCATATACAGCTTTTAGAGCCATAGTTTCATCCATTCCATCATACTTCACGATGACACATGATCCCTCTTCTTGATAAAGAACACCATTATAGCGAGTCTCCCATGAGACTCATCAGTTAGTATCATCTCTCCTTAGCCTTACTTATACATAGTTTCTTTATGATTGATTATACATAGCAAATATATCAAAAATACAAAAACATTCAAATATGTCAAAAATACAAACAAATTCAAATATTTCAAATTATACAAAAACATTCAAATATTCCAAAATATCAAAAACATTAAAATAATTCAAAAACACAAAAACATTTCAATAGTATGCATTTTCCATGCTTTACATTTCTACTACCATGCTAAACTTACATTTATTGTTCTATGTTATTATTTGTCAATTTATATATATATATATATATATATATATATATATTACCATGCTTCACTTGATCTTCTTTGAGTGTGTGCAGTGACATCCAAATCCTTGATTTCTTTACTCTACCCATTGAGGTGGCATCCTACTTCTACATTTAAGACTAACATCAATATATCTACCCACTAGGGGCATCTTCTACATGACTACACCATCTAGGTTATGTCATTCCTACACCACACACTCTAGTTATCATGTTAATATAGATTACTTACTAGCTTACACAAATTACTCTATTGACATTCACTAATATATATTACTTGTGTATTTCTTAGCATACACCTAGTCTTGTACTCCATGTCTTGCATGTTTTCACTTCTTACTTTGATTAGTAAGATGCGATTATATTTCTAATAGATTACATGCCTTCCTTTCTTGCTTTACATAGCTAAATGTGATTGTATTTCTTATTTCCTATTTTATCTTAAGTATGTGTCTTAGGAAATTTGTCAAGGTCCTTTGCATATATTATTGTGTGTGACTTAGGACATTTTCCAATGTCCTTTGCCTATACTCTTTTATATGATTATGGCCCTCATGCCAGCCTTGTTTATTCTCAATTATATGTGTATGTCACATTTTAACATGCTTTGTATGCCTACTTTATAGTTTGAGTGACATGTGCCCATGTCTCTTGTTTACATTGTCCCCTAGCCACTCTTGTATGCTTCTTGCTTCTTGCCTTGTGTGCTTATTTCTTGTTTACTTCTCAACTATTTGCAATGCCATGATCCACATCATGCATTATCTTGCTTTCTATAATGTGATGATGGACATCATACTCCATCCCTCCATGACAACTAAAAAATAACACTTCTAGTTCTAATTTAGTAAATTACACATGTTATCACATTATTATATCTATTTAGGCATACCCCTATTTGATCTAACAATCTCTAATACAAGCCATGTTATATATTGAGATATCTTATCAATTATCATTGTTATATCATGTATTTCACAAAATAACACACTTTTAGGTCTCTTCCTTTTGAGGGTAGTCATTATAGGGTCTTCATTCATACCCTCGAAATAGGGGGCAACAAACAAGGGTTTTATCACAAAGAGTAGAGTTCCTACTGGTCAAAAAAATAGTTTTTAGAACACTCAGGACAGCAATAAGAGGTTAAACTAGGTAGAATAGACCCAAAAAATAGTGATGATCTAGAATAGTCTTCAGTTATAGTAAAATACAATAGTGTCAGACATGGACAATAACACTAGATAGTAGGGTGTCTTATTTTTAGTGTTCCTATCTAAATAGCAAAAAATCCAAATTTTCTAAAAATAGGCAGAAAGGTAAGCTTAATTATAGTTTTGTTAGCAATAGTTTAGTTCAAATTCAGTAGTTTCAATATAGTTTTTGTCAAATAATGTAGATATAAGCAGCATCATACACAATATGATGGATCTCACTTCTAGTTTTATATTGGGAAATTGGTATAACTTCTAGATCAAAATCTATGTTACAAATACTAGTGATTAAGGGGCAATGTGCATGGCACATTTGACTTCTTTTCTTTCTAATTTTAGATTATTACCTAGGCATTCTCAGTAATTACATGCCTTACTCTATTTATAGGTAGTTGGCATCATTTTGTAGTGGCTTTCATATAATCATAACCTCCACTTTTTTGAGTTGCTTCCACATAAGCCTATAGCCCAATTTTGAAGTGGCTTTCATACAAGCCTAATCTCCTCCTTCTAGAGTTGGCCATGATTGGCCTAGTTTCTAGTACACATTTAGGTATCTATACCATATTATTAGATTTTAGAGATTTCATTGGCTTTAGGAGCCATCTCATACAACACACATTCCTACCAATATCAGTTTAGAGCTTCACTTCATGGGGTGATGATGGATCCAAAGGACTAGCTAGCCTTTGTATTCTTGAGCCACCTACTTAGAGGGATTGGACATAGTCCAAACATCAATTAACACACACATGATCACCTAGAATCATTTAGTAGTTGATGATGGAACCAAAGGGATAGACTTTGCATTATTGAGCTACTCTTAGGGAATTGAGCACTTAGTTTTATTTGTTATATTACTCTTGGTACAACACATACCCATCATTAGTCAACATCATCCAACATCACTCAATATCACAATAGATTTTGTATTGGTTTGCATACTTGGTAAGGTGTATCCATTCCTTTCTCTTCCTCTCTCTCTTACCCAACTTTGTATATTCTTATTTTAGATATAGTATATCTAATAAGAACTAATCTACTCCTAATTTTATTTTTTAGATTTACACTTCATGATGTGCTCTCTCCACACACACCTAGCATTACATGGCTTCATGGGCTTCACCCTTATAGGTAAGTTTAGGTAATATTTTTATTTGTACTTTATCTTAGTATTTTGCTTTATTCCATCACTAAAATAAAGGGGAGGTAAATTTAGTCATATAAAATGTCAAAATTTGTGGTTTGAGTGTGGCTTGTGACACCCAACCTATAGGTCCCTCTTACATGCTCTTTTGACCCTTTTAGGCACCTTTTTGTTGATTCCTAATCATCCATAGACTTCTAGAACCTCATTCTAGCTTAGCTAGGATCTATTTTCCATGTTTATTCCATCCCCTCATGTCCCATACTTATAGGACAATAGCACCTAACTTGGACTATAGCATTGGACCTTAGGGTACATCATTTACAGCAATCTTATCCAATCACATTTTGAGCCTAGGTGACCATTTTCTCTTGATTATTCTTCCTCATTATCTCAGCCTAGCATGAATGCATCTAACCCATGACCAATAGATATCTATAAAAGCCCATTCAAAGTTCATTTAGAAGGGGCTGGAAAATATCACAAAATAAGCAAGAATTCAACCAAGACTACTCAAGTATATTTCCCTAGTCTCTACATACAACTAGACAATATAACTAAAAGCTTATCAAAACCCTCACACTAGTCCCTAGCCACCTCAAGCACGCCTAGGTTAGCATTTTGCATCTTCATACACACTATTGCATAAAGCACATCAAGTGGGAGAACTACATATGGCTTGATCCCTCTTCAGAGTATTGGTATGTAGGCAAATTTCCCACACAAGGGGTGTGGATACATGTTTATTACATCTTACACATACTAACCCCCCCCCTTTATCTCAAAGTTTATTAGAGCATAATGTATTATAGGGTTTTAAGAATAAATCAGCTCTATAAGGAGTTTTATAGACATCCAACATATAAAATTTCATAGGTAGTCTCACACAGGGATAGCAAATAAAACCCATAAAGCTCAGGTCTCCTAGATAAGAGTGGTATAAGAGGACTATAGCATCAAACCCTAGGGTGTCTTATTTTAGTGCTCTTATCCTTTCATGAAAAGAAGGCCAGATCTTGATTCATGACACTATCCCAATCCTACATAGTAGATTTTAGACTGTGTCTCAATAATCTTAGTTTATTTCTAGCTAAGTCTTATTTTCTCCACATTTATTACTATTTTTAGACAAGTTCAAATTACAATTAAATTATACAAATCAATAGCTTAATTATTGTAATATTATTTACTGATTTAATAATTTTAGATCCGTAAGTAAATTAGAAATAATACTCCAATATTCCCAAAAATTTTAAATCAGTATCTTGAAAATCATAATAACCTATATTGTTCCACTCATCATTATCATCTTGATTTTTAACCAATGGAGTGCTAGTGTTGACTTTTCTTGTATCTAGATATTTTCCTTTGATAAATTGTGTATGTGAATGATTTGCCTTAGGATGTTTAATAAATCCCAAACCTTGGTGACAAACATTGTCAACTACTAGAATAGGATTAGTGATGCCTTGAGCATGCTTGCCCAACTCTTGACCTTGATAATCAAACTATTGTAGATATTTTTTACCAAACCCATACTACTTTGAATGTTGAGCCTCATTTTGGAGAGATAGATTTGCACCTTTTTTTGTTTTACCTATGCTTGTGTACTATTTCTTGCTCTAATTTTGATTTTTGATCCTTTTGTTGTTCTAAGTTATGCTTTGGTAACCACTTTCATATTATTTTTGAATTTGGCCCTTTGTGAATGTGTTCTTGTATCACTATGGATTTTTTGACTGATTTACCTTATATAGGGTCCTCATTAGCAATTATCTATTGTATATGTTTTTTCAATGCCAAACATGAATCTGTGTGATGCCCATGTATTCTATGATATGCACAATAATATCTAAATCTTCTTACTAGATGTAGAGGAGGTTTTTTTATCAACTTAGATTTAATCATTTCCCTTATTACCTCACTTGAAATTTTGTTGTGATTTCTTATTTTGATATGTAACATTGCTTGCAACTAATTGATTAGGTGACGGTGCATATATATGATTGACACTACGGTGACTTTGAGGATTTTTTATTATAATTTGATTTTTCAATATTGTGATATTTTCATGTAATAGTTGATTCTATGTTTGTAAATTTTGAATTAACTTGTTCATACTATTGATTTGATCCCTTAGAGTCTCACAAGTGCAAACCCTAGTTACTTTTGATTAAACATATAAGCACATATGTTGAAGAAGGTTTGAAGAATCTATAGGTTGAATATATACATTAGGAACAATAGTATAGGTTGTCTCACCTTTTAAAGGAGTGATAGCATGGACTTGGTTAGAGGGAAAGTAACTATCACCCTCTTTGGGGAGAGGAGGAGAAGAAAATTATTTCCTATGCATAAGATATGACATTAAAACTTGGCAGGTGGTTGTTAGCATATGTAATGGATCCTCTAAGTATGTAATGATTTTATTCTTAATTGAATTTCACATAATAAAGAGATAGCATGTTAAATAAGTAATAAAACCTTATATTAAGGAAAGGTAAACATTGCTTTGAAGGAAAGGGATATGAACATGTTTAGCAGCACATTTCTTAATATCATCCCATATTATGACAATTACGTATGAAAGGGAAAAAATGAAGCTTTGAATTAACATATGTTAAACTTCATCATTCATATACATGATAGGACCTAGTATGAATTCCTTATTATTTGCAAGAAATATTTTGAAATGAGTAAGATCTATTTATAATTTTATGTGAAATCTGAATTGCATGTAAGGTGATACCTCAAAAATAAAGGGACCTAGTATATTCAACTAAGGTCTGAAAGAAATTATTTTTAAAATTACTAAGGTAAATGTAAATTTTTGAACTAAATATGCAAAAAAAATTGGAAAAATATTTCTAAAATTAGCAATAAATTTTCCCTAGGGTTTCTAAGGTTTTTGTGTGTAAAAGGACCTAGTAAATTCAACTAGGATTTGGAATAAATGATTTTCGTAAAATTAATATGGTAAATTTAGAAATTAAATGTAGAATTTTTATTTAAACATTCAAAAAAAATTATAAAAATATTGGGACCTAATGTCGGCAACTAGGGTTTAAAGGAAATAATTTTTAAAATTTCTATGGTAAATTTTAAAAATAAATGTGAAATTCTTATTTAAATATGTAGGAAAAATTTATAAAATATTGGAAAAATCAGCAAGGAATTTTCCCTAGGGTTTCTAGGGTTTTTATGTGCAAATGAAGTAAGTCAGGTTCACCAAATGATTTAACTATTTTGGGAATATTAGAGTCTTACTCTTAATTTAATTAAGGGTCTGAAATAGTAAATCAGTAAATAATATTGCAATAATTTGACCACTAATTTGTATAATTTATTTGTATTTTTAACCTTTTTATAAATAGAAATAAATATGGAGAAAATAAGGCTTAGCTTAAAATGAATTGAAATGGATGTTGCAGGGTCTGATATTGGTTGTGCAAGACTGGGACAGTGTCACAAATTAGGATCTGGCTTTCATTTTGTGAAAGGATAAGAGCACTGAAATAGGATACCTTGGAGTCCAGTGTTATAGTCCAAGTTGGGCACTCTTGTCCTATAGGTGTGGGACTTAGGGGGATGGAATTAGCAAGAGAAATATAGCCTGGTTGAGCTAGAATTAGGTTTTAGAAGTCTAAAGATGACTGTGAATAAGCAAAAAGGTGTCTAGAAGGGTCATGAAAGCATGTAAGAGGGACCTATGGGTTGGATGTCACAATCCACACTCAAGCTACCAATTTTGACATTTAAAATGACTAAAAAAACAACACAAATTTACCTTAACCTACTGAATTAAGATCATTTTCCATTGACCTAGATTTGATCATTATTGATTGATTTGTGGTTGCTCAAGACTCATGCAAGATTTTGGAAATGCTTCAATAGTGTGTGCATCTTTGATTTCAAGAATATTTGTTTGATTAACATGGGTGATTCATTGTAGGTGTAACATGATCTAGAATGAAGGGTGCAAGGGTGTATTTATAGGTTTTTGATTGAGAGATTAGACAGTTGAGATCATTTGATCATATTGGAATTTCAAACTTGGATGATATTCAATCAATTAGTTAAAAGATTTATTTCCATTTAGAGACATAGTTGATTAGTTTACTTTCATTTTGTTTGAGATTGATAAAGGAGTTAACTAATTTGTTTCTTCTTTGTGATAGAGTTAACTGAATTGTTTTCTTTTTTAGAGGATAAGTGATGAAGTGGTTAACTAATTTATTTCTAAATGGAGAAGTTAACTAACTAATTGATATTATATTTAATAAGTTTCCCTTTCAAATAACTAGTTGACTAAATGATGACATGTGATAACATAGAGTGGAGTGAGTATAATTTATTTTTCTAATTAATTAAATGCATGGAGTTGATTAATGATTAATTAATTAACTAATTTTGGATGTAATTAATGGGATTAATCAATGTGGGGTTGATTAATTAGTGTGGTGATGTTAGGGTTTTATGACATTAGGAAAGATTAATTAGATATAATGATGGATTCGATGATAATAGATCGGTGATGACATTAGGGTGTCAGAATTAAGGTGTCTACAGTCTTGGCCAGCCTTATTTTCTAGATACACATATTTAGGATTAGCCTATTATGTACAATAACATTCCATAATCCTTATCATACCTTTACCATATCTCATATCACTAATTTTCAATCTCAAGATTGCATAATCAACTAAATAGTTGTAGTTCTTCAAACCTATCTGCCTTTATTGGTAGTTTCCAGGGACACTCAACAACTTATTTTTAATTTGGTAAGTATCCATTATATTTTATAATACATGTTGCATGGGTTAATGATAGTGGTAAATATCAAAGAGTCAAATATAAATATAGATCAATCCTAAGGTTATATTCACTTAGTCACTTCTAACTAAGTCACTTATTTTATCTCTATGAATCTTTCACAAAACCTCCACACACTTGTAGCATAACTAGTGGGCATCATGCCCACTCAGTCAAGTAACTATTGAATTGTGGCAATAAGAGAGCTAAATGAATTGAAGCAAGGTTCTATCCATACAAAAATCAAAGATAAAACCATCCCAAAATGGTCTAAAATCCCTAAGGGATTTACCAAATATCCCTAGATCCCAATACCAGGTCTACCACAAGTTCAATGTGGATTCCTCAAACATCCACACAGGTGAGTTGGTGTGGATTCCTCTATCATCTACATAGAAAGGAAGCACTTGAATTTGGTTTCCTCTATCATCCATAATCAAAACCTTCTTTGTTTTGTTACCAATGGTACACACTATAAAGAAATAGTAACAAATAATACAACCAAGCTTCACCCATTTCCTAAAAAGGGAGGGAGAAAACTTGATAGCCATCAAATTATGTGAAACAATATCCTATAGGATAATACTGATGTAAAATAAGAGCATAAAGGGTAGAATATAATGATTAGTCTTTATAAGCATGAATCTAATTAACATTTATCAAGTTATATCTTTCTATATTTTTCCATTAATCATAGTACACTGTTATATGTGACTTACTATTATTTTAAAAATTTAGAGTGTTATTTCCTATGGATATTATGTTTTTAATACTAGATGATGGAATTGATTGATTATGTGGGTTAATATTAATTATTTTGTATGTGTTTTATAGTGCTGATTATGACATTGCATCATCATTGATGCATGTTATATTGGGTGTTCTATGATTCCATTAACTATGTATTTCCATGTCATGTGTTAGTGGTATCCAAAGATCCTCTATTATAAGTCATGGCCATGTCATGTTGGTATCAAGTCAGAGTCATGTTATGTCTTGAGTACTTGCATGCTTCATGATTGTGATATAGTGTCCAGGTGTATATGTGTGGTAACATATATGATTATTGAGCTTGGTGCCATGACTTCTATCATGCATACTCATATTTTGTATGATGTCATAATTTTTAACATTCATATAATTCATTCCTTATTATTACATGCATAAATTTTATATCTACTTGACATGACACTCATATATGCATTGCATTGGAGAACATCCATCATGCATGTTTTAATGATCAAAACTTTATATGATGACATGTTTTAATGGGTGCATATAGTGGGCTAGTCTAAGAGATTCAATCTATGATAGTTAATTCACATAATAAGACATATTATGCAATTCAAATGGGATATATTAAGTAGGTTGGGTTAAATGATATGATTTATATGGGTCAGATTGAGATATATGTGGGGTATCCTATAGGATTATGAGGAACAAGTGAGGAATTTATGGCATTATGATAAATAGATGATGGGACTACGTCACTTTGAGGTATAAGTGGATCAGATTGGGGCATGAATGATGTTCATGCAAGTATTTTTTTATTTTTTTATTTTGGATAAATGGTACTATGTAAGAACTTGGGATCTATAGTCAATCTTAGTGGTCCCACCTTTATATGAACCTCGTTTCAGGATTCCACCTTTATACAAACCTAAATTCATGGTTCCACCTTTACACATAAACATGTTATTGGGTTCCAAATTTTATATATGAACCTAATTTTAAGGTTCCAAAAAATAATTTTGATGGTATTCATAGTGATGCAGTTGAGGTTTTTGTCACACTCAGCTTCTAACACTTATTTTTACAATGGAGGTTGAGGCATTAACACTCCTCAACACATGGTTTCAGTGAAAGCATCTCTGTAGGTAATAATCACCCAATGTCATTCTCCAAATAAGTTCAAAAAGTGGTAGCATGGTTAGCATACACTCACGTGTATTCATTCCTTGACTTTTCAAATTAATTGTTTTAATCATCTATATTATTACAGATTTCTTATCTTGAGAATACATTGATCTATACATGTTTTCTTCTAGGTTTCACATTGTGAAAATGAGACATTTTAGGCATTCCCATCAACACCAAGTATGGTTAGCATAGGTATCAAATTCTTTATCTTTTTTAATTTATAATATTTAATAGTACATTAAAAAGGGGGCATCTATAGACACTTAAAATCCTATCCATATAAATGGGGAATGTCAAATGTCTATATCTAAACACTTTGTAAATATCATCTTTGAGACACTTTGACATAATTTGACATTGCATACACATTTGAATCTTATGCACACTTTCATCTATCCATCTACCCACATGTTGTATATATATATGGAAAAAATATATCTTGAATAGAAATGAAACAAAAATGTTAAATTCCTATTCTAAATCTAACATAACCTTAGTTTTAGTAAAATGATAGAAAATAACACAAATTTACCTTCACCTACTAAATGAAGATCCTTTTTTTTTACCTAGATTTGATCATGATTGATTGACTTATGGTTGCTCAAGATTCATGCAAGATTTTGGAAATATTTCAATAGTGTGTGCATGTTTGATTTCATTAATGTTTGATTGATTAACATGGATGATTCATTAAAGGTGTAACATGATCTAGAATGAAGGGTGAATGGGTGTATTTATATATTTTTGATTGAGATATTGAATAGTTGAGATCATTTGATCAGATTGTAAATTTCAAACTTGAATGAGATTCAATCAATCAGTTAATTAATTTATTCTCATTCAGAGACATAGTTGATTAGTTTACTTCTACAGTCTTGGTCGACCCTGTTTTATAGATACATATATTTATTATTATCCTATTATGTACAAGAACATTCCATAATCCTAAACATACCTTTACCATATCTCATATCACTAATTTTCCCTTTTAGGATTGCACTGACAATAATTTAATAGTGTTAGTTCTTCACAAGTTTATGCCTTTATTGGTAGTTTCTAGGGACACTCAAAAACTTATTTTCAACATATAAAGTATCCATTATATTTTATAATACATGTTTCATGGGTTGATCATAGTGGTAAATATCAAAGAGTCAAATATAAATATACATCAATCCTAAGGTTATATTTACTTAGTCACTACTTAGTCATTACATTCAGAAATAAATTAACCCTCGCTTGAGACATTATCACAAAGAAACACATATTTGAAAACCCCTCAAAAGAGAAACCCGAGATCCAAATTAAATACACACATAAGTCAAAGTTTCATGGTGCCAAGTTTTAAAATCTAAACATTACATTACATTCTAGATTAATCATGACGTTGCACACCTAGATAATTTGGAGAAATACATAAAATTTGAGCCCTGTATAGAGTATTTAAACATATGCAATGCTTAGTCACTTAGTGGGGAGTGTTTGAGGCTATCCAACCCAACATATTAACCCATTGATCAAGAGACATTATGGTTGAAAGTTTAATTAGTGTTTTAAAAGAAGGAGAAAGAAAACATAAATAAATGCACAAGACTGAAGGTGATCGCATGCACAAGCAACATCTACAGGCACATGAATAACTATTTGAGGAGTTAAAAACCTATGCAATCTATAGGTATAATACTAATATAACTAGGATAGTATAGGTTAGTGTAGTTGTCTCATGTTATCGATAGCATCTAGATAGGGGTCTAGCTATAGTTTCCTAATCTGAGTAGTGACAATGCATAAACATAATATTTTCAAAACATTGACAAATATTAGGAGTGATGTGAATTAGAATTTTAAGCTAAGTGTATTTTCCTTATATTAAATTTTAAATTTTAAATATAGTAAATGTAATATTAATCTCTCCATTTCTCAATTCAGATTTATAACCGATTGCTATATTTTGCATAATCATAATCAACTCTAGCTTTACATTATTAAGATAAAATTAATCAAAATAAGTAAAATTTATATATTTTCATATTTTATTTTATTTTTCAAGCTTAATTTAGAATCTATCAAGTAAATTTCAATAATATATAGGTTCTTTATTAAGCACACCACTATTTCTAGTTGGATTACATTTATTAGGTTCTCGATTAAGCCTATCACTCTTCATAATTGGGTTCTTAATCAATTTTGGTGGCATAAATTGAAATTAAATATAGAGTATACACACCATACATGCACACTAGAGTTTTAAAAAAATAGAAAAAAATAACTTAGGGCTTGAGATCAAGCAAAAAGAAACTAGGGCTATTGGATATAAAAGCAAGCAATGAAAATCACAAGAAAATTAGATAAATTCATATTTATATCTAAGATTGAGAAATATCTAACCTTGTACAGGGTGTAAAAGAGCATGATTCACCAAAAAGTAATATGGATAAATGGATTATAACTAAATTGTGACACAAATATCTAATTATTATTAACTAGGTTAAATAATGTGTGTAAAACAATAATAATATCCTAATTTAAGTATTCTAGTCATAGGGGTAGGGAAGACCCATAAGGTTTATAAGTGTCTCTTGAATAACACAAGATTTGGTGATAGTTGACAAGTTTAGAATAAAAAATGCATGTCCATAGTGCTAATAACCTTCTCTATAAAATTTATAGTATAAAAGAAAACTCTTGAGAGTACATGAAACATATTACAGAGCTCATGAGTGCTGGTCCTCATAAATGACAATGATGTCAAAACTAATTTTATAACTACACTTACCTGGTCTGAACCCTCAATTATCATGCTCTAGTTTTTCATGTTGTAACACAAGAAGCCTATAAAATGTATTTCTTCTCCTTGCCCTAGATTGGCAACAATGTTTGAAACTTAAAGAATACAATAATTATTTTGTGGCCTATGTTGAGGGTTAGTTTGGGTTTTAAGCACCACCTACTTATCAGGTAACTAAAAAATAAGTTTTTTAATTTAAAATAATTCTAATGAAAAGTAGAACCTAGTTCATGTACCAAAATTACTCCATGCTAAAATTTTATCCTTAATAGTGATAAATGCTCTAATGATTATTTGATCTCTTTAAAATGCTTGTGAGTACTCAATAAATTTATGTTAATGCTTAGTGTGCTTCTTGTTAAATGAACTACAATGCACATTTATTTATAGATAAATTAAATTCAAATTAGGACCCTATTTGTGCCTAAATCTTTTATATCCACAAAATAAGATATTTTGTAAATTCTATTGTTACATCCTAATTCTTAGCTAAGCAAACTATTTGACTATTCATGGATATTTATGGTTGACACATCTAATTTAGTTATATTTTAACTAAGCTTTGAGATATATGTTGTTATGAGATAGTAGGATATTGCTTAGACTACATGATCACACTACTATGAGTTAGTTGTAAGTATATGTTTAGTTTATGATCATGTTGATTTGTCATTTCATCTATATTTTATGATGAATGTATATCATGATTGTTATGGTCTAACTACCTGCTTTGTTGTGAGGTTGATGTAGGGGAACCCATCCCTTAGAGTGTAGTGGAGGGAGAGCATCATTAGAGAGGGTGACATAGATGGAGATGTCAGAGGATGACAAAGAACTAATAGAAACTCTACAGACTCCACAGTAGTTAGCACATGTTAAAATGCATTAAAAATAGTTTGCACATGGTGTGTTTATTTCTATTTAAATTTGAAAGTTTATTTTTATGGTTTGCCAGTATGGTTTAATAGCTTAATGAATTATTACATTTTATCATTTAAGCTAGTGAAAACATTATTGGCAAATTAAAGTTAAAAATCCAAATTATTAGTAATTTATGAAATTGTCATTTAAATTGCTATAACATTTGTGGATGTTAATTAATTCAATAAAAATTATGGACTTTCTCTATTTTGTGTTAAAATATATGAAAATTAAAAATAATCATTAAAAGGGGGGTGGGAATGGAAAAAGGATAGTAAAAGAATAAAAAGAAAAGAAAATGACAAAATTTAAGAAAATAAAAAAAAAGAACCAAATATATTTAGAAAATAACTTAAATAAAAAAAGAGAGAAAAACAAAAAACTAAAATCTAAAACAAAGGGAAGGGATACGACTATTTCATATGGGGATTTTTTAGAAAGAATATCATCATATATGAGTTTTTGGAGTTTGGAGAAATGCCAAGTAGAATAAGGTGCAAAGGGCGTAGTACAACCAGAAGAAAAAAAAGAAGCTCAACAAAATATTTTTAGTTCTAATTACTAGGTAAGCAATGTCTTGAATTCCAATAGATGATCATGAAAAATATATATTATTATTTTATTAATTTTTCTTATTTTAAGTTGTTGAAATTAGTAAAAAACCTTGTAGAAAAATTGAATGAATGTGGTTGAATAAAACTAGAATGTATAGGGCTTTAAAAAAATGTCTTAGATATTCGATTTGACAAAAAATGGTAAGATATGAAGAGTTTAAATATGCAATTCAACTAAAAGAGCCAAACAAATGGAATAAATAATAAAACTTCAACTAAAAATTATAATATTCCAAACCATAAACTTTTTTAAAAAAAGAGTTAGACGTAGTAGAGGAGGCAACATGAGTGTCATAGTTAATACTTAACAAAAAATAACCCTATAGAGATTGATCATAGGATTTCAAACTTACTTATAGCTACTCGATGTTTCCATAACTATTCAACTTGGAACATAAGGCATTAGATGCCTTTATATTACCCATACAACCAAGTATGTGATTATCCTTTCTTTCCTAAATTCACCATCTAGACTTGTTTGTTTTTTGGTTATGATGTTTCCTAGAATGAGATGGGTACATCAAATAAAAGCCTTTTCCTTAAGAATTATTTAATTTCCATGTTTTAGATACGTGAACTTTTTTAGACTCATTAAGAAAAAATGTGAAATAAGGAAGGTCATTGATGTAATAAAAGTAAAAAAGGCATTATAAAAATGGAGGAATAATGGGTGACACTAGCATACCTAAACAAGAAAAAAACAATTTTTAACGCAAACTAAAATAATTTATTTGATATTTTTTAATGTTTTGGTCTGGACAAACTACATCATCTTTTTTAAATATGCAAAAAATTCTTGCCTATAATATCCTTTTCTAATGCCATGAATGCCTGACTATCTTGTGGGGTTGTCTTATGCTAGAAATTCTTGATGTTTAAGACTCACAAGAGAAAAACCCTACAAAATATTTTTTTTGTGAGATATATTTATTATAATACCTCTATTGGGCATGTGTTTAGCAATGCTAGTATGTAGGAGACTAAGTTTAATATCTAGCAAAACTTTATTAGTGTTTCAATAGGAAATAGGCCCATAAGAAGAGACCTAATTGAGCATTATGATTAGCAATGATAGTTATACTATGAATAAATTTAAATCATATTATGGTGATTTAGATTATATTATGCCTCAATATTCTATGAAGTGACACAATTAAGTGATATATATAAATAAATGACAACTCTTGTGAATATGTGAGTATAGCGATAATTGTAGTTATTACAAATACAACTTCTTAAACCTATAAATACTCAATTATTTTCATCACTCTAAATGTAAGATGTGGTAAGTGGATAAACTTTATCATTCTCAATTATGAACTTAAAACCCATCAAGTGTTATAGATGTTACATGTGGATGGATCCATGCTCCATCATCGATTTCATAGATTCCTAAAAAATTTATCACTGACTTATGTAGTTATTAAGCTTGGTAATCAAGGAATTTCATTAAAGATTAATATAATATATTATTCAAAATTTTGGGAGAGATTAATTAGGCTGCATGTGGAATATAGATCCTAATATGGCAATTATGGTATAATCTATGTATAATAGTGGTAAAAGAACTCCAAAGAAGCATTCAATGATATAAATACATAGAGCTTTGTTACACATAGAGTATTAATATGTCTAAGGACTTATCTATATGAGGGGAAACTTTGTTAAAAATTTAAATTGTAAAATAAAGTGAGTAGAACTACCATAAACCTATATGCATGGCATATCTATTTTATAACTTATCTCGAATTCAAAGATATGTCTAACAATATAACTAGTTTATATAGAGTAATTTGACTTAGCATAATGGTATAACAATGTATGCCAAGTTAAGATGTGTTTTAGAATTTATTAAGTCATGTATATTATAGAAAAATAGAGTACCTAACAATGTAGTCCTTATTTTAATATGAAGAGTTGTTTATCATATAATTTGTGAATCAACCATAGGATGTGAATGCAACATTAAGCTAAGTTACATAATGCTTAATAAAAAATATAGGTGTATGTATATATTCATAGGGATGTGTTCTTATAGTTATAATTTTATGGATGGATTATGAACTATGTTAAATAATTACATGTAATTAAGCTAAATAATGTGTGCATTCAAACCCTTAAATGTATAGAAAACACTAGTTTGGATTATCCTATGTTTCATGTGTGTTGAGTCTTGTTTTGATATATCTACACATGGATTTAAGTATGCAACATAAATACATAATGAAAACGTATGAGTTGTATCATATGCCTAAACTTGTAGTTAGAAGTATGATTTTATCTAGTCATCAGGTGTCTAGGGGACTGAAACTATAACCATATTAAAATGATCTTTTTGAGAAAGGAACGAAATATTTAAATTAATATTATAATAGATTTATGAGTTTTATGTAAATGATTGATTGACTGTTAGCTATATGTATTCTGTATTGAATACTTGTGTGTGGTACATACTATGAGACTGTTAATATGTATAAATGTTTAGTTATATTTAGCATATAATGGTGTATCATGATACATACTTATAAGTTATGTTTCTTTAAATGTTAATATGCAATTTAAACCTAGGGTATACTCAAGTGGTATAATCTCATACTTACTTGATTAGTATTATGTATGTGGATCGTTTGATTCTTGAAATCATAAGTTATGTGTATTTATGTAGTTGTGAGATATATGACATATCATAAATTATTACAGTATAAATGTAGTTTATACATGGATGGTATATTGTAATAATTATGTCTAGACTCACATCTATGTTTGACTAATTTAATGTATGTATGTTATTTATTAATATGAATAACATGTTTTGTGATAGTCAGTAGGACTTTTTGAATGTGTGCATACAACCTTTGAGAGTGTAGCGTATGCTAAGATAGAATATTATGTTTTTCATATAAATTTTGACTTGCTTTATTAAGTCTAGTTGTTTAAATAGAAGTTTAAGTTTTCATGTATTTAAGACTACTTTATATGATTGATTGTGGCAAATTAGTAGTTATGTCTTAGAATACTAGATTATGGTAATATGGTTTTTCATAGGGTGTAGTATGTTTAGAAACTAAATATGGTAGTCAGAATCTATAGTTAAATGTGTGTTTTATTTATGTGGTATAAACTGTAGTCATTGTTTCTAGTATGGGATAGAAAATAATGTAAGATTCATTCATATGTTTGATGGAATAAATATATGCTTTGGTTACTCCTATGTATGGCATGTTATGTGATGTGTTTATTGGTAGGATGTAAATTATATGAATCTTATGGTTAAATAATGTTTGACCATTCTACATTGTCAATATTAAGGAGTGCATTGGCTTACTAGCATCATAATGCTAGATGAAGGCAATCTGATCAAGTGGTGTGCATAAATTTGATTGATCTATAGATTGTTATTATTTATTATTCATAAAACTTTAGGTCAAAGTATGTTTAGTGAAACATTATCATTTCATGATTATGATTTATATATTTATGTGATATCTTATAATAAAATGATTTTTTATGATATATTGCATGTTTAGTTTTAAAAATCATATATCACATGGGTACCTACTTGTCTCTATGAATTTATGTGCCATCACTATATACTCATCCATGAAGGGAGTGCCATTTCCTGATGGGATGAGTATGGGAGATCATTGGTCCATGGTTGGTGTGAAAAAAATTTCAGATGATCTTCTCCCTCCCCACATCAGTACTTACTTAGAGATGACACTTGAGATTGAATTAGATACTGGAGAGTTTGGAGAACTCATGCCTCAGGGAACCATGTAACTTATTTATGTACATTGTATTGTATTGTATTGTATTTTGGAAACATTATCATGAAGGGTTGTAATTAATTATTTAGAGGATTGACAGTGTTGACTTTGTATTAAATTGGCAGTGGATGGTTATTTGTAATTAAATTCTATATTTGTATCATGATGTGTTTTCTTATGTTGATAGTGATCTGAGATGTATGACCTAGTATACATATTTTATAGTTATATCTTTTAGAGTATGTTGTATGATCACTGATTAGATTCTCTAATTAAAATCTATTTATAGTATATGTGTAAATTTAAAAAAAATCATGTATTTTATAGTTGATCCCAGTGGAGTTGTTACATGTGATATCAGAGTTGTGGTTTGAACTCTAGGACCTAATGAGTACATCAGTATTTCTATGTCTTATATTCACTAGTGTGAACCTAGTAATATGAAGTAGTGCACTAGTATTTTGGATTTGTAGTGCCTTAGTGCAGAATCATGTTACACTATGATTAGAGTTTTGAGACTTGTTAGATCTTCATGTATGGCTTGGTGACTATTGTAAGTATGAGACATTTTTGATATGTGTATGGGGAATATTGAGTGTGTAGCCTTAAGAGCACTCTTACCCTTTTGATTTGTTTAGGGGTTGGTTTATCAAGTTTCCCAATGGTGATGGTTATATATGAGATTTGGGTAGGTGAGTACATAGCATCATTCATGAGTTATGAACAAGATATTTATATCATAGTTTGATCACTTAGATCGAACACCTTGATTATGATTACATCCTTCTTGGTAATCAAGTCACTTTCATCATTTGTGTTTTTTTTTTTAGTTTTTAATAAGCATGGGATGTTTCTCACTTAAATATATGTGTTTTATCTTTTGTGTCTTATATTTACTAAGACTATGAATGGAAAATCTTATAAGATAATTTTAAGTTTAGTACCACCTAGTGTGGTGGGAATTTTCTTGTAGTAGAGTGTTGTTATCTTGGTTGAGAATTCCTATGTGTTAGGAGTTTGTTTAAGGATTAGCACCCTTAAGTTATGTGGATTTAGAAGAATTTTCATCTCTCTTAGTTAGCTTAGAGGTGATTTTTTATTATCTCATTCTCCTTTGACATTATTATAAGCTACCAAGAGGATTCATATTTTCTTGATATTGAAACTTGTCTCTAAAATGTTGTTTTGACCATATTTCTTGGAGTTCATGGGATAAATGTCCTCTACTTCTTATTGAGAAAAAAATTGTAGGATTAGATGGATTGATACATCTTTGTGGTTATTTTTTTTTCTCTTTAAGTTATGAAAATAGATTGTGATATCATACTTACAGATTTGGTAAGTAGGTAGCGATTTGGCAACATTGAGTTGCAGTGTTTTCTTTTTACCTCATGAGGGTATGTAGGAGTTTTTTATGATAGTTCTCTAATTTTAACTTATGAATCTTTAGAGTCACTACTTTATATAACTTGTGAACTTAAACCATGAGGAGTGGCATACCTTGAATTATATATTAAATTCCAGATTAAAAATTATAAGTTGATTATAATTATTAAGTTAGTATTTCCCCTTGATTAGATTGATGCATTTTGCTTAAAGAATTTTGTTTGAAGAGTTATTTTTATACCTTTCACTAGAAGTGAGTAGGGTATAAGATGTATAGAACATCTTGCCAATCTAGGGTTGACATGAACTTTTAATTTGTTGTGTGCTAGCCGAGCAAGTAGGGAGACAGTGTTTCACTTGTTTTTTTATAAAGTTGAAAGGATGGTGTGATCATTTTCCTTTGTATATTATGTTAATTTTAAGATTATTTTCTATTAACTATGAATATAACACTATAGGTTAACCTGGAAAATATGATACTAGTTATGTTTATCTATTGGCAACTTAATACAATTATGGACTAATTGTATGATTTTTCTTATATGTATGTTGATACATCTATAATTATTTAGCACATATTATTGCTTTCTATGATTTGTTAGTATAGAATTATGATTCTTTAAACTTTGTGCATTTTTTGGAGATCAATAGGTCGTGAAGACCTAAGAGAATAGTGGTGAATTAGTAATGTGAGTACTAAATGATAGGAGTGGATCCTACTTAGTCTCACATTGACTCAGTAGTTTTTGAGTTTGGATCCGATAAATAGACTTGTCAAATCTAAGATTTGATAAATGGACTTATCAAATACATTTGTATGGCTATACATATGTATACATTAGAATGATTATTTTTTAATTTTGTAGACATTGGAAATGTAGTATTTTTTATTCCTATTTATCATCATACTTGTTAAGAGATCCATGGAGTAGTGATAGTATTGACATGTTATACTTATCAGGAGCTATGTGGGGTATCAACAATATTAACTTATACACATCATTATATCCATGTTACCTAATTAGTTTTATTTAGATTGAAAAAAATACTCTCTAAGTTAGAGAGATGTGTAGAAGAGATGGAAGATTTTGTGGAACTCTTTTGGTCATTTGTTTTGAATTGTATGAAGATCTTATGTAGTCTTGAGAAGTTAATGAAACTTTCACTGAGATATGTGGGACCCTTCA
The DNA here is from genome assembly GCA_037957365.1 of Torreya grandis. Taxonomy (NCBI): domain Eukaryota; kingdom Viridiplantae; phylum Streptophyta; class Pinopsida; order Cupressales; family Taxaceae; genus Torreya; species Torreya grandis. The sequence goes on along the minus strand of JARHVA010004829.1, from coordinate 852,453 downwards.
AGGTAATAAAAGTGGATACTCCTATAGTATATAGGTTTGTCTTGATGATTATGGATCTTGGGGTGGTCATGATAGAATCAATCAGAGTAAGCAATACTCGTAAACCATGTTTTCATAATTAGGAGATGTCATAGAGAAGGGTCTTGTGGGATCAATACTCTGATAATAGTGTAACTTGAAGGAACTTCAGTGGGTTATACAAGTAATTTCACATTTATTTAGTTTATTTGATACCTTATATTGTATTAATTATCTATAGAATAATGTTTTTAATTTAAAATTTATATTTGATAAGAGTCATCTAGGATGATGACTAGATTTATGGGGGAAGCATGTTACATCTCAATTCCTCATTGAGTAAATTATTTGACTATCCATGGATATTTATAGTTGAAATATTTGATTTGGTTATATTTTGACTAATATTTGAGATATATGTTATTATAAGATAGTAGGATATTTCTTAGGTTACATGATCACATTATTATGCATTAGCTATAAGTATATGTTTACTTTATGATCATGTTGATTTTTCATGTCAGCTATATTTTATGATGAATGTATATCATGACTATTATAGTCTAACTACCTACTTTGTTATGAGGTTGACATAAGGGAACCCATCCCTCAAAGTGTGGCAAAGGGAGAGCATTATCGAAGAGGGTGATGTAGATGGAGACATCATAAGATGACAGACAACTGGTAAAAACCATGTACACACCACATTAGTTAGCATATGTTAGAATGCATTAAAAATAGCTTGTACATAGTGTGTTTATTTTTATTTGAATTTAAAAGTTGATTTCTATAGTTTTCCAATATGGTTTAATAGCTTAATGAATTGGTAAATTTTATCATTTAAGCTAATGGAAACATTTTTAGTAAATTAGAGATAAAAAATTTAAATTATTAGTAATTCATGAAATTGTCATTTAAATTGCTATAACATTTGTGGATGTTAATTAATTTAATAAAAATTATGGATTTTCTCTATTTTATGTAAAATATATGAAAATTAGAAATAATCATAAAACAAATGAAATGAAATAAAAAAATGAAATGACTAAATTTAAGAAAATCAAAAAATGAACCAAATATATTAAAAAATAACTAAAACAAAAAAAATAAAAACAAAAATCTAAAATTTAAAACAAAGGGAAGGGATACAACTATTTCATATGGGGATTTTTAGAAATAAGATCATCATATATGATTTTTTGGAGTTTGGAGAAAGGCCAAGTGAAAGAATGTATAAAGGGTGAAGCATAGCAAGAAGAACAAAAGAGCTTGGGAAAAGATTTTTCGTTCTAATTGTTAGGTAGGCAATGTCTTGAATTCCAATATATAATCATGAAAAAATATATTATTATCTAATTAATGTCTTATTTTAAGTTATTGGAATTAGTAGAGCACCTTGTATAAAAATTGAATGAATGTGGCTACATAAAACTAGAATGCATAGGGTTTTAAAAAAATATCTTAGATATTTGATTTGACAAAAAATGGTAAGATAAGAAGAGTTGAAAGATGTGTTGTAACTAAAAGATCCAAAAAAATGGAATAAATAACAAAATTTTGGCTATAAATTATAATATTCCAAACCAAAAACTTAAATAAAAAAAGAGTTATGCATAGTAGAAGAGGTAGCACGAGTGTCCTAGTTAATACTTAAAAAAATAACCCTATAGAGATTGGTCATAGTATTCCAAACTTCATTACAATTGCTCGACACTACCATAACTATTCAACTTAGAACATAAGGAACTGGACACCTTTATATTACCCATACAACCAAGTATGTGATTATCATTTCTTCCCTAACTTTACCATCTAGACTTGTTTGTTTTTTAGTTATGACGTTTCTCAAAATGAGATGGGTACATCCAATAAAAACTTTTTTATTTAGAATTATATAATTTCTACGTTTTGGATACGTGAACTTTTTCAAACTCATTAAGATAAAATATGAATAAGGAACGTCATTGATGTAATAAAAGTGAAAAAGGCATTATACAACTGGAGGAATAATGGGCAATGTCAGCATACTTGAACAAGAAAAAAACAATTTTTAACGCAAACTAAAATAAAAATTTTGATATCTTTTCACATTTTGGTTTGGATGAACTGCATTAGCTTTTTGAAATATGCAAAAAATTCTTACCTATAATATCATTTTTTGATGCCATGAATGCCTGAATATTTGGCAGGGTTGTCTTACACTAGAAATTATTGATGTTTAAGACTCACACGAGAAAAACCCTGTGGAAGAGATTTTCTAAGAGATACATTTATTCTAATGCCTTCATTGGGCATATGTTTAGTAATGCTAGTATGCAGGAGACTACATTTAATATCTATCAAAATTTTATCAATATTTTAATAAGAAACAAAGTTGTAGGAAAAGACCTAATTGAGCATTATGATTAACAATGTTAGTTATAATATGCAGTGATTTAAATCATATTATGGTGATTTAGATTATATTATGCCTCAATATACCATGCAGTGACATATTTAAGTGATCTATATATATAATTCATATATGGTAACTCCTACAAATTTTTAGGTATAGCGGTAATTGTAGTTGTTATGGATACAACATCTTAAACCTATAAATACTCAATTATTTGCACCACTCTAAATGTAAGATGTGGTAAGTTGGTAAAATTTATCATTCTCAATCATGAATGTAAAACTCATAAATTGTTAAGGATGTTATATGTGGATGGATCCATGCTTTATCACTGATTTGGTAGATTCCTCAAAAATTTATCATTGACTTATGTAGTTATTAAGCTTGGTAATCACGAAATTTCATTAAAGATTAATATAATATATTATTCAAAATTATGGGAGAAATTACTCGGGCTGCATGTGGAATATAGATCATAACATAGTAATTATGGTATAATCTATGTATAACAATGGTAAAAGAACTTAGAAGAAGAATTCAATGATATATTTACTTAGAGCTTTGTTACATAGAGTATCAAATTAATTATCTAAGGACTTATCTATATGAGGAAAAACTTTTTTAAAAATCTAAATTATAAAATAGAGTGAGTAGAACTCCCATACACCTATATGCATGGCATATTTCTTTTACAATGTATCTTGGATTCGAATATATGTATAACAGTATAACTAAACTATATAGAATAAGTTGACTTAGCATAATGGTATAATAATGTATGGTAAGCTAAAATGTGTTTTAACATTGATTAAGACATGTATATTAAAGAAGAGAAAAATTCTTGAAAGTATAATCCTTATTTTAGTATGAAGAGTTGCTTATTATATAATTTGTGAATCAAACATAGGATGTGAATGCAACATTAAGCCAAGTTACATAATGCTTAATAAGAAATATAGGTGTGTGTGTGTGTGTGTGTGTGTGTGTGTGTGTGTGTGTGTGTGTGTGTGTGTGTGTGTGTATTCATAGAGGTGTATTCTTATGGTTATAATTCAATAGGTAGAGTATGAATTATGTTAAAGAATTACATGTAATTAATTTTAAAAATGCATGCATTCAAACCTGTAAATGTATAGCAAACACTGGTTTGGATTATCATATGTTTCATGTGTGTTGAGTCTTATTTTGTTATATCTACACATGGATTTAAGTATGCAACATAAATGTATAATGAAAATGTTTGTGTTGGGTCATATGCTAAGGCTTGTAGCTAGAAGTATGATTTTATCTAGTCATCAGGTGGTTGGGGGATCGAAACTATAATCATATTAAAATAGTCTTCTTGAGAAAAGAACAAAATGTTTAAATGAATGTTATAATGGTTTTATGAGTTCTCTGCAAATGAATGATTGACTGTTATTTATATTTATTTTGTATTGAATACTTATGTGCAGTACATATTATGAGAGTGTTAATATGTATAAATGTTTGGTTATATTTAGCATATAATGGTATTATGATGCATGCTTATAAGCTATATTTATTTGAATGCTAATATGTAATTTAAACCTAGGGTATATTCAGGTGATATAATCCCATACTTGCTTGATTATTATTATGTATGTGGATCATTTGATCCTTGAAATCGTAAGTTTTATTATGTGTATTTATGTAGTTGTGAGCTATGATAGTATGACATATCATAGAGTACTACAATATAAATGTATGTTATACCTTAATGGTACATAATGTAATTGTTATGTCTAAACTCACACCTATATTTGACTGATTTAATATATGCATGTTAGTTATTACCATGAATAACATGTTTTATGACAGTTGGTTGAATTTTGTGAATGTGTGCATATAACCTTTGAGAGTGTAGCATATGCTAAGATACAATATTATGTTTTTCATGGAAACTATGACTTGCTTTTTTATGTCTATTTTCTTTAATATAAGCTTAATTTTCCATGTATTTAAGACTAATTTATATGATTGTGGTAAACTAGTGGTTATGTCTTAAAATACTAGACTATGGTAATATGGGTTATCATAGAGTGTAGTATATTTAGAAACTAAATGTGGTAGTTGGAATCTATAATTAAATGTGTTTTATCTGATTGATATAAACTATAATCATTATTTCTAGTATGGGATAAAAAATAATGTAAGATTCATTCATATATTTGATGAAATAAATGTATGCTTTGATTAATCTTATGTATGACATGTTATATGATGTGCTTGCTAATAAGATATAAATTATATGAATCTTGTGGTTTAATTATGTTTGAACAATCTAAATTTTTAATACTGAGTAAGGAGTGAGATGGACTTCATTGGCTTACTAGCATCACAATGCCAGATGAAGGTAGTCCAATCAAGTGGTGTGTATGAATTTGATTGATCTATAGATCATTATTATTTATTATTCATAAAAATTTGGGCTAAAGTATGTTTAGTGAGACATTATCATTTCATGAGTATGATTTACATATTTGTGTGATATCTTACAATAAAATTATTTTCTATGATACATCACATGTTTAGTTTTAAAAATCATACAGTACAAAGGTACTTGTTTGTCTCTAGATTCATGCACCATCACTATCTACTAATTCATGAAGAGTGGGCCATTTCTCGATGGGATTAGTGCATGGGATAATTAGTCTATGTTTGGTTTGGAAAAGTTCCCGAATGATTCTCTCCTTCCCCACAGTAGTAATTACTTGAAGATGACACTTGAGATTACCATAGATATTGGAGAGTCCAAGGAAATCATGCTCTCAGGAGCCATGTATATTTTTTATGTACATTGTATCATATTATATTTATTTTTAGAAAAATTATCATGAAGAGTTGTAATTAACTATTTACTAAGGATTGGCAGTGGTGACTATGTATTAAACCAGCAGTGGTTGGCTATTTGTAATTACTTTCTATATTTGTATCATGATGTGTTTTCTTATATTGATAGTGATCCACGATGTATGACCTGATATACTTATTTTACAATTATCTCTCTTATAATATGTTTTATGATCACTTCTTATATTCTCATGTTGAAATCTATTTATAATATATGTGTTATTTTTAAAAAAATTGCGTATTTTTACTTAACTCTAATGGGGTTGTTACATCGAGATTTTATGTAAAACCCTATGTAAATGTCAATTCTAATATTTAGTTTCCAAAAAACCCTAGCACCAAATTTGATCATAACAAGCTTTCAATAATCCTAATAAAAACCCTAAATGTAGTTGAGCACTTCCTAATAAATAAATGGGGCCATGAAAGGAGAATTCACCTTCAAACCCTAGTAACCTAAGGTGGAAAAAAATTGTAGAATTAATGATTTCCCTTGTAATTCCAATAAATATACTTTATGATCTCTCAAATAACCTAATAAATCATGAAATAAATTATTATAATTACAACCAATTTTTATGTGATCAATGGAATACTAAATCATGAACTTTCCTCAATAAAATATGACAATTTATACCATAGTTTAGATATGAATATTTGAATAAAATATTAATTTTTACCAATCAAAAAGTTCTATAAAATTGCTCAAAAGATAAAGAAATATATGTATAAAAATCACAAATATTATGTAGGCTTGGAATAGCCTATCAAACCCATACATCAAATGTGCCAAAAAGATGCAAAAAGGGAAAAACTTCTCTAAATTGATAATATGGTGGTGGCTAGAAAAGTGTATTCCAGTAAAGAAATCATTTTTTGGACTTGATTGCCCCTATATTAGCACCTACATAAGACATAAACATATTAGTCAAAACAAGAATTATTCACTTCTCTTCATGCTTGCATACTTGATAGTGCCTTCCATGTGTGAAAGAGTTAGAGACATGTATGTGGTTGTCCTTGAGAACATAGAAGGGGTGTTCATGATACCCACACACTCAAGAGTGACCTCAAGGCTTATAAATCTTCCCTCTAGAGGAGTTGTAAATCTTTTTACCTTTCTTGAAATCCACCCTTTTCCAAAACACCATCGACACATGCCCACATACTTCAAAATAAAGAGATAAACAGCCACTTCCCCTTTGATTAATTGGTTGTGTATGCATATTTTATAATTCTTATGACTCCAAAACATGAATTTATCTTTCTATAATTCATATTTATAAGGTAATATTATCCAATCAACCTTCCCCAAAATTCTAAAAATATTCAAACTCACCATTTCATACCTCAAGATCATATGTTCCCTTACCTTAGAGGGATTTCTTCAAAAATAAATATGTATGTTGTATTTTGAGGGTTATGTTTTTACATTAAAACCTTGCAAGCATCTCAAAAAATTAACCTTTTAACTCCTAACTTGCTCCATGATTAACCTATCCCAATAGGGGTCAAAATGAAGCTATGTACCACCTTAGAAGAGCTATAACTATCTCTTTCTCTCTTACAAGTGTACCTTGGAATGTGGGCTTCCTTGTAATGCAACCCAATACCTTTTTAGGCCTCCAACATGTCTTGACACTTCTTCACCAAACTGAAAATATGACTCACTAGTTTGGATTAAGGAAGTAATGTGGAACAACATTGGACACATACCTTTTGTGTCACATTTCTGAATTACTTTTTCCCTTGTAGGCTCTTGGAAGGGTTGCCCTTCTTTTGAAAACTCCATCTCCTTATCGCAAGCAAAAAGCCAACTCTCCTTTGAATTTCTAGAATTTATTAGGAACTATAACTTACCCTTTTTTCCTAAATTTTTTGACTACGAATATTGATGATTATTCTTATAATTTTTTAATTTTTTGAGCAATAACAATTCTGATTTCTCTCATGAAATTATGATTCTTTTGAGAAACAAAATTATTATTTTTTTTAGTATATCCAAGGTCTTTTCACAATGTAAAATTCAAATCTACCTTCCTTTCTTGACAACTAAAAATTTCCCTCTCCATGGGCTTACTTAGCATCTTTATTTGCATAATTTATTAAGCCCAAAAAATAATGAAATAAATGTTCTTTTGCATACCTTTTTGGTTGTTCCTGATTTTAATTAACATTTTTTCTTGATACCCCTATTGAATTCTTCTAGGGGAAGACTCTTTCTATGGCCTTTGATGTCACCTCTAATGATATGTATTGTCCATTTTTATGGCCCACATACCAGGCATATACCTAGTTGTTAGTGGTCCTAGTGTAGAGTAAGAAGCAAAGCTCCTGATTGATCAAATACTTAAATGGTTGAATAGTCTTTGGATGGAATGAGTGGACCAGAGAGACCATGAAGCTCACAAGCATAAATGGCACTTTTTGTTCACTTGAAATATAATTTGTCAATCCTAAATATTGGTCAAAAGTTGTAGAGACTCTATGGAATTCTTTGGATAAGCATGGAAACTTGTGGTATCCACTTGGTCCATTCACCATCCAGAGATTATCCAGACATTTGGCTATAGTGGCAAAAAATCTAGGTATAAATTTTCATGGAGCTAGATCTTGCACATATGGTAGTCCTAAGAAGAAGTAGTCACATAGGTCTATTTATTTTAGAGCCTAGTTCATATACACTAAGTTTTAGCTCTAGAGTTGTAGAGTAATAAAATATATGCATGATTAAAGTTGTTTTCTAATGTAGAATTTGCTAAGTTTGCATACTTAGACATTTTTAGGACAAATTGTCATCAAGACATCATGCAAGATCACATAAAGCAGTCAACTTCAACATTTTATAAAAGCATGTGGAAAGTTCAGATGGCTAGAAAATAAAAAGGGTTTGTTCCCTTCATCTTTAAGACCATTCTTTACAAATTTGGTGCCACCGTGATCTTTGCACTTCTAGATATAAATCTATAAATTTGATCATAAATGGTGGACGTTTGTGTAGACATTAATTTCAAGCTCGAGGAAATAGTCATTAGATTTTAAATAGTGGGCCCAAGCAAATCAAATGGTGCACATTTCATTATACCAAGTAGATATATAGGTGAGATGTAAGTCAAATGGTCAGTGAATCCAAGGAACTAATGAGAGATCAGGCTCAGGGTGATGGGTCCCCAAAGATCTATGGCCCATGTTTAATCAAATCTCAAGATCTGACAGAGAGAAATAAGTCAAAAGAGGTGAATGATCCGAGGTAGTTTTGATATCCAATAATGAAGAGGTAAGTTGGGATGATCAATAAAATTTGATAAAGTAAAATAAACCTGACTTGGCAAGTAGATCTAATAGAACCAAACCTGAGCTTGACCTAAGCTGATAGAAGAAGCAAAAGGAAAGAAGCTTGACATGGATTCAACTAAAGACCTAACATTAAATAGAATTACACTTATATGGATCTATAGGAAAACCAATATCCTTAGATTGGTTTTCCCCTATAGTTATCTCAACCCAAGATCAAAGATATGGAACAGATGAGTGACTAAGTAAAAGGACCACCTCAATGTAGGTCCTTGACAAACTATCATTTAAGATAGGCATGACATGTCTTTGGCAAGTACAAAGATTTTATCTCCTTGATAAAATCTTAAAAAATATCAACAAAGTAGATCTTGGGGATTTGGAAAGCAGTTAGAGCATTCACTTCTAGTTGGATCATAATTTGCCACTTTTGTCAAACTTTTGTATTCTAGTGTAGCCTACTAAAAATAGAATGATCCAAAGGCTGTCTAGGAAAATCATGAATACCTTAATCATAATAGCCTATTTTGATTGGACCAAAATCCTAGTGAAATGTCTCTTGGAGATGAAAACTCATTATGATCATGAACAACATCTTTTCCTCTCCTCTTCCCCCCTTCTCTTATATGAACCCTTTCTCTTAATTTTGAAAACATCTCTCAAGGACTTCAAATTGGAGACTTTCTTTCTAAGATATGGGACATTCCTTGAGATACTACAAATTATGCTTAGCTTGATTAGACTCAACCCTATCAAGTATTTGTAAGAAATACCTCTTAGTGAAATAGGACTTTATTTGCCTATCTTTTACCTTGAACCTTTGTTTGACTAGTTGTGCATTGTGGCATTGTGTGAAGGAGAATCTTCTTCATTCACGGTCCTCCTTATCTAACTTTATTTAGAGGGTTCTCATTATTGTTTACAGGTCTAGGTTAGTGTTCTACTCTAAACCTCTCCTATGAAATACTTATGCAAATTACCTTGAGTTTAAGGTTGTGTGAGCTAGTACTATTATTTTGTTGATCTAGTATGGGTTTGAGCTTATAGGAGTTCCTTGTGGATCATAAAATTCATGTTGATTATTTCAAATTAGTTTGATCTATAGCTTTAGATTCACTTAGTAAATAGCATTTCTTTGATACCTCTTGATGGTTTCCCTTTCTGACCCTTTCTTTCTTTAGGCCCCCTTTCTCAAAATTTTGCTCAATAGTAGCCTCCTTATGTTTCCTCCATGTGGTAGATCAATGCTCATTCAACTTGGAGAAAACTTCATTCCCCTCAATAGGAATGCCAGCTCAACACCTGTCACCCCCATGCTCCCTAGATTTTTTTATTTTTGGTCAAGCCTCAAATCAATGCCATTGGTTGATAGGACTTGGGGGGGCATAAAGCAGTTAACATAGTATTTAAATATAGCTTTTCCATGTGGCATCCTCATGCTCAGTTTGGTGAGTGAATGACTTGTTTTCTTAAAATAAGTGCCAACTCAACATGTGGCATTCTTATGTTCAATCATGTTCATAAAGACCTTAGTCCCTCCAAAGAAGCATTAATTTGATGTGTGTCATCCCTGTGCTTATCCCAAGAGGGTGTCAGTGGCTAGAGATTGAGAGAGTGCCATTGGATGAATATGTGGGTCCCTCCTTCCAAGCAATCTTTTGAAACACTTTAAGCTTCACCTAAAGTGTGATCTTTTAAGCTTGGGTGGGACCAAAGCTATTAAAAATGGCATGAGTAAATAACTCCAAGAGCAGACATGAGGTGCCACCCTACTTCTCCTAAACATAGTGGCCTTAAAAAAAAGAGGTAGTTATGTCATATATGGGATTTGGGAAGTAACTGCACTCATTGAGTCCTAGATCATTTTCAATTGCAATGGCATCATGTGCATGAGTGGTGGAATCTCTAGCTATAATCTCTTTGAGATTACTTCACCTACATATTCGAGGTTCTTCTCCTCTAGAAGGGGCTGGTGATTATTATATTTTCACATTATTATTTCTCTGAACAACCATTATAATAGACTAGGGTATAGTAATAGTTATATTTTTTATTTTATAACCTTAGTAGGTGTACCTCATAGATGTTAGTGGATGCTTTGTATGTGCCTTATGTGGCCTTCTATATTTAGTTCCCTATCCACAATGAAGAAGATGTGGTGTTATGTGTTATTTGGGATTAAAATTATCTATGTCTGCTATCTTTTTTCTTTTGCTTCTATAGCGAAGATATTTGTTTATGCTATAGATCTTAATTCATTCTTTCAAGATCCTTTATGATATATGGTATTTAGAGGTTTGCACTATTTTATGTAAGTTTACATTAACATTTCAAATATTTTTGGTGCATTGCCTTAGATTATATTTACTTTCATATTGTTTACTATTTTTCCTTCTATCCCTTTTCACCCCCTAAATTGAAACAAGAGCCAACTTCTAAAATCCTAGAGGTCACTTTGTAGACCTCATTTGGTCCCACGTCTATAAAAGCTTCCCATAGATTATTGTCTGACCTAAAGTGCAAACTTTAGGCATCAATAGTTTAAATGTTTTCTAGCAAACCTAGTGGGATAGATCTACTAATTTTTTGAACTAGAAGCTCGAGTTTATGAGCCATAGGCCCATAACAAGGTCACAAACTATGAATAATCTAAATATATTGATACCAACTTTGGGAGTTCCTACTTGCCAAAGAAATCTAGGGCATAATGCTGCATAGTAATAACAATGACCACGTCAACAACAATAAATGGTGCATTTTGCACTAAGGAACTTTGTGTCCTAGGATAGTAGTAGCCCTTTGATCCCACTAACACCCCCAACATAATGGGACCCCATACCTTTGAATGCTTTAAAGGCACTCCCCAAGTTCTCATGGGAAGAAGTCAAGACGGTGGTCAAAAACCTCCAAGATGTGGTGAATGTGTACACCATCCACTACATCAACACTTAGAACGTAGACATGAGGCTACTAGTGGCCTTTTTTAATGAAAGAGATCTTGATTGGTATAGAGCTTTGTCAGCCAACTCTATCACCACCTAGGATGACTTAGGTGATAGATTATATGATTTATTTAATGAAAAGGTGGAGTGATCTTCCCTCTTGTAGTAATTAATCACCATCAAAAGGGGCTCATAAGAAGCCATGGTTGATTTCAATATCAAATTCAAAAAGACCTGGCAAAGAATTTCATTGGTATCTCAACCACCTATGGGCATGGCCATTATCTTTCATCTAAAGGCCCTTAATTCAAATATTATAGTTATGATCCAGTCACTTAGAGGCTAAACACTACCAAATGCATATGATATCACAGTAAGGGTAGAGAATAACTTGATAAATGTAGGAAGACTTCCTTTGTGGCCATCGATGCTGATGTTCCATGAGATATCATTACCTTTGCAAGAAGAAATTTTGAGAACTATAGGAGCCCCACCTCCTTCCATGTATTCATACCCTCCCATTCAGGTGATCACACATGCCACATCCTCACTAGCTACTAAGATGAATGATATAAAGAGTATTTTGAGGAACTTCTATAATGAGATTATAAATCTCAAAATGCAATAGGCTACTCTTTCAAATCCCTATTATAATAACTACCAAGAAAAGAGACCTCCATACCAGTAGAAATAATACTAAGAGAGGCAAAAGTTAAACTACCAAGGGATAAACAATCAAACACCAAATAATAAAGCATAGCCTACCAATCAAATGGTTGCGGTCTTAGACCCATTACACACAATATCACTGAGCATGAATATAGAATCTGTGGTTGGCTAGAATAACTTGGTTGATGAATCTAAGTTATGGTGTTTCCCTTATAATAAACCTCATGGACCCTAAAATTGTCTATGGGGTAACTTACAATAGAAGATTGTTGAACAAAGATGGTAGGGAAATGCTCTGGATTCAGTTTATACATACCAATCCTTAGGAGTTTAAAATGTTGTCCTAATGGTGTAAATGCAAGGTATGTCCCTAGAGAAAGAGGAAAAAATAGTTTTAGAAATCAAACTAATCTCCTAGGTAGAAGATGAAGATGTGGTCTTTAAAAATTAATTTCCCATGTATAGACCCTCGTAAGTGTAATTAGACTACTATAAATGGTCAAAGAAAAGATTGGTCGAGAGCCCTAAAACCTCTATAAGGCCCAAAGTAACCTTCAAAAATGCTCTAGTGCCTCAACGCCAACCTGCAGTCTATCAAAGGCACAGTTAGATGGTATAAAACAAGCTTAAAGACCCTAAGGTCCCACCTCTAAAGTTATATAGCATGGTGGAGTAGCTAAAGAAGGCACTAGCCAACATTTCCCTCTTTGATGTCTTGTATATCCCCAAATAAAAGACCTTGATAAAGAAAGCCTTAAAATAAAAAGAGGAGGCTATACAAAATAAATCACCCATAGAGCATGTAAAGGAAAAAAAGAAGGGAACCAGCATAAGAACGTAACCTTAGGTACCCTCCACATTCATTAATAACAAAGAAAGGGTAAGCAAACCAAAGCCTTTCCCATTATATCTAACTTTGATTATGGGTAAGAAACTATTGCAAAAATCCATGATCAATTTAGGCATGAGCATGATGGTGATGCCCAAATAAATAGATGATGTACTATAATTAAAGTACAAGCCCTTAAATAAGGGGGTGATGCAGTTAGATGGAAAAAGGGTTCAAACCTTAGGAATCATCCAGGCTCTTCCTCTCATTTTGTACTCTTTCCCAAGCATCACTATACCATAATAAGTTATGGTGATAGACATCCCATCGATCTTTGGTCTATGTCTATCAAGATATTTCACCACCAATATTAGTAGATACCTATCATTGGATTAGTCCCATTTGATCCTAAGGACCAAGTATGGTTTGAAGCTAAAGGTGTTATCTGAGCCCCTCCACCTCAAGCACATAGTGAATGAAGTAATGGCAAACTTTGAGGCATCACACACCTCTTTCTCAAAGATGGAGACACACTATGTAGAGATGCTCAAGAAAGAAAAGGTGGTGGATGATAGAAGCCTAGAAGAAGAGGCCCTCATCAATGAGTTCATCGAGAATGACCTATTTTTAAATTTTGAAGCCATTGGTCTTGGAACCTACTTCATCCATGATGAAGCCCAAGTCATTCCTAAGGTCATAAGGAAGTAAGAATATCAAAATAAGGGGGAAAAATATGAGTTCAAACTCTATACTCTACATTTTGATGGTGTGAAATGAAAGATTGGCTCCAAAGTTAGTATCCAACTAACATCTCCCTCGGGGAAGAAATACTCATAGCTTTTAATTTTTAGTTTTCCTGTACAAATAATAAAGTAAAATACGAGGCTTTAGTCCAAGGTCTCAGCCTCATTGAATGAATGGGTATCAAGCATTTGAGGGTATATGGTGACTCTTAATTAGTTGTAAGATAGGTAAGAGGGGTGGTCATGGTAAAGAACATGTGTATGAGGTCTTACCATCACCACATATGGAACTTAATTGAATCCTTTGAGGCCTTCAATATTCAAATCATTTTGAGGGCCACAAACACAAAAGTTGATAGAATGGAAACAATGGGTTCTCAATTTTACCTAGTGATAGACTTGTTCACCATTAAATAGGTAGTATGGTTCATCATCAGGCCTACCATTCTAGATAATTACCAAAATTGGTAAGTGTTTGAGAGTGATGCTTAGATTTCAATGTTCCTCAAACAATCTTGTGAATTCATAAAGCAACTCTAGCTAAAGATCAAGGTAGCATATAGAGACCAAATCATGCAGTTGAAGAACAACAAACTACCAAAGGGCCTCATCACTCTGTAAAACCTATTTGACTTTGATGATGCAAGGAATGACAAGTGCAAGTTTATCACAAATAGGGGCGTTACTACAAACTCTACATTGGATGTGGAAGAAAGTTGAAGGCTGGACAAGAAGTTCCTTAAAGGGATAAGGAGTGGTTGGTTAATTTATATGACAAATATGATGGCATCATCATTTAGAATTATGAGGACTTAAAGGGATATGATCAAGAGGTCATTCATCATACCATCAACGTAGCAAAAGGAGCCAAACCAATCCAATAGAAATAGCAGCCAGTAAACCCAAAGATTGAATCCCTGATGGCCTAAGAGCTTAGGAAACTAATTGATTTAAGGATTATATATCTGATCAAGCATTCAACTTGGGTATCTAACCTAGTCCCTATGTAGAAGAAAAGTAGATAAATCTGACTGTGCATAGATTTTTAAGATCTAAAAAAGGTGTCCTTCAAGGATCATTACCCTCTCCCTTTAATGGAATAGATCCTTTAGATGGTAGTAGGTGTAGAGATGTTTTTTCTTCTAGATGGATTCTTTGGGTATAATCAAGTGGGTAAAGGAGGAATATCAGCACAAAACCACCTTCACTATGAAGTGGAGAACCTTCACATATGCAAAGATTCTTTTTGGCCTCTTTAATGTTGGGGTAACATTCTAATGAATGATGGTCATAGCCTTGAAAGGTCTTATCAATAAGATTATTTTGATCTACCTAGATGACCTCACTATATTCTCTAAGAAGAAAGAAGACCACTTTGACCATTTAGATAAGGTTTTCCAATGGTGCCAAGAATTTAGGGTGTTCTTGAACACTAAGAAATGCATCTTTGAAGTCCCTTAGGGTAAGCTACCTTGATACGTAGTGTCCAAGGATGGGATATATATCAACCCAAAGAGGATACAACCCATAAGAGACTTGACCTTGTCTATAAATAAGAAATGAGTCCAATCTTTCTTTGGGAAGATCAATTTTATTAACAAATTCATATCAGACTTCATAAGATTGTTCAAACCAATCATGTTAATGCTAAAAAAGGACCGGGCTTTCAAATAGACACCTGAAGGGAGAGTGTCATTTAAAAAAATTAAAAGTGCAACATCTATCACACCCATACTTGTCAACCCTAACTTTTCCAAAGATTTCATTATGTATGTATATGGGAGTGAGCATCACCTTGTGGCCATGCTAACTCAAAAGGAAGAGGGGGGAAAAGAAGAGTACCTGATCACATTTTTTTCTAGAACATTATGTGGGCATGAAGATAAATACAATTTTGTAGAAAGGAAATCCTTTACCATCATGAAGGACCTTAAAAAATTTATGCACCTTGTGGTGGGTAGCAAGATTATGGTGTACATCATGCATTCCAGTGTGTATGAGTATATCATGGAAGGAAAAATTATAGAGAATAAGGCCAAATGGATCACTAAAATCCTAGAATATGACATAGAAGTTAGGCTAACCAAGGTAATTAGAGGAAAAGGAATCTGTGATTACCTGGCCCAATGCATAAATCTCCAAGCAAAAAATCAAAACATGCTAGAGGCAACCTTATTGAACCAATTCAAAAAATAAGAATCTTAGGTGATTAACTGGGTCCACTTCATGTAAACCATAGGTATCCTAGTGGTCTCCCCATACATAAAATACATTTTTATAGATTACAAGGACCTATCTATACACTAGTCTAGGGAGTCCTATTTAAGAAGAATTTTGATGGAGACCTCCTCATATTCATTGACAATCCCTAAGTAGAAAAGATTATACAAGACATGCATTTTTCCCCCTCAAAAAACCATTTCTTAGCCAAGACTACCATGAACTAGATCATATGGGTGGGGTACTGCTAGTCGACCATGTTCATGGATTGTCATCAAGTATTCAAAAGGTGCCAGAAATGCCAATTCTTCATTGGGAAAAGGAAAAACTTGGCCATGCCTCTCAATCTAATTATGACTAATAAACCCTTTACATAATGGGGCTTAGACTTCATGATAATGATCAACCCAATATCTAGCATAGGTCATAAGTGGATACTAATAGCCACTGATTACTTCACCAGGTGGATCAAGGAAATATCACTGAAAGAGGCAATCAAGAATGTACTTCTCTACTTCTATGAAAATTTTGTGGCTAGATTTGGCTCACCAAAAATGATCATTTTGGATAATGCAAAAGCCTTCTTCATATCCAAAATCTCTAAATTCACACTCTAAAATGGTGTTTTCCTAATGACTTCATCCAATTATTACCCATAGGGAAATGGATTGGCAATGTTTACAAACAAGAACTTGATCCAGTTGATCAAAAAAATGGGTAACGACAAGCAAAGAGACTAACACTTGTACATGAGAATAGCTCTATGGGTAGATCGTATCACCCCCAAGTAGATCCTAAATTTTTTTCTATATTCACTTGTATATAAGAAGGAAGTGGTGATGTTAGTGTCTTCAAAAATCCATATGTAATAGCTCTCAAAGGCTATCAAGATCAAAGAGAATGGAGTAATGGAGGTTTGGCTTGCCAAATTACTCAAACTCTAAGAATCAAGGGAGTTGGTAGGTGATGTAAAGATCATCCAATAATAAGCAGTAAAGTGATGGTTTGACAAAAATCTTCAGACCTAATATTCAAACTTGAGGACCTAGACCTTAAGTATGATTAGTGAGATACAAATTTGGTGCAACATGTAAAATTTGATTCTCTATAGAGAGGACCTTTTTGCATCATCAATGATAGGTAGGGAAATGCTTTCAAACTAGAAAATCTAGAGGGTAATGCCTTAGATATCCCCATCAATGGCATTGACTTGAAGCACTTCAATTGACTTCCCATCATCCCTTATACATAATTAGATAGTTTCCTTTCCTCTTTGTTGTGTTTCCTTTATTTGTTGTTGTTTCCTTTGTTTTTTCCTTCATTTTGTTATTTTCTTTCCAAATAAGTGTCATTGGCACAAGTGGTTGATTAGATCATCACATGTCCTCTCCCTAATCTCTCCACATCTCTAAAAACATTCTCTAAAAGATGAGTTTCTACCTACTTCCTCTATCATTAATGTTAGATAATACATTATGCATGATTCACTATAACAATCCTTGTAAATATTTTGAAAGGTTGCCCTTTGATCATGCATATCACTCTTACCATTTATGAAGGCACTCATTTTTGAATTTTACATTGTGAGCTACCTAGTGGAACCAATGCATAAATACACCACCTCTTGCTTGAAGGCAAACACTTGACACTTTGTAATTTTGAACAGAGCATCGAGAGTTAAAGCAAGCAAAAAAGGAAGCATAAGAATTAAAAGGAAGTAGTGAAAACCATCGACCTAGCTTTTCTAAAGGAGCAGAGAGATACCTTTTAAACTAATTTTCATCTTTTTAGACTATGGAAGCTTTTACATCCTCTTCAAGAAGTGAGAATCACCCTTCAAAATAGAGAGCCCATGGTTCAAACAATGAAGGATCCCCTCCTCCCACATACACCATGAATAACTCATACACTTCAACCCCTACCTAAGTGAAAAAGAATCTACCAAACACCATGTAGAAAACTAAGGTACCCTACAAAGATAGGGATTTGGTGATTAACTCTATAGATGAAATATTTGATCTAGAGTTGGCCCATAATCTTGAGAATCTAAGGGAGGGAACCTATGCCCAAAATCTTGACCAAATCATTATGAAGGAGTATACCTCTTTTGAGTGTAAAATATGGGATTGTACCTTAACACAACACATGGTTCCCTACATACACCCTTGACCTAAAATAATCTCCCTCTATGTAGAAAAATATGATGCCAAAACTAGCAAAATCATAGGGGATGCACCTATAAGGGTCAAGAATAGCACAAAAAATGTTAGGGCGATGCTTTGACTCCAACACAATCCTAACATTATCATCTATAGCATAAGGTATTCTTCCTTGGGTCTCTTCTCAACCAAAAGATCACAGAGATATCTCTCATGCCCCTACACCTATTGAATTTCCTCGCATAGAATGTGAAAGACACTCTATCCATGTTAGCATTTGTCTTAAACATGGATATTGATGCCAACATCGAAGAGTTCTAATTAGGTGTAAACTTCCTCATGACCATGGTAGAGAAGGTGGAAGCATTTAGGATGGAATTCTCCAAAGCCATAACATCCATCATAAGATTAAAACTATAAAATTTCTTAGTAATGGGTACCCTTTGATATATGTCTTACCTTATGCACATAATTATGTACCAGCACTCTAAGTTCTTCTCTAAGTATCTATAGCTAAGTACCATGGATATGGATGTTTTCCCCAATATAATAGCCTCGATCATCATATGGACCCTCATCTTATAGATCATGAGGGACTACTATGAGTTTTAGGAGTGGTTTATGGCTCTAGTTCTTATGGATCTCGATGGGCAAAATGTCATTCCTTAGATGATGAATGAGTAGCAAGCATGGCTAAAAAGTAACAAGGTCTTGGTCGACTAGTTTTAGGGAACAAATTTTCATTCATCCAAGTATATGGATTTGTGGGAGAGCCTTTTAGACTCCCTTGTATGCTAATTGACAAGACATTGACCCTCAAGTTAGCTTGGTAAATTGATAAAGTGGACTTCATTTATGGGGCAGGAAAGAAGAAAAAGGGGGTGTATGACATTCGTTTTTCAAGGGATGGTATCATAATTCTAAAAAGGCACTAGGGACATCTCCTTGTAGCCAAGCTAGTAGAGCTACACCTAGACCTAATAGATGGTTGATGGGATTGTGACCCAATGGGGTATAAGTAGGATTGAAGACATCTAGTGCACCTGAGCACGAGGTTCATCCTTACTTAGAATTGAGGAAGTCACCCATAAAGGACATCCCTTAAAATTATGTGGACCTAGACCTAATCTCATAAGACATCCCTAAATCATGGGAGTCTTTCTATGATAAAGTCTGAGCCTTCAACCCTACCAAGAAGTTACTAAAGGGGATGAAGCAGTGGATAAATGACATGGGTTGGAGTGAAGAGAAGAAATATACCTTTTTGAAGTATAAATATGATATTAGAAAACTACATGTTGGTTTGTATGAGGATGGCCTAGATGAAAAGTTTGAAAAATTGTGGGATAAGTCCCACCCAGAAGAAAACATGTCAGAGGAGTAGTCCACACCTAAAATCAAGGTGTCGGGAGATGATGAAGAAGAATATACCCATAAAGAGGAGGTAGAAGACACCTATCTAATAAGGGAAGTAGCAGAGGCAAAAGTCATGGTGGTCTAGACTCCTCAGACATGGCCACCACCTAATTTCCCATATGTTATGGCCCCATAGAAATAATAAGTGCCCTCCAAGCACCTTGTGGCTAGGTTATCCCAGCTCAAGTAGATCAAGGTCCCTATTTTCAACACACCAATGGCCCCTCCACAAAAGAAGATCCAATTTATAGGTCCCTTTCTTTTTACCTCCACATATTTCACTACTTCCCTCTTTCCGTCCACAACTCTAGCACAAGTTACAACATTAGCTACCACCCAATTAAGTGCTCTGACTCCTCCCATCACCTCTTTTGTATCCCTGGTGGCACCACTATAGGCCATAATAATTTCCACTACCCAACCTAATACTTCCTTAGCCCCAATCTTATCCTCATCCACCCAACCCATAGTCAGGACTGACCCCTTCTCTTCCATCATTCCTATATCCTCTTGCATGCCATTTCTCACTCCCCCACCTTCATCATCTACCTCATGCTCACTCATTTTGAAATCACCATTCTCTTCACCCCATGGGCTCTCATATTTTTACCCTTCATCCCTCACTATTCATTCACTTGCTTCTATAGGAGCAAGGTCCACTACTTCATAGTAGTAATTAGCTATCCCATTTGTGCTGCCATGAAGAATCCCCTTTATGGGAGAAATCATCTAAGCACTAGATTAATTCCATCAATAGGTGGACATCATAAGGGTGGCTTGAGTAGCCCAAATGGATAAGAAATGGGGGAAGTGGGCTAAGGCTAATTCTCAGCCCCACATGTGATCATTATATGACCTTAGATAGTATTCCCTCCTAATCACTCATATGAACCCTAAGTAGTCAAGCGTAAAGAACAAATATAGTTGGGGGACTTCACTATCCAAGTTGTTGGGCTCAACCTTAGTCAATCTTGGCCCACTAACAGGGTTAAGGTTATAGAAGAAACATAGACTTCCATGACTATGAACTATGTCAAGGTAGCCCATTAGTTGGAGAAAACCAAGTAGAAATTTTCTAAGTTCAAGGCCATGGTTGATCTCCTCAATGTGGAGGCTAAAACTAAGGACAATAACCTCAGCTAGGTAAAGACCAACCTCTAGAACTACATCACAATGGAAAGCTTCCAAGTTAAAGCTAAAAAATGAATGGCCATCAAAACAAGACTATAGGAGATGGAGATAGAGTTGGTTGAGGTTCACAAGAAAATATTTGATGCAAACTGGGCACTCTAATAACTAAAGAACTTGGTGCAGTAAGACTCCTTAGTCAAGGACCAAGAGATTGAAAAACTGAAGAACAACCTTGCTACTCACCCTAGGGCACATAAATCCTTCCCCTAATCTAACAACTATATAAGTCCTACTGGGAAAAGATCAAGGTCATAGTATCAAGCCTAAATATAATGCTTATTTTTGTTGCAAGTGCACAAAAGCTAGCTACCTAAATGAGCTCATCTATAGACCAAGTGATCACCTTCATCACCCCCAAGCTCATAGACTTATAGAGCCTAGTTCAAAATCTCTATATTACTTCTCCTAAAATGCTATAGGTATCAAGGATGGTTGACTAAAGGTAGGCAGTGGCAAAGGTAAATGAGTTTATGGGATATAATAAGGTGGTGAACAAATGTAAGGCATTCCTTAATGGAGTAAGCAGTCCAACAAGGAAGGGATACATAGAATAATTAGACTAATTGGGACTCCCCTCTCCTTTCTTAGCTGACAATAGAATTCTCCTTGAGGATCAGTTCAAGGTGTTACTCAAGTAAAAGTAGAATGACCAGACCATTTTCATGGCTCTCAGTGAAACACCCAACGCTTTCAAAGTGGAGAATATTTTACACCCACTCACCCAGTTAGAGTTTCAGACATTGGTGGTGGTCAAAGGCTTGGGTAATATCTCCTTTAAGGAGATACTTGACTTGGATAGAGCCTTTGAAGCTCTTAATAAAAATACCTAGTTGAAGGAGGAAGAATGGGCACCCTTACAGGCAGCCCTTCAAAAGTTGTATCTATCTTCCTCCCTTTTTGTAAATTTTTCTTCAACTAGTCTAAGCACCAAAAATTTTGGGTTCTTCCATCTATAGGTAGACTCCCCTATGAGTCACTAAGAACTATGGATCATAAAATCCATGTTGATTATTTTGGAGTATTTTGATATGTAGCTTTAGATTTGCTTGGTAGATAGCAGTTCTTTGATACCTCTCGATGGTTTCCCCTTATAGCCCTTTCTTTTTTTGGGCCCCCTTTCTCAAAATTTTGCTAAATAATACCCTCCTTTTTCTTCCTCCACATGGCATCCTGACACTCATCTGGCTTGGAGAAAAAAATTCACCTTAAGAGGAGTGCCAACTCGACACATGTCACCCCTATGTTCCTTGGAGTTTTTTTATTTTTGGTCAGGCCTCCAAGCAATGCCATTGGTCAATGGGACTTGGGGGGACCACAAAGTAGTTAATGCAATATTCAAACATAACTTCACCACATGGCATCCTCATGCTCATTTTAGTGAGTGAATGCTTAGCTTTCTTAGGAGAATATCTAGCTCAACATGTAGCATTCATATGCTCAATCATGCTCATAAATCCCTCAATCTTTTTAGAGAAGCATCGATTTGATGTGTGTCATCCCCACACTTAACCCAAGAGGGTGTCAGTAGCTAGAGAACTAGAGAGCACCATTGGATGAAAACATGGGTCCTTCCTTCCAAGCAAGCTTTTGAAACACTTTAAGCTTCACCTAAAGTATGATCTTTTAAGTATGGGTGGGACTAAATCTGCTAAAAATGGCATGAGCAGATAACTCTAGGAGCAGAAATGTAGTGCCACCCCACTTCTCCTAAGTGTAGTGGCCTTAACAAAAAGAGGTAGTTACACCATATCTAGGATTTGGGGAGTAACTACACTCATTGAGTCCAAAATCATTTTCAATTGTAATGACATTATGGGCATGAGTGGTGGAATTTATAGTTTTCATCTTTTTAAGATTACTTTGCTTAAATATTCAAGGTTATTCCCCTCTAGAAGGGGTTGGTGATTATTTTGTGTTCACATTATTATTTCTTTGAATAGCCATTGTAATAGACTAGGGTATAGTATCAGTTAGAGTTTTTATTTTACAACCTTATCAGGTGCACCTCATGGATGTTAGTGGATGCTTTGTATGTGCCTTTTGTGGCCTTATATATTTAGTTCCCTATCCATAATGAAGAGGATGTGGTGTTATGTGTTATTTGGGATCAAAATTATCTCTGTCTACTATCTCTTTTCTTTTGCTTCTATAGTGTATATCTTTGTTTATGTTGTAGATCTTAATTCATACTTTCAAGATCCTTTATGATCTATGGTGTCTAGATGTTTGTGCTATTTTATGAAAGTTTGCGTTAACATTTCAAATCTTTCTAGTACATCACCTTAAATTAGATTACTTTCATGTTGTTTACTATTTTTCCTTCTATCCCTTTTCACCCCCCAAATTAAATGAAGAGCTGGCTTCTAAAATCTCAAAAGTCATTTTATAGACTGCATTTGGTCCCACATCTATAAAAGCTTCCCATATATTGTTGTCTAACCTTAAGTGCAAACTTTAGGCATAAACATTCCCTTTTATGTTTGGTACATCACCTATTAATTTTCTTAGGAGCCCTCTCTCTTTCTAACCCTTTTCCCATGAAGCATTAGGCTTAGTTTTATTTTTAGGTGAGAATCAAAGAGGAAGTTGGCTTACTATAGAGGTTTAACCCCAACATAGGTGACCCAAATCTTGGGTTTATTCCCATTGTTCAACTAGGGTTTGATCAAGGAGACTTGAACAATCTCCCTACTCAACTTAGGGTGAAATTTTAGCTGATAACAGTTTTTGGCACATCCGGTGGTACTAAAGTCCAAAGCAAGTGAAGAGTTTTGGTGTTCTCTTCATCTGATCAGCCTTTAGAGGCACATCTACAAAAATAAATGGTGACTCTAAGCTTTTAATTAGTTACAACATTTTAGGAAAGCTTTCAAGTAAATTTTATCTACATCTGATCCCCTTTCATGAGCTTCTACGATTGGACTCATCTAATTGGTGAGCCTTATCATCAACCAAATGGATCCTATCAACCATCTAATCATCCTTATCAGCCCCATAATGAGCATACCTAATCTTCATAATTACCTACTTACCCTTTTAGCCAACCTTCTACTATCACATCCTTGTTGGCTCTTAAACCAAATATGTTGATATCAAAAGAAGTGATGAGAAAATGGGATCAAGATCTTGAGGTGATCCCTTCTCATCTCATAAAGAGGATGAGGAAATTAGTTCAAAGGCTAGCAAGTAAGTGGATGGAAATTGGAGAATAATTTCAATATGATGTTATCAATGATGATTTGTATGAGATGAAGACATTGATCTAGTGGTGGATAGACAAATTAGTAAAATGGGAAGGGCAGGAGAAATATTTCAAGCAGTCTTAGCTTGACATCCCACCCTCCCTTTAGAAAGATCCCATTTTGAGAAAATAAAATCAAGATGAAGAAAATCAAGAGGATTCATGCTAGTAGGTATATCATGATTCCATCAACCTAATTGGCAACCACATCACCTCTCCACCACATGAGGGTGAAGTGGTCTCAACTGACCAAGATGAGATATCAAAAGAAGACTCATAAATTTATAATGGTGACCAAAGGATTGTCACACTTGCTTCTGAAGAGGTCCCAATCAAGCTACAACTTCATAATGATAAGCCTTTATAAGTAATTATTTTCTCAGGGGATGACATGTTTAAAATTTTCAAGCATGGTTATCAACTCTTCTCTTCAACTACAGACATCTCTAATCCTTTAGAGGTTGGAAGTGAGCTCAAATGGCTTCAATAAGTCACAACTTTAGACCCATATCTCTTAAAGGTCAGCCTTGTAGATATGTTGAAGAAGACAAATCAAGTTGATCCATATGTTCATGATCAGTAATGCATAGAAGGAGAAGGATTGGAGTTGTTCTCATAAGGTACGTAGATCTGGGAAAATGATGATTGGGTTTTGGGTTCATGCTTCTAGCCAAAATACCTAAAGTTAGTAATAGAGGAGCTTTTAGAGGCCCCTACAGTCCAAGTTAGAGTAAACCTTAAATAAATAAGCCAATATGTCTACATCGAAGACATATTTACCCCTTCTCATCCACTTGAGTGTATGCCAAAGAAACTAGTTGCCTCCCTCAAAAGACATGAGCAATTAATTGCTCTTAGCTGCAAAGGAGAGCTATCAAGAAAAGGCAAAAATGTTTCAAAGATCTAATGTACACAGAATAGTTTCCCATTTGACCTAAGAAGAGGGTATTATTAACCTTGTACATATTAAGTTAGATTTCATGCTTTCTCTAAGTGTTCTTGTGCACATTTTCATTTAATAGGTTAGTTTTTTTTATTTCTTACATTTGCATATGTGCATTTTCTCATTTTTACTTTAGTCCTTGATTGTTTCAAGAGGAAGTTCTAGAGAAAATTACCCTTGCATCATCTTCACTATTAGCTCAGTTATAGAGGATTGACTCCAAGCCCAATGGATTAGACTAGAAAATGAATTAGGTTCTCAAATAATAGCAAGCATGCTTCCCTATGAGTTACCAAAGATGTTGGCCATTTTTTTTGGCCCACATACTAGGCATGTACCCAGTTATTAATGGATCTAGTGTAGAGTAAGAAGTGAAGCTCTTGATTGATCAAATACTCAAATGGTTGAATAATCTCTAGATGGAATGACTGGACCAGAGAGACCATGAAGCTCACAAGCTTAAAAGGCACTTTTTATTCACTTGAAATATAATTTGTCAATTCTAAATACTAGTCCAAATTTGTAAAGATTCTATGGAGTGCTCTAGATAAGTATGGAATTATGTGATATCCACTTGGTCCACTCGCCATCTAGATATTGCCCAAATATTTGGCTCTAATGGCAAAAAACCTAGGTAGACATTTTTATGGAGCTATATCTTACACATATGGTAGTCCCAAGAAGAAGTAATCACATAGGTCTATTCATTTTGGAGCCTAGTTCATATGCACCAAGTTTTAGCTCATGCATTATAGCATAATAAAAGATATGTATGAGTAAAGTTCACTTTTAACACAAAATTTGCTAAGTTTCCATGCTTAGCCATTTTTAGGCTAGACCATCATCAAGATGTCATGCATGATCACATGAACCAGTTGACTTCAACATTTGATAGAAGCATGTGGAAAGCTCATATGTCTAGTGGATCAAAAGGGTTTGTTCCCTTCAAATTTAAGTCTATTCTTTACAAATTTAGTGCCCCCATGATCTTCATGCTTCTAGATATAAATTTACAAAGTTAATTAGAAACAATGGATGTTCATGTAGATGTTAATTTCAACCTTTGAGAAATAGATGTTGGATTTCAAATAGTGGGCCCGAGAAAATCAAATAACACACTTTTCATCATGCCAAGAAGATCTACAGGTAATATGTAAGTCAAATGGTTAGTGAATCCAAGGAACCAATGAGAGAATAGGCTCAGGGTAGTGGGTCCCTAAATATTTATGGCCCACATTTTAATTAGATCTCATGATCTGACAGAGTGAAATAAGTCAAAAGAGGTTAATGATCTAAGGTAGTTTCGATAGCCAATAGTGAAGAGTCAAGATGGGATGATCAATGAAAGTTGATAAATCAAAATGAACTTGAATTGGTAAGTAGATCTAAGGGACCCAAACTTGAGCCTGACCCGAGCTAATAGAAGAAGCAAAAGGAAAGAAGCTCAATGCAGATTTAGCTAAAGACCTAACATTGAACATATTGCCACCTATATAGATCTATAAGAAAATCAATATCCTTAGATTGGTTTTTCCCTATAGTTATATCGACCTAAGATCTAAGAAATAGAATATATTAGTGATTTAGTAAAAGGACCATCTTAATTTAGGCCCTCAATAAACTACCATTCAAGACAGGCATGACGTGTCTCTAGTAAGTACAAAGATTTTATCTCCTCGATAAAATCTAGTTAAAGATCAAAAAAGTAGAGATTAGGGATTTATAAATTAGTTGGATCATTCACTTCTAATTGGATATTGATTTTCCACTTGTGGAAAACTCTTGTCTTCTAGTGCATCCTATTAAAAATAAAATAATCCAGAGGCTATCTAGGCAAATCATGAATATCTCCATCATAATAGCCTATTTTGATTGGACCAAAAGCCTAGTAAAATATCTCTTGGATTTTATAACTCATTATGGTCATGAACAATGTGTTTTCCTCTCCTCTTCCCCCTTCTCCTATATGAACCCTTTCTCTTCATTTTGAAAACATCTCTCAGGGACTTTAGATTGGAGACTTTCTTTCTAAGAGATGGGACATTCCTTGAGATACTAAAAAGTATGCTTGTCTTGATTAGGCTTGAGCCTATCAAGTATTTTTAAGAACAACCTTTTAATGTAATAGGACTTTCTTTTCCTATCTTTTGCCTTAAACCTTTGTTTGACTAGTTGTGCACTGTGGCATTGTGTGAAGGAGAATCTTCCTCATTTATGGTCCTTTTTATCTAACTTTGTTTAGAGGGTTTTCATTATTGTTTATATGTTTAGGTTAGTGTTCTACTGTAAACCTCTCCTATGAAATACTTATGCAAATTATCTTGAGTTTAAGGTTGTGTGAGTTAGTACTATTCTTTTGTTGATCTAGTATGGGTTTGAGCTTATAGGAGTTCCTTTTTAAGTTTGGTGCATCACCTGTTAATTTTATTAGGAGTGATCTCTCTTTCTAACCCTTTTATTTTGAAGCATTAGGCTTAGTTTTAGTTTTAGGTGAGCATAAAAGTGGATGATGACTTACTCTAGAGGTTTAACCCCAACATTGATGACCCACAGCCTAGGGTTATTCCCATTGTTTGACCAGGGTTTGAGTGAGGAGGCTTGAATAATCTCCCTGCTCAACTTAGGGTGTAATTTTGGCCAATAATAGTACCTTATCACTCAAACCATGTAAGATCACTTTTTATCCATTCCTTTCAAATTTAAGCTCCATAGTTTGGTAATTTTGTGTGTACTCTCTAAGTGAGTGCAACCATTGGATGCCTAGGACAAGGTTGGTTTCTCCAATGCCAACCACATAAAAATCATCCTCAATGGAGTGTGTCTCCAACATGATGCTAATATTGGAAACCTTGGTGGTGTAAGGAATGGTGAATCCATCCACCACAGTCACATAGAAACCCTTGAATTTAATAGGTTGAGGCCCACATGCAACAATCAAGATTTTATCGATGAAATTATGGGTGGCCCCACTATCAATGAGAATTGTAACATCTTTACCTTTAAATTTTCCATTCACATGAAAGGGGTAATATCTAGGAGTCCCCAATAATGAAGTAAAGGTACCACTCATGTCCTCTCCTCTAAGGATCTCTAAATTCTCTTCTTCCTAGGTGGTTACCCCTTCCTTTTCCTCCTCTTCTTCTCCATCCAATTACACCTTAATGTAGTGAAAATTCCCCTTCCCAAGACAATGATGACCTGGTGTTCAAGGGTCTCATTAATCAAAATAAATTTGTTTCCTTCTTAGCTCATTCCTAATCTCATTTCTCCACCTTGGCAGCTCTCTTTATTGCCCCAAACCCTATTGGTTTGGCCTATTAAGATACCCTAAAGGAATTGTTTTTTATGGACTAAAATATATTCCCCCATTTATTGTCTCTTTGTTGTTAAAAATGTCCAAAGGAGTTAGTTTTTTGTTGAATAAAAGGCAAAATTTTACCTTAGCATGTTGAAAACTCAAAATTAAGGGCTTTTTAAATGGCTCTTTGAATATAAGGTGGGTCAAAAGCCTTGACCAAACCTTGAATGGAATCAACCAAACCCTACATTAATCAAACTACAAATATCCTCTCAACAACATCCATTACCATGACCAAAATCCACTAATAGTCTATCACATACGCCTCTATTATTCCCTTTTGCCTCATTTTAGCCAACTCTCTAAAGTGTAGTTCTAGATCAGCCCTATCAAACCTCTCAGTGATCCTTTTACTAAATTCCTCATAATATTGTATTAGTTGATGCCCTTAGGTGATCAACCCATGATACCAACATTCATGGGTAGCCCCTTTTAAATGCAAAGTGGCAAACTGAAGAGCCTCATTTTCCATCATAGGCCTAAGTGAAAAGTAGGTGTCTACCTTTTCAATCCAAGCCCTAGCTAAGCTCTTAGGAGAACCATCAAAATTGGAAAGTGAAAGCTTTCCCAAGGCATGGTGAAGTCATCTTTGGTTACCCTTGTGCCTTTAGCCAGCCCTATTGCCACCATGTTGCCCATGTTTCCAAGATGTGAATGCAAAAAAATCCTTTTGATCCCTAAAAATATAAGATAAGTCATGTACTCATCATAATCCTTCAATAAACTATCTCTCAAGGTGGATTATTCTTCCCTTTCTGGAATAGAAACTTTTTCTTGTAGAAAAGTAGGCTAGTTAGGCTTATGTGTGGCTCCTCCATTCCCTTTAAAGGGTTGATCCATGAGGTTGTGATTTCTAGAAGTACTACCATCCCCATTAGATGGTTTATCACCCCTCATTTCCTTTATAATGTAGATAAATTCCACCTTCATTGTTATCATTTATTCTTGACCTTGTGTATATCTATCAAACCTTTGTTCCTCCTTATTTTCAACCTCATCCCTTGGTTGATCTAAGTTAGCCATTCATTTTTCTTGTTGATTTTCCTCAACCTTCTTCTTGTTTATAAGGTAATACCTTAGTTCTTTGTCACCCTTGTGCATGAATCACTTTTGAAACCCATGGATAGCTAAGATATGGCTTTGATACCACTGTAATATCCCTAAAATAGGATATTTTGTAAATTCTAGATTTTTTGCAAAATCGTAGGAAATGTCAATTCTACTTTTTAATTTCCAACAAACCCTAGTCCCAAAATTGATCACAACAATCCATAAAAATCCTATTAAAAACCTTGATTACATTTAACCACTTCCCAATAAATAAATGGGGCCATGAAAGGAGAATTCACCTTCAAACCCTAGTCACCCAAGGTGGAGGAAATTGTAGATTTTATACTTGCCCTTACAACTCCAAGAAATGTACTTTAGGGTCTCTCAAATAACCTAAAAATCAAGAAATAAATTACTAGAATTATTGCCAATTTTTATGTGATCAATGGAGTACTAAATCATGAAATTTCATCAATAAAATATGTTAATTTTTACCATAATTCAGATCTGAATATTTGAATAAAATATTGGATTTTCTTACTCCAAAAGTGTTGTAAAATTCCTCAAAAGATAAGGAAATATATGTAGAAAAATCACAAATATTATTTAGGCTTGGAATAGCCTAATTTACCCTCTCACACAATCCTTAGTCCAATTGACACCCTCCAAAATCAAGTCTTCATCTTTATTCAAGCCTCCAAACCCTATGCTCAACCCTCAATCCATATTGCCACATCTGAAAAAGATGAAATGGTGTTCAAAACACTCTTAGAATAATAGTTCATCTCAATGGTAGCTCCTAGGTGAAGTTTCCCTAAGAAGAATGAGGGTTTTCATTCTCAATTTTAGCACCTTAAAGGTTTTCATCTTCAAACTGAACAAACAAATATTTTCATGCTCTAACCTGAAATTTTAATATAACATAGTCTAACCTTTCATATGAACTTTCCATCTCCTTTTATAATCTTTCCTCTAAGAGGGGCATTACACTTTTGGAGGGAAACTCAACTTTTAAAGAAAAGGTTAATTAAATTATAACCCTCACTTAAGGTCTTGGGTGCTCATGACCCTAAGAAGACCACAACTTAAGTGAAAGTTAGACAATAAAGTATTTTTTTTAATTTTACAATTAGAACAATATGTTTTTTCTTTTTTTAACTTCCCTTAGCCTTTATAAACAATGAAAAAATAGGCTAATGGTCTTCAAAAGATTCATGCCCAAAAGGGGGAATGACAAAATCAACATCCAATGGTTAAAAAAGTGGAAAAAAAGGACAATAGAAACATACACATTAGGCAAAAGTGTTGCACAAAGAGTTGAGTGACATTCCTTATAGAAATAGGTACATCACTCACACTTTTCACATAAAAATTAAGTCAAAAAGAAGTGAGGATAGATAAAATAATCTCTTTAGGTGAATTGGGAAAAGATATTGGAAAAAACACGTGCTAATAACACACAATTTAAACTAATAATAAATAAGTAAACAAATATTCTAAAATCATATAATTTAACCACTAGGGGCCATTTTTATTAGGTTTATATAGTAAGCAGCAATTGGTTAATATCATTTTTGTGGGAGGCATTGACTATACACATTTATAACATTGCATAACCTAAGTCTCTTCTCTTTTTAAAGCATGATACATTTTTGGTGTAATGGTAAATAAATTTACTCTTAAAAGAGATTAAAAGTTCAACTCTTACAGAAAAACAAGGGCTGCACAATGGCTAGTCCCTACCATATTTTTTTACAGGTAATTATGTGGAAGTGTTTAAGGTGGTATGAGATGTACTAGTTGAAGTAGTTTCAATAACAAAGAAGATGTATAATAAGGTGAAATGTTAATTGAATTCATGTTGTAAAATGGAACATAGAAATTTGAATGTTTTAAAGCAAAGTATAAGAAGAGCCATGATGTGGCTTTAGTATTGTGACTTAGAGGACTATTTAGAGTGAAATGGTTTGAGACTTGTTTAACAATGTTTAGAAGTAAGTTTGCCTCCATGTGTAGATGCATTAGAGAGTATAGTCCACATTATATTGAGTTTTAGGTATTCAAAATCCATGTGGCTTAGGTCAGAGTGATGACATGAGATATGAATTGCTTATTCACTATAACAGATTCTATGCATTAAAAAAGTGTAGTGGGTCCATTTATTGCAATTTTTGAGGGTTTTTAAAGATGATGTTTGAACTTGTATAATTTAGTATTGTTGTTATTTTAGAAAGTTAATTATAATGCGGTTCATTAATATCCACATAGCAAACAATTTGCACAAGCTAAGAATATGACATATGAAATGGCAAGGATAAAACTTGTGTTAACATTGGTCATTGTCTCTTTATGGTACGCTACCCATTTATATTTTTAAAAATAATTTTATATATATATATATATATATATATTTATATTTTTAAAAATAATTTTATATATATATATATATAAAATTGTATATGTATTATATGATTTATTATTAATTTTTGAATAAGTTATAAATATATAGATAATTTTATTAATCAACATTAATGAGGTTTCTTCCATGTCTATGTATATGCTTATCCAAGTTTATTAGATGAATATTTTTTGTCTAAAGACTGCCATGATAGCTAAATTTAACTTAACTCTACATTTGTATAAAGTTTAAAATTTAAATGTAGAAACTACAATCAAATGAAACATAATAGTTATTTGAGTCACTTCATAGATGTATTTGTACTTTCTCTCCAACTTACACAAAGTGTAACCTCAATCTCAACATTGGAATAATTTTGTTGTCAAAATGCAATCAACACGAGTAGTTATATTTTGATTGATAATTAGATTTTACATTTCTATTGTGGGAGTAGATTATATTTGATGGTCGTTATTGTAAAATACAATCATATTTTCCAAAATTTGAGTAAACTATTAAAAACTGTAAAATTACATATGTATACTTAGCATTTTATCCCCTTTCTCTTCCAATGTTCATTAGGTATATGTGAGCAAATTAAAGATCTTGGTGTGACATTAAGAAAAAAAATTAAATCTCTTGTATGTCGTTATACAAGGCTAAATATATTGGGTTAATTTTATTTCTTATTGATTTGACATTTTTATTGATTTAACTTAAATATTACATTATTATAAAAAATTTGGACTACATATATAATGTTTCAATTTATGATAAAAATTATTAGCTATTAAAAGTTTATCTTTACTAAATAATGAACAATGTTTTGTTTTAAAATATTCATATTCAAATAATTTTTTTATCAAATTACAATTTTTTAAAATAATAAACAAGGTTAATATTAGTTAATATCACTATATTAACATTAAATACATAATTAACAACTCTAATAAGTATGTCTCCCAATAAAATTGAGAGTTTTTACAAATAAACTAGACTATAAAACAATATTATTAAACGTCAAAAATTGCATAACACTTAAAAAAGTGGGCTAAATATCATTTTTCATTAGTCACATTTGTAAAATACACTCAACATTTTAATGAATACTCACAATTCATAATTAAGAGACACTTTAATGTTTTATCTATCTAACATCACAGGTCATTATAGCTACTATTCGGTAATCAAGATTGAACCAATATTAACTTGTGATCATTTCAATCTTTTCAAATGAATGCAATGAATAAAGATGAAATTTCATACCTGACCCTACTCATAAAAAAAATAGATAGAGGTGAAACATTTTAAATAGACCTTGATTTGAGATAATATTTATTTACAATCATTTTACATTAATTATATTTAATATTGATGAAGATTAGAGAAATATTCCTAAATAACATTCAAAGAATATGTCAATATTTAAATGGTTAATTTTATATAAAATCTTATTATTGTTAAAATTATACTATTATAAATTTTTTAATTAACTTAAAAATATATATATATATTTAAAAAATAAAATTATTAATACCCTGCTTTGACAAAGAGTAATAAAAAATATACATCTTATCTTTAAAAGATAATAAATTAAATACTCCTAAGAGTAACAAAGGCTATGTAGTGATTAGTCCTTGCCTTTAAATTGCAATTAGGGAATTAGAATAGACAAAAATAAAGATAATTTTAGATATTAAAAAAAATTGGAACTCACAGGGTAGACCTTGAAATTTATCCCATTTGTGTAGTTGAACTACCATAAATTCTATTGGTTAGGAATCAAGATTCGTGGAGAACATTTTCTTTATTGAAATCACTGAGTTATATTCATTGATCTTATTCAAATGGTATAAAACTAACTAATTATAATATATCATTGTTATTAATATATAATATGATAGGATATATTTATAATTACATCAAATTGTCATCCATCATATGTATGGCAATGTGTCCCATCCAATACACTAATAGTCACTACCAAGTCTTAATGCACTCAAATAATACCATAACATGTACAATATTAGTGATGGTAATATTAGTGATGGGCAAACCCAATTAGACATCCAACCATAATTTGTGTCCCTTGAACACTAGCCTTATACCTACAAAAAAACTATCTGGAGGGAGATTGACAAAATCTTCCATTTAAAGACTAGAGTTTATCAATGCCTTGAGGAATATTTTTATTATCATTAGCCTTTGAGATAGGATGAGAAAAGAATAGTTGATTTTAGTTGCACCACCTCACCTAGAATATGTAATTTATAAAATTAAAAAGACAGAGAGTTGAGAGCATCTAGTAACATAGATCAAGATGGTCATTATTGTGGTCATTATTTAAAATCCACCCACCATGAGATGCAATCATTATTATCATATTCATAATTGAAACCATAACATAACTACCAAAAAACCCCAAGGAGAATGAGCAATATGTAAGAGCAATCAGCATGGAATATAATATTGTTGAGGATTGCCTATAGAAGAACTCAATCAATACCACCCTATTAACATCTCTAATACTCCATATACTAAAAATTGTGGGGCAATTTAAAATATCGAAATGGGAGGGAAATGTGAGGGGTGTGTTTTCCTTTTGGCCTCCACTAACATTACAATTGCCCTAGAAAGTGTGGATAAAACCAAGCCAACCCTAATTCTCTGGAGTTGAGTAATGCCAATTTCTTTGCCTATGATTCTCTTAGAAAATGGCACAAAGATTGTGTCATATAAAGGCACCAAGATTACCATTGTGATGTATGAAATTGTTTCAAGAGAGGATGGTGTTATGTGGAAATTTTTTGTTATCTGAATGTCCATGTCATTCCCTTACTTCAAATAGAAAATGTCTATAACTGAGCAATAATATAGCTGGTGATGATTGTGCAGGGAAATATTGGGATGACCCTCAGGATGAGCTTTACCTTCTTCACCTAGGTCACCATACACAATATCTAATAACTCTCATTCTCCATACGTTCTATTGCTTCTATGATTTTTTATTGTATGAGAATCTATTCCATTTACACTAAATACCTAGTTTAATCAATCTTACTTAAACTAATTTGTAATAATTGTTTAAACACCAGTCCCCATTAAGTACCTAAATGGATTAGTATGAAGTTGAAGTTGGCAAGCATGATCTTAGATTTCATACAACATTTGATAACTCCTTGATCAAATAATTTGAACCTTGTCCCCGCTTAGTGTGAGTGCACAAGTATTTTATTAATTTTCAAAAAACCAAGTACATAAAGGTGCCTTTACTCCGTTAACCCTTTTACATTGCAAACATAGATTATATAGATTTTACCCATGATTGGTAAAACCAACTAATCCTATAACCAAATATTTATAGGAAAACAACCCATAAGGTAGTTCTAATTAATTAACACAAAACATAAAAATTACCTACAAACTAAAACTAACTTTATTTTATGGGGGTGTCTTTATTAAAAAGATGCATGCCCCATTAAAAATAATTATATATTAACCTACCAAAAAATTTAACCTAATGTTAAGACTTTGGAACAAGTCCTAACAAATCCCCCTATGATCCAAAGTCAGGTCTTTGGACACATACCAAGCATTTTTCTAAATTTTTCAAATTTGATTCTGTCAAGGGGTTTTGTGA
Source organism: Torreya grandis (assembly GCA_037957365.1). Lineage (NCBI taxonomy): Eukaryota > Viridiplantae > Streptophyta > Pinopsida > Cupressales > Taxaceae > Torreya > Torreya grandis. Next base: position 817,076 of record JARHVA010004829.1, on the reverse strand, counting down.
AGATGTCAGTTGTCTGATCGGTAGTTGGGAAATATATTGGATCAAGAGATTTATTTGCCACCAACATTCATAGATAATGGTATTTGACATCCATATGTTTTGTTTTGGCATGAAACACATGATTCTTAAACATCTTGATTGCACTTTGATTATCAATGTATAATTGTGTAGGAGCAAACTGAGAAACTTGAAGATCTTCAAGAATATGACGTAGGTAAACAATTTCTCTGGAAGCATCCCATGCTATAATATACTCTGATTCTACTGATGAATTTGCCATTGTATCCTACTTCTTACAATACTAAGCAATGGTAGCTGAACCCATATGCATAGTGTATCCTGTGGTTGACACTCTGTCATCCACACATCTGCCAAAATATGCATCACAATATCCAACAAGTTTGAAGTTCTTGTTGCCAAAGTATTCAAGGCCATATATTTTCATTCCCTGAAGGTAATGAAGTACTCATTTTTTTGCATGCCAATGAATTTCTCTAGGCTCATGCATAAACCTAGATAAAATTCCAACTGAAAATGAAATATTGGGCCTGGTAGTCATCAAGTATATCAAACCTCCCACCAATTGTCTGTATGTGGTGCCATCAAAAAAGGCACTACTATCATCCTTAGATAATTTCAAGTTAATTTCCATAAGAGTGAGGGCATGTTTGCAATCACTCATGCCAAACCTTTCTAATAACTCAAAAATATACTTAGTTTGTGAAATGAAAATACTATGCTCTTTCTGAGTTACCTCTATGCCTAGACAGTAGTGAAGAAGTTCAAGATATATCATCTCAAAGCCATCTTTTAATTCCTTCTTCATAGACATGTTATGGTTTTCATCATTACCTGTGATAAACAAGTCATCGACATAGAGAACAAGTATCACCATTTTCTTACCCTGCACTCAAAAATAGAGAGTATCATCATATTCACTGTGATGAAAACTAATGGATTTCAAGTATGATTCCATTTTCTCATACCAAGCCTTAGGTGTCTATTTGAGCCCATACAAAGCTTTTATCAATTTACACACTTTGATTTCGGTACCCACCTATTCAAAACCCTGAGGTTGTTTCATATATACTTCTTTTAAATCACCATTTAAAAAAGCACTTTTAACATCCAATTGATGTACTTTCCAACCATTTTTTGCTACTAAGGCAAGTACCATATAAATAGTGTGCCATTTGGCAGTTGATGCAAGTGTTTCCTCATAGTCAATACCTTCTTGTTGCGCATATCCTTTTGCAACAAGTCTTGCCTTATGTTTATCAATGGAGCCATCAAATTTATACTTATTCCTATAAACCCATTTACATCTGATGTGTTTAACATGTGGAGGAGGATCAACTAAAACCCATGTATTATTGCTAAGTATGGCATCATACTCACTTTTCATTGCCTGTTGCCAAACATGTTTAGTAGATGCCTCCTCAAAAGTAGATGGCTCAGAGGAAGAAGTAGTAACAACCATAGCATATTTTACCTATTTTTGAGAATTTTTGGGCCCTGTTAAACCAACTTCATCTACTTTCAAGTCAAAAAAAGTACTTTGAGCCCATTTTGGATACTTAGTCAAATTATTCAAATCAGGGACTCCAGAATTCTCATCATGTGCATCATTCGAAGGGGGACTTAGAGAATTTTCAACAATTTCTAAGTCATCAACCTATGAACTTGTAGATGAAGGAGAGGAAAGTGAATGAATTTGAGTCTCATACCATAACTTTGAAGAGTTATCCCCATTATTCAAACCCTTATCTCTTTTTTTATTTTTTCTCTAATCTATCAATTTGAGAATCAATCTCTATAGTGTTCATAATCCCAAACTCATCAAATATTACATCTCGACTCACTATGAATTTGCATGTATCCTATGCAAGCAAACAAAACCCCTTTTTATCGTCAGAATAACCAAGAAAGATGCATTTTTGACTTTATGGTTCCAACTTAGTTCTATGTTTAATAGGAACCAAAGCAAAATAAAGACATCCAAACACTTTCAAGTGTTTAAATTTTGGTTTAAACCCATACCATGCCTCATATGGAGTTTGTCCCAAAAGTGCAACTGTGGGGGACCTGTTTCTCAAATACACTGCAGTACCAATGTCTTCTAACCAAAACTTATCATCAAGTTGTTTATAGTGAAACATGGCATGTGTTATACCCTCTAAAGTTTTGTTTATCCATTCAGATACTCCATTTTGTTGTGGAGTATAAGCATTACTATATTGGTGATGAATGCCATGTTCTCGACAATAATCTAAAAATTCATTTGAGGTATACTCACCTCCATTATCTGAATGAAAAGTGACCAAATGTGAACCTATTTCTTTTTCAACTAAGTGTAACCAATCAACAAACTTAGCAAAAACTTCATATTTGTTTTTCATAAAAAATACCCAAGTCATCTGAGAAAAGTCATCAATAAACAAGATAAAGTATCTACACCCACCAATGGATGAATTTTTCATATCACATACATCACTATGAACTAATTTCAAACACCTATTAGCTTTCTAGGATGACTGTTTAGGAAATTTTTCTTGATTTTGTTTGCCCAAAACACATGACTCACAAAGAATACTATATTTTTGAAAAGTGGGCAACCCACTCACCATACCATATCTCTACAAATCCACTAAAGAGTGGATATTCAAATGTCCATAGCGGAGATGCCATAACCACTATGTAGACATAGTACCTATACCTATGTCAACAACTGTCGTAAGTTCTATAGTGGGAGGAAGCACTTTACAATGTAATCTAACAAAGTTTCCATCTTCATATCCTATATACATTGTTTCATAGTCATCTTTCATTGAATTGATGTAAATGAGCCCATTTTCAAGCATAATTTGATAACCTTTCTTTCGAATAGTTACCAAAGAAAGTAAGTGTTTCTTCAATGTCGGAACATACCAAACATCCTCCAAGTATTTTATAGACCCATTAGGAAGAAGAATCTGAATAGATCTAAGTCTTAGTGGTGTATGCATAGACTTATTTGCCAAGGAAACTAGAGAGAGAGAAGCTTCCTTGAAAGACCAAAATAAATCTCTCCTAAATGTCATGTGTTTGTTTGCTCCTATGTCTAAAACCCATACATTTGTGAGTTCATCTCTAGCCTCATATTAAATATAATCAATGTACCCCAAAGTAGTGAATGCAGATTCATGGGCAACATTATTGGACTCATCATAGTCATGATTGGCATACTGAGTAGAGTTAGACTTAGTCACTTTTTGTGGCCTCTGAATTTTATCAAAAGGAATCCTACATTATGAGGCAATGTGACCGAATTTTCCACATCTATGACATTGAATGTATGATCTACCTTAACATCTACCCCTATATGAGTTGTGACCATGTCCTCGATCACTTGTTTCATGTGAATGTGATTTGTTAGATTGTTGTTTACTTGAATGACCCCTACCTAAGTTTTGAGATATGCCTCCTCTATAACCTCGACCCCCTCTATAACTGTTTCCTTTATTATTTTGATGCCCAGATGAAGATGAACTAGGCTTTGACTCTAAAACATGGGCTTCTTCAGTTTTCTTGGATTTCTTAGGTAGAGAGAGCTCATGTTGGATGAGAAACTTAGACAACTTGTCAAAGGTGATGCCTGTGATCTAGTTAGAGATATGCAACATTTCAATAAAATTCCTATAAGACCCAGGTGGTCCTTTCAAAGCAGCAGTAACTATGAGGTCATCATCTAGTTTTCCAAACCCACCCTTAGTGTACTCAGTAGTGATATTTTTTAACTTAGACATATATTCTCCCATATCCCCATCTTCATCTAATGACAAAGTAAACAACTGCATATGAATATCTATCTTCTTATGCTTAGGTTTCTTATCATACATATCCGACAATGTTTTCCATGCAGTGTAACTATAAGGAGAATTTTCAATATGAACATAAGTATCATGAGTATAACAACATGTAATGAGAGCGAAGGCCTTAGAATCATGTAAATTGAATACATATAATTTATCATGTTCTGTTGGCAATGCGAGATTTTCATTCTTGATAATATCCCATAACTCATTAAAATTAGTGAAGCCTCCATCAATTGTTTTCAATCAAAATAATTAGAAATTGTTAATCTATCACCATCTGAAAGCAAGTTTTGAATTTTTGGCATCTTGAAATAAAAGCAAGTGCAATAGAGAAAAGTGAAACAAATATCACACTTACTGCACAAGACACTGCTTCTATGAGGTTTTTCACTTAACCTCCACATAGAGCAAAAAAGGAAAACAAGAATTTTTGATGGGTTTTGCACTTAACCTCACCAAAAATCAATTTATTACACCCTTATTTTAAAAAATTACTTCTTTATTCCACCAATTACACCCTTATATCACCACAATAATGTAAAAGAAATAGAATTTAATTCCCATTTTTCAATTTTTAAAACAACACTATACAATAAGTATGCTTTTCACAACTTTCAAGGCATACCAAAAGTAGATTTAAAATGGAATATTCCTTTTACAAAAATTATATTCTAAAGTAATTTCTTCCAAAAAGAAGGGATTTGAACCCTTGACTTCCTCTTTGCAAGCTTCTTACAAAATGACTTTAACCAATTGCTCTAAGAGCACTTTCAAAGTATAATACTCAGAAACTTATACTTATGCTAGATTTTGTCTATGAGGGAAAAAATTACATGTATGTAAATAAATCCAAGATTTTTCCCTTTTTAGCCTTCTCAGCCAAGCTTCTCATGTGGGACCCATTTAAGGCAAAAAAAATATATCCAAAACTTTAGAAACATAAAAAAATATTTGCCAGTTTAAACATGTGCCATTTTTTCTTGGGATGCCATGGCAGCTCCTGAAAGCACCTACTCTCACTCCCTATGGCCATACAAATCCATATAGGTAGTATAAATCTGATTTTTGGCTGAGTTTAGCAAATTTTTAAGGTATTTTTTGCTAGAAATGATTTTAAATTGCAGCCAGTGCATTGGAAGGCCATACCATTAACTGTATAAATAAAAAAAAATCCAAGATTTTCCTTTGAGGATTAAAAATAGGGGTTTTAACTAGATTAATAGTTATTTATGGATTCAAGAGGGTTGAGAATGAATGCAATCAACAATGGTAGACATGGATGAAAAATATAGAGGTTTTCAATATGCAAACAGGCCGTACAGGTTTATTTTTGCCCAAAATTAATGAATTTAATAACATTTAAATGCTAATAAATTCATTTTTAATCCTAGATGAGGAGTTTGAATACAACAAAATGAAGTATGAATGGCCAAAATAACCAGATGGTCATATAAGAGAAATACACAGGCTTAAATGCAAAAATATTAAAAAAAATTAAAATAATTTAATAATTTTTCAAACTTTTGACATTAATTTAAACCAATAAAATATTTGTTTGATTGGGCATACCTTATTTCATGCCATTTGATTTCTCATGAATTTAACTTTTCACCTTGCCTTCTTTCGAATTCACCAAGCCCCCAAAATTCACCATGCTGGACAAAACCAAGCTCTGATACCACTGATAACTCCTTGATCAAATAATTTGAACCTTGTCCCCGCTTAGGTGAATGCACAAGTATTTTATTAATTTTCAAAAAAACAAGTACATAAGGGTGCCTTTACTCTGTTAACCCTTTTACATTGCAAACATAGATTATATAGATTCATTCCATGATCAGTAAAACCAACTAATCCTCTAACCAACTATTTATGGGAGATCAACCCATAAGGTAGTTCTAATTAATTAACACAAAACATAAAAACTACCTAAAAACTAAAACTAACTTTATTTTATGGGGGTGTCTTTATTAAAAAGATGCATGCCTCATTAACAATAATTATATATTAACCTACCCAAAAATCTAACCTAATGTTAAGACTTTGGAACAAGTCCTAACAACATTTTTGGAGCAAGTGGATGTTTGAGTTTTTGCTTGTGAAAATTAACAAGCCACACCTGAAATATAGAACATGGAAATGAGGTTGTGCATATGCTAAATAGGTAGGTCTTTGTTAATTTCTTGAGATCATCTACCCAACTTTAAGTTTGGATTTGTAGACATCTAAAATTGGCCACAATTGGCTTTCGATCGGACTTCAGTCTGATTCCTACCAACCTTTACAAATCAAGCCTAGGAAACATTGAACACCCCAAATTTGCTTGCACATCATTCGTCAAAACTCATAATTATGTTGAGACATCCATAATTGGGGTATTCTATTGTATGCAATAATAACCTCTCACGTATTCATCCCTAATCACCTTTCGGCATAACAACTATCAATTTGGCCTATAGACCTATTAAGTGGGGCACTTACACACTTAATTAAATCTTAAAAGAGTTAAAAGGCTAATCAACATTAATTAATAAGTTAAACAAGATTAAATGCCTAGTTGAATTATCCATTTGAAATTAATGAATATCTAAAAATGAAAATTCCAAAAATTCAAAATATTTTAGCCTTTCATCATTTCCTTTATGAGTTGTCAAGATATTTAAAAATATCCTAAAATATCTAATTTGATAGCCATGCCTAGTAATTGCAAATCATAATTACTTGACAACTATTAACTCTATTGGAGTTAGTTTTAACTCACCTAAGTTTAGTTTGAAACCATTCCAAGCCTAAACTCAACCCTAACTCACCTTGAGTGAGAGTTAATTCTTAAAGCTATAAATATAAGGCTTTTCCTATTGATTTCATAAGTTATTAAGGTGCAAAGTTAATATGCACAAATGTCTTCAACAAGCTTGGATATTGTAGAGTTAACATGCAGGATTTGCTCCATAAAACTCATGCAAGTAGTGTTACAATGCCCAAATTTTAAGCCAAAAAATCACAATCCAAGGTGTCAAGGAGAAAAGGATCTAAGAAACCTCTATTTAGGAAGACTTCTTGATGCACAAGCTGAGTAAGCCATTCAACAAAGCCATTTGGAGCTCCCAAATAAGATAAAAGAGTTATGTCTTTTATGTTTTTATTGTGCTTTAATTTAGTTTTTGTTATCTAAGCTCTCCCTAGTGTCTAGGCTAGAGGTGTTAGGTATTCAGTGTGTTGATTTCATTGGTTTTATGAGACTAACACAAGACTAACCTCCACTCTATGTCAAATTCCTATTTCACATGTTGGCACGCGCGATGGGACCAAGAGCATCCCATACAAGTAAGGAGATTAATTTGTTACTCTTAGTTTTTATAATAGATGCTTAAAAATATTTAAAATTTAAGTTTTAACTTCATTTTTCACATATTTTTATTTTTTTAGCCACACATAGGTTACACAGAGACCAACGTCAATTCTCCTAGACCAACATCGATTTTCCCAAACTGACATCAATTCATTGAATCAACCACAGTCCATGTGTGAAAACCAAAGCATGATGGAAATGTGATTAACTAGGGTTTTCTTCATTATTTTTCATTTTTATGTTGTGTATAAGAGCCTAAATATTGTTTGTCTGACCATTTCTTTGTAGGATTTAGTGAGAATTATTGATTTTAAGCTCATTTTACTAATAGTTTTTTTGTGAAAACCATAGTTTTTTTCCTATGTTTTTGTAGGAGTCAATGTCAATACCTTTATGGATCGATTGATTTTGATCTTTGTGGATCGACATCGATCTTTGCATGGATTGATGTCAATCTCTTTGAGATAAAAAAATAGGAACTTGAGAGCTCATTCCTAAATATTATTTTCTCATTGGATTTTGGGCTTCTAAGAAGGCAAACCTGTAGGTCTTAAGGTGGAAAAAACAAAGTTTGAACATGGTTAAATCTTATACACTTTATTTTTGGTGTTTAAAATGAACTTAGTTCTTTTCATACCTTAGTTTTTTTTAAAGTTTTTTTCAATTTTTTCAAAAAACTAATGCCAAGGGGCTTAAACTTCACAACACACTTTGTTTTGGGGCACTAGAATGAACTCACACATTTAGTTACATACTCCTAAGAGTTGGTCATTTTATGCTTATTTTTTGAAAGTTTTTTGTTCTAGCAAACCGAATGATGCATGTATGTTCTCCCCCCATTCCCTTTAGGGGACTTGGATGACCAAAATTTCTCATTCTTTGCCTTTGTCTCTTTAGTCCAAAAATGTGAAAATAAATTCACTAAGGCCCTCCCCAAATCCATATGATTTGTGTGACCCCAAAATGACCTTAAATTATTTTCACTTATCTTTATTTTCATGCATCTTGGCTTGTGAGTGGGAGTTTATCACCTCCTCATGGGTTATTTAGGGAAATGTTGACCCAAGATTTCATCTCTCAACATTATTTCAACCCCACTCCATGGTGTGGTATATAAATTGAGTTGGTGAATCACTAGGATAGTAGATTGAGTGATTAAACTACCTTTGTTAGTGATTGCTACCCTAAAAATGTATAATCAACTCAGAAATTACACTACATTGATTAAAGAATGGATGTAGTGGTTGTGAAAAGGACAAGACCATTACATAACAAACCAGTTGAAGTGGATCTATTTGAAATGATTGCATCTCTAGTGTTAGCCACACTCAGGACCATCTAGAAATAAGTGAAAATTGATAGTTTAGAATAACCCCTCTTATTACAGACATATTGTTGATGTAGGGAAAGTAACCCAAAGATCCATGTCATAGTACAAACTCTTGAGAGAAGAGGGGGCCTAAAAACTCAACTTTTCATGCATTTTTACTTTTTAGATTAACAATTAAAATCCTTTTAAGAGTGAGTATATTGACAAAATTTGATAGTATTATGCAACCTTGTCAATTTTAGGATTTATGACATTACACTTAGGTGTTTGTGTCATTTTATTCTTTTTTTCATGGCCTTGAGTCTAAACTATTTATTTTTGTTTGTCTTACCAAGTCAAAAAATGAGTCTTGTTTATACATCACTCCTTTGTTTAAGAAGGCATTATGCCACCCATTTGACACCATACCTTTACCTTAATATTTTTAAAAATCTTGTGTACATGTGTCATTAGATTGAAAAGGGTGTCACTACATTGCCCCAATTCATTTCAAATCTTGTGCCTTTAAGTCTTGAAACAAACCATTGATCTCATTTTTTATAACATGATAATGTCATTACGCTACTCAAATTATTTCACAAACTTATTTGTATTGTGTCCAAATTCCAATTTCAAAACCAAATTTGTGTGTGCCTTTTGGATCTATACCTAGTGCCATTATGTAGTTCATTATTGTCTAGCTTGTCACTTGTTTAAAGAAACCTAGTTTTCTAAATTGAGTTTTTAATTAACCTTGTCAAGTTCAAATCCAAACATTGATTTATTTCTACATATGCCTCATGTAATTTTGGCCTAGACATCGATCTTTCTCTTTTGGGTTGTATAACTTAGGTTAATATTTATTCAATTTGAGAACTATTGTTTGTGCTTAGATTTGGAGAAGTAGTCTATCTCCATATGCCTAGATTTTCATGCCTTATACCAATTGACCAAGTTTATAAAGTTGAATGTCTATTTATGCCAAAGTGTTTCAAAGTTGTTAGAATAAATCTCTTACCTTATTTTGTTTAAATTCTAACTTTTGTGCCTTTTCCATAAGACCTAGCACATCCCTATTTTGAGCCTAGCTTTTGTACCTTCTCTGAAAGACCTAGCAACTTTTGTTTTCTTAGATTAGACTTGTTTAAAACACTTTGTACCTAGAGTTTGGCATTATAGTTTTTACTCATCCACTTGACCTTTTTATGTAAGACATTTGATGTTAGACATCTGATGTTAGACTATTTTGTACCAAGTTTTAGCATCAACCTTTTTGGAGATACAGCTCCACTTTTTGACCAAGTTAGACCAGGTTCAAACGATTTATCTTTTGGACATTATTTTTTAGAGTTTGTATAAATCTAGGATTTTTTGTGAAACATTCATCATTAATTTGAAAATGTCTCACTATACTCATAGCAAAGCCATATACAATTTAGGATATGATAATATGGTCACACAAAAAGACTTTATTCAAGACCTTTATGGTGGAGATGTAGTTTGTGAGATGGGTCCCTATCCTCCTTATAACACTTAATCTAGGGAACAAATCCAAGATACTTTAGCTCACTATTTGGTCAACATGCCTCTATACTTGAAGCAGGACCAAGAACAAATAGTGCAATACCTTGCTAACATACCATTGATTGTAGACCAAGCTCAACAATAATCATACTACATTATGATGCCTTTGATATATGATCCCTATTTATTTGATCATCACTCGCTTGCAAACAAGGACAAGGTTTTAATCAGAACCATAGAATTAGGGGCCAAGTTTCCAGTAGACTCCCCCATATAAATCTACCAAGTCTAGTGAGAGTGCCTTTAGTTATACCTTATAATCAAACCATTGAACAAGCCTCTTATATCAATCCTCAAGCACTCATAATAATGTCATACCAAAATCCATGTATGCTTGTCACAGGAAAGGGCCTCATGGAGGACCATTTTATACAAATGTAGACATAATATCAAACTTATTTTAACTTAGCACATAACTTCAATAACATGGCCATGTCAAATGCTCCTCTCATTGAGTTAAATCCTTCAATAGGAGTGTTAATTGAACTGATAGGCCAAGATAATTTGGGTATAGACCCATTCATGAAATCACTTCAGTTGGAGATATGTTTAATGCTCCAGCTATTGAATAAGTATCTACTACTTCTACATAGATGAATGTGCCAAACATAGTAGATAACATGCAAGTGTCATCCAATCTAGGACAAAGAGGTTTAAATGCACAAACAACTAGTCCACAACAAATGCCTTTAATAAACACCATGAGTAGTTTTCAATAGAAAAGAGCATGAACTTCTAACTTCTAATCGTAACAAGCTACCTCTAATCCTCAACTAGCTGCTTCATCAAGTATGCAATCACAAGGATTAATTAGTCAAGTTCAAACTAATGCTTTGCCTCAACAAAATGTGATGAATGTCACTCCACCTAAACAGGTGACAACTAACATTCCAAAATAATAAGAATAGTCTAATTTACTAATTCCATAGAAATTAAACATTCAACCACCTCAATAGGGGGCAACTAATGTTCCACCTCTTCAAGTAGTGACGAGTATACTTCTTTAGTCGTAGACCAACATGCCTTCACAAACATTGTATAATCAACAACATATGTCCATTAGTCAGTGACAAATGCCAAATATCCAACAAACATCTACTTCACAATAAGTGTTTGCATATCTAAGAGGTACTATTGTTTAATAAGTGCTAATTATGCAACACTTACCTTTTATTCTAAACATGCCATAAATTTAACTTTAGGGCCTTATTTCATAGTAAGTTCTCCTTATTTATCTAGGTATGACTAGTCGACAGCAATTCCCTATTCAACCTCAGTAGGTAAAGTACTTCAACCTAAGCATTATGCTTCCATCCTAACCATAATGCCCTCAAAACCAGGCTTATATACTGAATTTAAACTAGAATATCACACCACAATTCATGCAATTTCAAAAAATGCATCTTAATTTATGAATGCATTCCTAGTCACTTCCCTAACCAAACCAACATTCCATAACAAACCATGCCTCCATTATACCCTGGTCAAGGTAATCCACCTTTGACCACCCAGCCTTCACCTCAAGCCAATGTTCCATCTAGTTTCTTGGCATAGGAATTGCAATAAATGAAGAATGTAATTACCGCTATCCAAGCTGGAAAGTAAACCAAGAAGTTTAAGTTGGATGATGTGTGTTCCTACCCATTCAACATGGAGTATCTACAAATATCATTTTCTTCAAGGTATGAACCACCAAATTTTGACAAATACAAGGGTAAAGGAGACCCTACGGCCCATTTAACCAAATTCTTTGTTGCTTGTCAGCTAGTGGCTTATAGTGACATATACCTCCTAATTTTGTTTTTTTAGAGTCTAGTAGGAAAAGCTTTGGAATGGTTTCTAAAATTGTCGAATAACTCAATATCTAATTTTGATGACCTTTCAAACAATTTTGTGTAGCATTTCTCCTACAAATTTGAACATGGGATTTCATTGGTAGATTTGACTCAAGCTAAATAGTAAGTCATTGAAAGTTTCATAATCTATCTACAACTATGGAGAGCACTTGCCAACTACTTTACCCATAGCTTACCAGATGAATAATTAGTTGATATGTTTACCAAAAAATTACATAGTGAGATATCTTACCATTTGGAGCTATAGTGTGTGCACACTTTTAAGGAGATCATTGGCAAAGTTTTATTGATTGAAAAGGCCCTTATTAATAAAGGGATTATCAAGCTTACTTCATTAAATAAAAATCAAAACAAAAACCAAGGAAACAACCAAACTCAAACTCATAACCAAGTTTAAATGCAAGCATTGACACCAACCCACCAGTACTTATGAAAAATCCAACAAGTTTAACTGCAAAAGAATGTTGTTGGAAATGGAGTAATCAAGTTGTGACATATCCAAATGGTACAAACACCATCTACTTAACCAATGTTGTAAATTCAAAATAATCCTCACCAACAACCCATTCATCAAGTATAGCATTCGCACAGCCTAAACCAGCTCAACAAATGAAATAACCATTGCCTTTACAAACCTCTCCTCCAAGGATAAATGTGCCTACTCATCACATCTTTAATGACCTTGGTGATCCCATTGAAGTTGTATTTTTTAAGTTAGCCACTACTAATCTGATTAGTTGGTTGATTCCAAATCACTATTATAAGGGCATTCCTTATCCATATTAGTATAGATAAAATTAATTCTTTGAATACCATCAATTTAATGGGCATAATTTACATTATTATGTGCATATCAAGCACCTGATTAAAAATACATTGGAAAATAAAGAGATAACATTGGATAATAGAGTGTCTACATCTAATCAAAACTTAGGTATTTATCAAAACCCTTTTCCACAACATAATAACCAACAACAACAATAATAAAGATCGAAATAGTAATAACAACATAATCAACAACCGAGATAATAACAATAATATCAGTAGTAATAACAACAATGTCAACCAAATAGATGGAACTAAGGCTAGAATGATGCCAATATCCAACATACTTATCATGTAGTTACACATGGCTATAATAAGGTTCTAAGCCATATTGTGGGAGGTCGTGTTTCCACCATAACCATCAATCTAAGACCAAGTGCTAACTGAATATGATCATTGCTAACGAACTCTAATTAACCAACTTATGTCAGTGATCCTTTATTGACCTAGGACTGCATACAAGCATACCAAAAATTAGGGAGTACTACTTTTGGACCTTATACCGATAACTCATCCTTACCTTATGACCACATACAAGTACATCAAAAGTTGAGACTTATCCTATCTAGCCCCTCACCACCATCATTTACTAGTAACAACGGTCCTGTATCGAATCTTGAGTGTGCCATTACAACTCAAAGGTCAAAGATTACCATTCCTAGCCCATAACCATCTACCACCACACCCATCCAACCCACCATTCTAGCTGGGAACAAGTCATATACTGTTGTGTTATAAACAATGTTCAATATTATGGAACAACTTCAAAAGATGCCCACACAAATTTCCATTTTGGATTTTTTGTGCATGTCTACCATCCATAAAAACATCTTGACAGAGTTCCTTGGCCAATCTCAGATTCCAAATGATATATCGCTATACAAATTGCAAGCTTTGGTTGGACATCCAACCCTAGGCTAAAATTTAACCTTTGACCAAAGTGATATGTCATCTCTCAACCCTCTCCATATTAATCCATTATATGTCAAAATTGTCATAACATGATAAAAAGTGAAGTGTGTCCTCATAGATAATGGATCGGGCCTAAATATTATGTCATTGAAACTTATCAAGCATCTCAAATATACAACAGTTGATCTCCAACCAAAGATAATCACTATCAAGGCTTGTGACAATGAAGAGTGGGAATCACAAGGCACCATCAACTTTTTAGTTATCATTGGGCCTTTAACCCACAATACATTATATCATGTGTTAGACCTAGATTTTTCATACAATTTGCTCTTGGGTAGACCTTGGATACATGAAATTCATGCATTCCCTTCAACATTGCATTAGTGTCTCAAGTTATCTCATTCTGTCATGGAGGTCACCATTCATGGGGATTTGTAGCCCTATGAACATTGCAAGGATTTGGAGGTTGAGTACGAAAGCTTTAACTATGGATTTGGCCTAGATCTAGTGCCAAAAAAGGATAAGGGGAAAGAAATACTTGTTGATTTGCTATAGGCCAATTACATAGACCCAAATACCCTTGATTCATCTTCCCATATGCCACCTCCTGAAATATCCAATCATTTTACCATCACAACTAATGGCCTAAGAGAATATTTACCCATGATATATTACACATTTCCAAACTTCTATAGAACCCCAAGTCCTATGGAAGACCTAAAACCAAACCACCTTTCCTGGAATGGAAATCAAAGGCAAAAGATAAACTTCATAGTCCAACTCCTATCATTTTCACACTAGCCACTGGCCAAGAACAGGACCCACTTGAAAATGATGAACCATGGTTATACATTGACAAACTGGTTGATTATTACAAAAATGCCAAATGCCCCATTCTTAATAGGATCATGGAAAATAATTCCTATCAAGGAGGAGGCCTTGGGATAAATCAACAAGGAACACTTGAGCCAATCTCTATCACTCAGTACAAAAGATCCTATGGTCTTGAATTTAAACCACTTGGGGGTGACTCCATGTATATTATTTGTGTTCTACTACCAATGAATAGTGATGATGATGTCAAAACTAAAGTAAAGTCTGATCATAACCTTTAAAAAGACCTAGACAATACTAATCTATTTTACACCCATGGTATTTGTAACATTATCCCAATTAACTGACACAATCCACTTTTTCTATATCACCCTCAACTTATAGCTTGGGACCAATAAGAATCCACAGTGCTTGTAGACAAGTTTGAAAATGATGAGGCCTTTTGTGATTTTATAGGCCTAAGAGATAATGTTCTGTTGGGGGACCATAAACAAAGGCTCTCAATCAAACTAGATTTTGTAGCCTATTTTATAAAACGGGTGAACAGCCTTAGCCACAAACAAATAAATAAAACATTGAGGTCCTAAAGTGAAATCCTCTTTGAGGCACTTTTGGATCAAGGTAAAAGTAAAGAGAAAGGTCAATCTTCTGGTCAAAGCCTATTTTAGGTGCCATTAAATGGGGCTGTTCACCTTTCCCTAAATGAAATATAGGGGACCACCAATGATGAACTTGCTTATGGTCTAAGTTTAGTTTTGAAGAATAACATGCCTTTGATCAAATCACTCAAGAGTTTACAATAGTGTTTGTCACATGGCCATACTTACCATTGAGAGATTCTATTTTGTCTTACCTAGGGTAACTTGAAGAGCCAGTCTCAACATAGGACATTGTCATTGCAGGCCAATTCTAATCATTGCCAACCATTTTGGAAGATGGTTCAAATATCCTTGTAAAAGACACTATAGAAGTCAACATCAGAACTCTAGATGACCTGAAATGGATCGAATTAGGTGTGTCCCTCACTGAGAGGAAACATGACATATTTGCAACCCTTTTGAGGGAATTTGTTGAAATATTTGTTTGGGCATACTCCAACATGTCAGGTTTGGACCCTGGCTTAGTTGTACACCACCTTTTTGTACATCCTGATGCCAAACTCATGAAGTAAAAATTGTGCAAAATGCATCTTTGCATTTTTTTATTAATAAAGAAAGAGTTAAAAAATTCTTAGAAGTAAAATGTATTTGACTGATCAACTATTTAGAGTGGATCTCAAATGTTATGCCAATTAGTAAGAAGCTAGAAGGAATCAAAATCTACATTAATTTTAGAGAAATAAATAAGGCCTACCCTAAATATGACTTTCCTCTACCAAATATTGACATAATAGTTGACTCCATAACTGGGTATGAAATGCTTTCACTGATGGATGGATTTTCAGGATACAACCAGATCAGAATTGTGCTAGAAGACCAACATAAAACAATGTTCATCACTCCATGGGGAATGGTTTGTTATTAGGTTATACCATTTGGTTTCAAAAATGTTGGGGCCACATACCAAAGAGCCATGACCATTATATTTCATGATATGATGCATGGCATTATTGAAGACTACGTTGATGACATACTAGAAAAATCAAAAACCAAGGCTGATCATCTAGCAGCACTACAAAGAATATATAAGAGATTGCATGAATACAAAGTTAGACTCAATCTTAAAAAGTGTGTGTTTGGTTTTACTTCAAGAAAATTATTCAACTTCATCATCTCCTATCGAGGCATTGAAGTTGACCCTGTCAAAGTACAATCCATTACCAAGATGTCACCACCTTCTAATTTGAAGTAGCTCTACAGTTTTTAAGGCCAGATCCAGTCTATCAATTTATTCATTTCTTAGTTGGCTGATAAATGCCATCCATTTACACACTTACTAAATAAGGGTGTCACATTTCATTGGGATGAAGAATGCCAAAAATCCTTCTACCACCTCAAAGACTATCTTGCCAATCTACCTGTTTTATTGCCACCTATGCCAAGAAAGTCATTCTTACTATACTTGTCAACCATAGATAAAGCCCTCTAGGCACTTCTAGCTCAACATGATGATAATGTAAAAGAACATGCCATGTACTATCTAAGCAATACACTAATTGCATATGAACATAATTATATGCCCATTGAAAAAGTTTATCTAGCTATGGTCTTTACTAGTGCAAAAATTATGACATTACACATTAAACAACAAGATCGTAGTTATTTCAAAAGTAGATCCGCTCAAGTATCTACTATCTAAGACAACTTTACAAAGTTGCATGGCTAAATCGATCATGCCTCTGAGTGATTTTGAGATAGAATATGTCAACCAGAAGGCCATCAAGGGATAAGTACTTGCAAATTAGCTTGTTAAAGCTCCCCTTGTAAATACAAAACCTATAACTTTTTAGTTCCTAGATGAGTCCATTATGACCATCATTGAAACACCTCTTGAGGAATAAAACTAGAAGCTATATTTTGATAGATCATTCACATCACATGGATTGGGGGAAGGCCTATTGTTTATTACACCATAAGGGGATCTTATCCCTTAATCATTTTGTATCACTTTCCTTATACTAACAACATGGTTAAATACAAAGCACTCATTACAGGGCTTAGATAGGTAGTACAATGGAATATTCAACATCTCAAGGTTTATGGTGATTCTTAATTAATCATCAATCAGGTTACAGACCACTTTCAAACCAAGGATGACAAGTTGGTGTCATACAAAGCCATGATTGACACTCTCAAACAATAGATTGTCAATGTACAGATTGAACACATACCAAGGCCAAGTGATAGAATAACATATGCCATGGCCACCATTATCTCTTTGATTCATCATACCGACAAGGTGAAAGAATATTAATTCCTCATTGAAAATCTTCTAGCATCAGTTTATGAACCTTCAACCATCACAATGATTTATGATATTGTTGGTCCCATCTCCATATGGTGTTCAGACCTTTTTACCTATCTTCATGACCACATTATGCCACCAAACCTATCACACAAATAACAAAAGACCTTTACCCACCAAGCCTCATGATATACCTTACTTAGACCAACCCTTTACCATCATAGCTTTGATGGAACTCTGCTTCGTTGCTTAAATTCGATAGAATCAACATTAGAGTTACATGAAGTTTATGAAGGAGTATGTGGAGCCCACACAAGCAGGGCCATCCTAGCTAAAAAGGTCTTAGGTACTAGCTATTATTAGCTAACTATGGATGCAGATGCAGTTACTTAAATCAAAAGATGCAATAAATGTCAATAACATGCCAATCTAATTCATGCCCCAACCAAAACACTCAAACCAATGTTTACACCATGGCTATTTGCTACATGGGGCCTTGATCTCATTGGGAAGATTGAACCAACCTTGTTTAACAGTCATAAACACATCCTCACCGCTACCAAATATTTCACTAAGTGGGTTGAAGCTATACCCCTCACTTACGTGACTAGAAAATAAATTTTCAAATTCATCTTTAACCATCTCATCTGCCATTATGGTATCCCATCTGACATTATATATGATAATGGTAGATTGTTTAAGAACAAGGATGTGAAATCACTGTGTGTCGAGTATAACATTACTCAACATTTTTCTATTGCCTACTACCCTTAAGGTAATATCCAAGCAAAAGCATCCAATAAAACCATTGTCAACATCCTTAAAAATATTGTCAATGATGTTGGTCGTGATTGACACCTCCAAATATTCCACACCCTTTAGGCATACCACACTAATTACCATACCCCAACAAAATCCACTCCATATTTCCTAATTTATAGCATTGAAGCCATTTTTCTGTTGATGTCTTAAAATTGCGCTAGATCTTAATCAACAACAATGGGAAGTTTCAAGCTGTGGGATAATGTGGCTTGAAAACAACCTCCAAATTTTAAAGAAGTTGGTCTCTTCTTTTGTATTGGGTGTTGGGGAAAAGGGATAGGAGACTAAACAGAAACGCAAAATGCAGGAATTGAAACCTAACTATGGTGATGCACCTGAGAGTAATCCTAATCCTAACCCAGAGCACCATGAAACTATTATGTGATTCTGTTACATTTAAGAGTAGACAAGTGCATGATCAATGTAAAAGATTGGAATAACAAAAATAGAGGCTCACAACAGGGGAGTCTTTTTCTGAGATACAGGAATTGTCGACAAAGGCATAGTGTTCAATCTTCTTAATAGAATCTTCCAATCACATTAGAGGCATAGAAGTCATGCACATTTATGTAGAACTTTAGACTCCAGAAAATGGGACAAAATCAAATAACATTTCCAATCACAACACTAGAAAATCTACAGCATAAACTACTTTGCAAATGACACAGATTACATCAACAAGGGCATAGTGTTCAATTTTCTTATTGAATCTTCCAGTCATACAAAAGATGCAAAAACACACACAGTCATATAAACCTTTCAACTCAGGAAAATGTAACAAAAGTAAATGATATTATTGGTCAAAAACTCTGAAAGTCTAAAACTATGAGAATTCCCCCCTCTCTTTAGATTTTACAATTCTTCTTCTTTTATAGCTCCAGATAAGTAAATAAAAAATAATAATTTAAACTTTGGCACATTCAATGCTTTGAAAAGCCATGGTAGAGAAGAATGGCTGCCCTTAACTATGGCATGGCGATTCCTGACTAGTTCCTCTCTTCGCGCCTGAATTTTAAATTGCATCACCTATTGGGCCGCTCAATTGTCTATTTTTCCACCACTATTAGGAGACAAACAAACAGCATCTTCAATGCTTGCAAGCCCTAAAAAACCTACTCGGTGCACTGCTCCATCTACTCGAATTAACTCTCTTTGAATTTCCCTCCATTTTCATTGTAACAGGTAGACGGGTACTCTGTTCTGTTTGTAATGGGAGAGGACCCTTAGCCAATTTATGAAAAACTCTCCTTTAGGCATCAAAAAATGACATTTAGTGCTCTCTGTCAGGTTCATCAAAGACATGTGGCCCTCTCCCTTTCCTTGGCTATGCTATAGATTTATTTGGGACTCATAACAGGCTCTTATGGATGGCAACACCTAGCAGCTTCCGTGGATTTTGAAGTAACACCCGAGGCCCACCACAACCTTTATTCAGCAATGAAACTCGAGGATGATCCCGCAGAGGTTGACACATGGAAATCTCCACTGCTCTTGAGAAGATACGTGGCATCTTCCGCTTCTTCATCTAAAGGTACGTGGCACCTTCCACTGCCTTTTGGGGATGGGGTAGAAAGGGACCAGAGAGTGACACTTGGCAGCCTCCGTTGCTCTTAGCACTTAAGCAAAATGAAAGGATGCCTTTATACGTTGAACGAAATCATTGGACCAAAGTCTCCTGGATGATGACACGTGGTGGCTTGCGATTTTTCTCCAAAAAGGTATTTCAGGGCCTCCGCAACTACCACTTGGTGCTTTCTGCCTTCTCTACTACCTTATGTTGAAAGTATTTGAATGAAGTGCGGACGCCGATATGAGACGCAGATGCTGACACGTGATGTGTTCCGCTTAACTGCTACTGGGTATGTGGCACAGTCCGCAGTTCTTGAAGGTTACAAAAAGGGGACTCAGGGGATGCCAACTGTCGACTTTGTCTCCCGAAAAGTGACACTTGGCAGCATCCGCTTGAACTAATACTTGGGCAAAAATGAGACAAAGGAAACAAGAAGGGGAAAAAGACTTGCTCAGAGGGTGACACTTGGCAGCTTCCACTACATCTCAACACTTAGGCAAAACGAACCGGCCCTCTGCTTCAAAATTTTGCTGCTTCACCTGAAGAACCAAAATTGCAGTGCTCGACTGAAAATAATTGAATACGACGTAGAGTAGGAAATTACTCTACATTTTCCATTGAGGTCGAGTTACCTTCTTTTCACATTTCACTGAAACATGTTCTAGATGATGAAGATTATTGAGTAGGTCACCTAAAAGAGCTAGAGTTACTTAATGAGAAATGTATGACCATAATCAACAATCTTCAAGCATACTAGAACCAACTACATGGCCACTACAATCGGTAGGTCAAACACAAAGAATTTGAACTTGGTGATTTTGTTCTCAAACAAAACCAATAGAATACCATGGCTGAGAAGAAGCACAAGGGCAAGTTCATACCCAATTGGATAAGCCCCTACATCATTGTTGTAAATTATGGGTCAGGAGCATATAAGCTCACTATACCAGATAGAGATGAACTTGTTGAGCTGATGAACATTATACACCTCAAGCGTTACTTTGTTGAGAGACTTGAAAAATTGTCTATGAGGCCCATTTCAATTGTACCATATCATGATTTTCTTTGTACCATACCTTATACCATTCTACCATACCTTTCCTATCAACCATAGTTGTTTTAACCCTCCCTACCCAACCCCTTTTACATTGGTTCCATTCCATTGGTTCTTTGGGCACCTTCAACAAGAGGATTTAGATCAAGTTTCAATAATTGATTCAACATTCTAGACAATGATCATTTTTGGACCAGTATGACACTGGTTTAGCAGTTGCATCCTTCATTCCTTATTTTATTCCATTTTAGTACCATTGATTATAACACCTTTATCATGCCTTGAAGTA
Source organism: Torreya grandis (assembly GCA_037957365.1). Classification (NCBI taxonomy): domain Eukaryota; kingdom Viridiplantae; phylum Streptophyta; class Pinopsida; order Cupressales; family Taxaceae; genus Torreya; species Torreya grandis. Next base: position 795,908 of record JARHVA010004829.1, on the reverse strand, counting down.
CCACTTTACCATTCATATGTCGTACTGTGCCATTTGCCTACTTTGCCTAGTTTATGAATTAGCTACTACCTAGTCAGATTCCTTCACTATAAGGCAAAACTATAATGACTTGAGGTCCCATCCTGGGACTATGTAGGCAATTCTCAATTCTCATTAAAGTCAGCTCAGTCACCCTTTGCCACACTCTCATTGTTTTATGAGCAATTCAAGTTTGAACATTCTTGCCATTTTACGAGTCATACCATTTAGTATCTCATCATTCTCTGATTGAGTTGAGATACATATAAAATTATAAAAATATTTTAAAATAATCTAGAAAATTATAAATCATTAGTGCCCACTTCTTTGTTTTAAAGATTCTAGGAACCCTAGCTATTTCATAAGAAACCGCTTGTTATTTAGTTTCCCCATCCTTACTAGCCTAACATCCCATGCTCTCGTTGTTTTGTGAGGCCATTCCCATATTCTTCTAGAACACAATTATGTTTTTCTCCATCATCATTTTCTTATATCCCATTTCTTAGGAGAACTATATTTGACCTAAAGTTTATGTTGGACCTTGTGTCCATAAAACTATGCAGGCAATGTTTATTTTTCTAGTGCATCTAGAGTCAACTCGGCGAACCCCTTCCTTTTCTTCTATTCCCCCCCATCTTGTTTGTCTATTTCGTTGTCACCTATCATCAAGGGGCAATGTTCATCCTTTTGTTTACACTAGCATTATGATTAACCATTGTTTGTGTTTGTGTCATTTTTGCCCTCATTATTTTATTTTGTTCTTTCTTTTCTGTTTCTTGTTGTTTTATTTTCCTGTTTGTTTACCTATTTGTTTCTTTCTTGTTGTGCCTTAATTTAGTATACCTACATTCATTAGGTGATTCCTTGTGCATTATACTTGAGTCCATATATATTCATACATCAACATTATCATCATGTTTTTTTCATTGGTGTATTGTTCTCAAATTTTTATTAGATCATGTGTTAGTCCTTATGCATATTTTGACTACGTTCTCATGATGTTTTATATCATGATGCATACCATCATGTGTTATAGCAAAAATTAGCTCAAAAAGCTTTACAAATAATGTGGGCATGATACTTCTCCTTGGCACCTTAAAAATTATCAATTCACCCCAATCATATCTCACATACAAAGTAATCAAATCATGAAAGGATTTTAATCCTTGCTAGTTAGGACATGCATCTTCATACTAGCAGGTTGTCTAAATTTATCTTTCTCCTCTGTACTAGCTTACTCTTACTTTGTGACTTCGAATTTAGTATGTAAACCCCATTATCCAATTTGTCATCATACTCTCATCATTCAGTCAATGATTATAACCGCATCTAAGCAAATCATTATATCTCATCCCACTTGCAATGTCAATGATTCTAACAGTCTTTGGGTAAATCATTGTGTATCATCTCACTCGTAGAACCAATGATTATAACTGCCTATAGGTAAATCATTATCTTTTTTCTACCCAATCAAGACACATTTTCATTATGATAATGCTTATAACCATCTTTGGGCAAACCATTATCTCTATCTGCCCACTTGGGGCATGATTTTATTTTGCCAATGATTATAACCGCTTGTGGGCAAACCATTGTTTTCCCTTTCATGGTTATAACGGTCTTTGTGCAAATCATTTTCTTGTTACCCTAATCTTTTTGTCAATGATTATAACTACTTTTGGGCAAATCATTACCTTTTTTGACCCACCTATGCCAATGATTATAACCGCTTGTGGGCAAATCACCCTGTTTGTCTGCCCATCCGAGGTAGTTCCATATGCCACTAATTATAACTTCCCAATGGGTAAATTAGTTTTTTCCACCCCATTTTATCTTTTTGGTCCCACCGTTTTCTCCTTTTAAGGGACTGGTCACCAACCCTTTTTATCAACTACTCCCTCGAGGGGGCATCTATAATTTATCCATTGTTGTCGAAGTAGTAGGCATACAAGACCTTTTCATTCTTTGAGAAGACATTACTATGCCTATAGCTTGCAATGCTTTCTTAAACATGGGCAAATTGTAAACACCTAAAATTGATTACAACTAGCTTCTAACCAGACTTTAGATGGATTTCTACCAACCATTACAAATTAAGCATAAGAATCATTGAACGTCCCAAATTTACTTATGTATCATTCATCAAAACTCAAAATCATGTTAAGACATCCCTAATTGGGGTATTCTACTATAAGCAACAATAACCTTTCACAGATTCATCCCTAATCACCTTGCAACATAATAACTATCAATTTGACTTACGTACCTATTAAGTGGAGCACCTGCACACTTAATTAAATATTGAAAGAGCTAAAAGGCTAATCAAAATCAATCAACAAATTAAACAAGATTAAATGACTAGTTGAATTATCTATTTGAAATTAATAAACATCTAAAAATATAAATTTCAAAAATTCAAAATATGCTAACCTTTCATCATTGCCTTTATGAGTTGTCAAACTCTTTGAAAATATCCTAAAATATCTAATTTGAGAACCATACCTAGTAATTGTAAATCATAATTACTTGACAAGTATTAACTCTACTGGAGTTAGTTTTAACTCACCTAAGTTTAGTTTGAACCCATTCCAAGCCTAAACTCAACCCTAACTCACATTGGGTGAGAGTTAATTCCTAAGAATATAAATACAAGACCTTGCTTAATGAATTCATAAACTATTTTGGTACAAAGTTATTATGTATAAATATTTTCAACAAGTTTGGATATTGTAGAGTTATTATGCATGATCTACTCCATAGAACTCATACAAATAGTGTTACTATGCATAAATCTTAAGCTAAGCAATCACAAGCCAAAGTATGAAGGAGAGAAAGAGCCAAGCAATCTCCATTGATGAATACTTTTTAATGCACAAGTCGAGCAAGCCATTCAACAAAGCCATTTGGAGCTTCCAAAGAAGGCAAAAGAGTTATATCTTTTATGTTTTTGTTGTGCTTTCATTTAATTTTTGTTATCTAAGCTCTTCTTAGTGTCTAGGCTAGAGGTGTTAAGAATTTAATATGTTCCTTTCATTGGTTTTATGAGACTAATGCAAGAGTAACCTCTCCTTTATGTCAAATTCCTAGTTCACAGGATTAATAAACCAAACCCATCAAAGTCATTACTTTGTCCAACGTATTTTTGAAGCATCAATTCACACTAGATAGAGTCCAACAATATTTTTTTGAAAGTCCACTTTCTTTAATTAGCGAGTAGTTTGTGACATACATATAATTAATGAGGAGTAAATTATTGCTTGTATTTCACCCTATAAAATCTCCACCTAGAATGCAAACCCTGAATAGTTGGTAAAGTGAAACGTTTCATGTATGATGGAACCAAACCAAATAAAATGCATTCAAGTTTTTAAATACCAAATGGGATAATATTTAATGCCCATACTTTATTTCTAGCTCAATTAACAAATAGATAATATTATTTAAAGATATATTATTAGAATTACATTTAATTGTGAAAAATATTCTTAAATAACATAAAAATAATATATTAATATTTATTTAATAAATTTTATAATTATTAAAATTATATATATTTTTCAAAAATTGATTAGTTGAACAAAATCAATTAATTAAAAATTGATTCTCATAGTGAAGGCAAGGCTAATAAAAGATATACATCTTCATTTTTTTAAAGATTATTAAATTCTCCTACATTTGAACAACATTTTAAGAGAGGTGTCCCATGTTGGGGGCTATGACTTCTATAATTTTGGGTATTGGGGTCTCATACATTATGAAAATTGGAAAAACTGCATATAAAATATCTGCATCTTAAAATAAGGAGCAACTACAGTTTAAGAAGAAGTTTTAGAGGGGTAGGAAGCAACAAAACATTGAAGATTGACATGACTGCGCCTATTTTTTTGGTTGCCAACTATATATTGATATCCAATCAATTTATTTTTTTTTGTTTTCTTTTAATTTTTTTAAATAAAATACTCTTAATTTTTCTAAACAATGTATATTTATATAAATTTGAAAAATGTATGAATCAAAATTCATCTATAATTTATGAGTACCCCCTTAAAACAATTAGCTACTATCCCACAACATGGGACCATGCTGTAACCCCTGACACCCAAGTTGAAGTGGAACTTCTCCATAAAGTAAAAGGAAAAGGAAAGTCCTGTGACGCGTCTTTTACACGCTTACGCTTACCCTTACCCTTACCCTTACCCTGACGCGTCTTTTATTTATATATAACACCGGTTGCAATTGTAATAAATAATTCATACGGGCTGGGGGTTAGGTTTCTACATCGACATCGACTGCATATGAATCTGGTAAGCAATTCCTTCCGCACTGAAGGGTATAGAAATGAAGCAGGTAAAGCCTTTAAACATAGTTTTTTCATAAAGTCTCTTACAGTACTGTGTGTTAGGCCGTGCTGTAATTTTCTTTAGGGTTTCATGCAGATCTCCGATATTTGTTACCGTTTTTTTGTCGAATTAATTTGTGAATGTAAGCTCATGGGTTCCTGTCGTAGAAATTTGTTTTTGATGAAATGGAGTCGAGTCAGCGCTTTGTATTTCTTGACCACTCTCCTGGATCCTTTTGTGTACAAGGCATGCCATTCCATAGGAGAGGCGAGGCCAATTTTATACACCACTTGAACATTCGGGTGCAAATCAATAAGCTCATAGGATCCAACAATTAAGTTGTTGACGCTATGTTCCATGCCAAATTCCATAAGCCTCAGCCAGTTTGCTCGATAATACTCCCAAACAAAGGGCAAACCAGAAGATGTGATTTAAACAAAACCTCACACCCATGCTAGTCCTCATCGATGGACGATTCCCTCCATCTTCCTGACTTCATCCGTCCCAGCCCCATCACTGGGTGTACTCATAACTTCATAATTGAGAAAAGAAATATTATATTATATTGGATAATATATTTACAATGAACCACAACCAGAGGGATTGGGGTTTTCGGTAGCTTCCATCCTGCACCATAACTAGAATGCCAGCCAGCCATAGTAAAAGGCCCTGTTGCAAGAAATGCAACGCTGCCTCTTAAAACGCACGGAAACGGCAATGACGTTCTGAACAGCCATTTACCCGTTATGTAGGTGTTAGGCGTCGTTTTACTTGTCACGCAGCCGGAAACGCTGCACTGCAACAGCAGATGCGGCGGAAACTATAAACGATTAGAATCCGACTAGTTTCAGTTCCGGAGATTAGCTGTGTGCGGCACTGTCAGAGTCTCTGCAGCTCTACCCGCCCATCCCCGCAGAGTTGACTGAGGCAGCACAAGAAGAGACATTCTCCCTGACAGCACACGCATGGCAATGGCGCGCAGGTGTATTATCTGATTTACTTGTTCGGAAGGATGGATGGAGAGCATGCGGGGCCAAGATTGCCTAGTTCGAACCAGAAAGGTGGCTGAGGAAAGAGTGGTTTGTTAGGGAATCAGATTTTTAAGTTTACAGCATTCATTGGAGGACCTGAGCGGTATACGGGCAGATAAATTTATCTTCTGGCAATGAAGTTTCATGCTAAAAAGAGAAAAGGGCATGCTAAGAATAACAACAGCATGCTAAGGAAAACAACAGCATATTAAACAGTGTACTAATAAAAACAGGGCTTAGTGATAGTAAATTTAGATATGAAAACGTTGCCCTGTCCATTACCGTGATCCACGAGGCACTAAGAAAATGGCATGCTAAGAAAAACAATAACATGCTTAAAAAAAACAGCAGCATGCTTAAAAAAAAAGAACAACACTTCAATTTAATTTCATTGAATACGTCAACAGAATGATTCAATTGGTTTATTCGGGAATTGTGATTTCATCTTTCGGATGGGCGGGTGGCAGGAATTGAACCCACATCTTCTCCTTGGCAAGGAGAAATTTTACCATTCAACCATACGCGCATTTGACTCATTATTGGAGTATAAATATATACCCATATATTACCACTTACTTCTATGTAAGTATATTTTACTGGAATTATAGTATTATTATTTACTATACCAATAAGAAAGTAACTCCTGCCAAGATCACTTTCATTTAGTTCCTTGGCATTTATGGGAAATGCCATTGCGAACTATAATGCCCCTCCGGAGAGGGGAGGGGGGGCGAGTTTCAACTCAAAAGATCTTTAGAACATATCTACGATATGAAATAATTTAGAATACCTACTAAAAAGACCGATCCAATCCATAATGATATGCCCGAAAATAGCACATTTTTGCTACTTGACCAACCATTAGGAGAGGCAAGTGCGACAGGTACACCAATTACGAGGAGAAATGAAATTGCAATTACTGCAAACACAGATGATTGGAAAGCAATAGTCATGGTTGTGATCTTAAAAGCTTCCAACAGATTCAATAGACTATACCATCGGATCCCTATCCGGTCAAATTTTAATCAAATGCACCAATAAGGGTAATGTTTCTAAATGAATTTTAAATTTAATTGAATGCAATAACGAGTAATGTTTCTAAATGAATTTTAATGATTTTATAAATATAAATTATATATATACTAAAATCTGTTTCTTATGCGCAACCTCTCCCAATCCCGTTTCTCTTCACGTTTTTGTTTCCAGTCGCGGTTCTTCATTTCTCATTTCTTGCAACATAGGTAAAAGGGCTTGACAAAACACCCTGTGAGGGACATCTCCTAAAAACTATACAGATAACAACCATTCAAAAAAGCTGAGAAGATGAAGAGGTTGCATAATCATTATTTCAGTTAAAATTTAGGTTAAAGGTGATCGAATATTCTCTATCATTTTTATATGTTTCACTAGAGTACTTTCCCCTTTGTTAACATCCAGCTGTCTCTATGGCATAACACCTATTCTCACTGCTGCTCGATGAAACTAAAATCACATTCACGTATGAGATATCTGCAGCTTGCACTTTTTTCTTGTGAGTTGTAGGTGAACTTCCTGTTAAAGTAACTCAGAGCAGTAACTCATAGTTTCAGGTCTGTGAATTTAATTCTGGCAGTTTCCGGATGTTGCCTGATGGGATTATCTTTGTGCTTCATGTCTCCTATGTTTTCTCTTTTCAATATTTGGCATTTGCTCTTTACGGTGGTAACCAGAAGACATGGTTGGTGATAATTTTTAAAAGCAATGATGAAAATGATTTATTGAAGGACCGGCTCAGCAGAGCATGGGAAACTCCTTTGGTTAGCTTTAGCTATTTCCCTGCCCAAGACAGGATCCAGAGGAAGATAGAAATAAAGAAAAAGGTATCACCTTCTGTTGGTGGCTGGGATGACAAGCCGGATGATACTCCAGCTCTGCCATCTGCTGTAATTGCTCTGGTTGTCTAATGTCCTTTAGTCCTGGGGTTTGGTTGCCCAATGGGCTATATATTTTGTTGCATGATATACTATATCTGTTCTCTTTTGGAGTGTTATCCCATTCCACTAGTTTTATTTTTGTAAGTATGCTGATGTATACTTTTGTATTAAATTAATAGAAAACAATTTGAAAGAAAATATGATTTGTTGAGGGAGGGAGGCAGATTTAATTTCAATTTACATCAATGGGGGCAGGGGCTTCACGTATGTTGATATATAACTAATGGATTGTCTAACTAATTTGACAGGTAGTCAAGATTTTTTATTTTTGATGAGCACTGGTTCTTAATTTTGCTGTTCTGTATACTCTTGTATTAAATTAATAGAAAACAATTTAAAAAAAAAAATGATTTGTTGAGGGAGGGAGGCAGATTTAATTTCAATTTACATCAATGGGGGCAGGGGCTTCATGTATGTTGATATTTAACTAATGGATTGTCTAACTAATTTGACAGGTAGTCAAGATTTTTGATTTTTGATGAGCACTGGTTCTTAATTTTGCTTTTCAACTCTGTTTTTCAACCTGCAAGAGTTGAATTTGGTTACATCCTTGCCTTACTATAGTCACTGAAAGAGCATATGGAAGTTCTGCATCCTTAAATCTCAACTCCTTTAGCAGGTATTTCATCAGTTATTGTGGTTTGCACTAATTACTCATTCCATAAGTTAAACAAGAATGGGAGGAGGTAACAAAAAGCCAGAGGAGGGCGAGCATAGTGACAAAGGGCTCTTCTCAAATATTTTAGGAGGTATGCCTTCAGGATATCCTCCTTCAGGTTATCCTCCGTCAGGATATCCTCCTTCAGGATACCCACCTGCAGGATACGGACCTTCAGGATACCCTGGCACACAAGGTTATCCTCCACCTCAACATAATGCACCATATGGTTACCCTCCTCAACAGGGTGTACCACCACCAGGCTATCCTCCATATGGTGGCTATCCACCCCCAGGTCCCTCTGCAGGGCATCACCAGCCTGGTATGTTTCCTAACTACTACAGCTATATATTTTTATTTATATATTTGGTTCTTGAGATGAAGCATTTGGTTTTTGTTTCTTTTTGAAATACAAATAATTAGAAAACATGGTTAGTGAGGGGTTGTAAGAATCAAGGACAAAGACTTCAGATTTTCATGCGTACAACTGCTTATTGGAACAATGTATTTGCCTCTAGTTAAAATGGGTTGAGCATAAAATAAATAGTTGAAATTAACTAGTGGATGAATTTATTATAAATCCAGTCTAATTATGATATCATCCGGTCCCCATTGTAACTAGTGTGCAGTAGTACCACAATTGTGTATGATCCTTCTATGTTAATATAGTATCTAGTAATTGTGTTTTTTTGCTTTTTGGCATTCCGAAACTAGTGGCAACAAGGCCAATAAGTCTGATTGTATTAAAAAGAAATCATTTATATGTAAATGCTCGTCTCAACCATTGTGCTCTTGGAGCCCAGCAATTAAAATTTTACATATGTTGATGTTACAGTGATATATATTTCTGAACTGGACTTTCCGATGTTTTTTGGAATTCTGGATTTTCAGATTTTACCCTCCCTATGAATAAGGGTTTCTGAACTCGGTAATTATGATTTAAATATTAATTTATGTGTTCAAAATCCCAGAAATGTGATACTGATTGGAGCCATAGTTGAATCATGTGGTCTTTTTATTTTTAATATGGTATGGTGCAACCAAAAATGTTCTACACATCTAGATCCAATTCAAAGGACTGCCTAGAGAGCAAACTGACTTTTCCGTAGAAGGATCAGTTACACTGCTTGAAGTTTAAGGATAACTCAGATAGCTATCTAAGATAGCTTCTCTGTATGCCAAATTTTGCTTATAGGATTGGGGCAGTGGTGAAGTGGCCATGTAGTTTGCAGGTTAGGTTGCAAAAATAACAAAGCACTCAGCAATAGATATTTGGAATAATGTGCGCATGCCATGGAAATGAGATCATAGCTAGCAGGTTATCATAGGGAAGTCAAAAGTGTACAAAGTCAAATATAATGATTATCAATGATGTGAAACAAGTTTGGATGCCTAACAATGTTGCTCATAGGTGTGACTACCGTATGAGTCCTAAGCTGATCCCACAAAGAGGGCATGGAAAATTACTTCTAGCCTTGTAGACTTGCCTCAATTGAAAGAAAAAGGTGTATTTAACCAAATCCCTAAGTTATGGTCTTTACCAGTATCTTGCTAAACAAGTCGGTTAATGATTATGCAGTCAAACAAGTGATTTTTTAGCTAGGGTGAAGACTGGATATCTTGCATTTCAAGGCAGAAGCGACTACCTACCATAAAAGGGATTTATATGGGTTACAGTTGAAGCCTGTGCAATGAAAATGATCGCATGTAACCTGTCTCCGAGAGTAGCTCTCTTGCCTTTGAGAAGGTCTGCAACCATGACCACGAGTTATAAATATTATATTAAAGCACCATAAGAAAACATAGCTAATAATAGAAGCATTTGTTGCTAATAAGAACAAGATCAAGCTGATCCAGATCCAGGAACCTTTTTTATGAGTTCAAGACTCTTTTTTTGGGTCACATAGCAAGTGGGAGTACTGATTTGTGGAGCTAACATAGTAGTGGTCTAAATAATTTAGGTGATTTTCTGTGTTTTGGTATGCAGTCTCTTATTGGGATTTGAAACACAACGAACAATATTGGTCAGGTTCAGTAGTATTTTATTTTTATGTTTCAAGGCATTAAGCATTAGAAAGAATTTATTAGAGCTTGATGCACACTATGTACAAAGTTTTTGTGGACTCTTGGGTGGTTACTATACATTTATCTAGAAGCCAATATAAAATTCTTTGTAGATGGGTTTTCTTTTCAAGTAATTATCAATTATGGACTGCTGAAGCTTAAAGTCTCAAATAAGTAAAACAGTCTTTTCTTTATTCTTGGGGTGAAATTAATTCAGGACTTATTAGAAACTGTTCTTAATGGGAGTGCTTTTAATATCATTTGGTCAATTTGTCATTTTCAGGGCCTTCCTCAGGGCATGGAATGGGTGGAATGGGGGGTCTTCTCGCAGGAGGTGCAGCTGCAGCAGCAGCAGCTTATGGTGCTCACCAACTTGGTGGACATGGCAATCTCGGTGGGTATGGTGGACATGGCAGTTCTGGTGGGTATGGTGGGCATGGCGGTTACAAACCACATGGAAAGTTTGGGAAGCATGGAAAGCATGGCAAGTTTGGGAAACACGGAAAGTTTGGGAAACACGGAAAGGGGCATGGCATGTTCGGCCATGGAAAATTTAAGTGGAAATGATTGTTCTAATAAAACATGCGGTGGATTAGCAATTTAACGGATTTATTATGGTAAAACTTTGCATTAACAAAATAAAATATTTTCCTATTGATTTACTGTAATGGTGAAATTGACGTGTTGATCCATTGTAATGTAGGGGAGCTGCAGAAAACTTATTTGGGGGAATAGTTGAATTGTTTTGTAAATAATGAAAATTGAAATCGTATTTCTGAAAGTAGTTGCGTTGAGCACAAATCATATGTTTTTCGACTTGGACTTGAATGAATGCATGCTTGCCTTTTGTGTTATTTCTGTTTAATCTAGTTTTTTTGAAAGGTCTCACACTTCGTTTCTTTCGTTTACTTAATTTCATATTTTCTTTCAGACCTGGTGTAATAAAGATATGCGGAAGCACAGAAAGAGAGAAATGAATGTTAGGTTATGAGACGGCATGAAGAGAAATGAAAGAGATTATAAAAATAGGACAAGGACAAATCTATAGTCCACAAAAACACTTGAGGGCTTGTGAAATGGTTGTAATTGAATATTGAGAGGTGGTTGTTTATTTTTATTAGTGCTATCGAGTGCCAATCTAGTGGATGAAAGGATGTAGGAACCACCCATGGTAGAGTTTCATGAAGCACCAGTGCCACTCTTAAAAATTTGCCTAATCAGGAATGTCAAGGCATAGAGTGGTTGTATGAAATCAAGTTGATTGTTGGAAAGATGAAGTGTATACACATGATATTATTAAATTTTATCATTTATTGACGCTTTTTCTCTTGCAACACCCTCTTGATTTTTAAATTAAGAGTGCATGCTTTATAGTGTGCATCAGGGAAGGGGTGGGCAAACTATTGATGCTTTACGAGAGATGTGCTAACTATGTCAAGATCCATATTTTTCAACTATATCAACACAATTCGACATAGTATTTTTTGATTTTTGTCAATTTTCAAACTAAGCCGGCTCAGGTCAATGTAGTTTGAAAGTTATGGTAGACGTTTCACAACTACGTTGGTTTTGACCAACTTAGTTTGAGGTTAAACTATCATATTCTTAATTACATCTATGTTGATAACGTCAACTAAAACTTTGAGAAGGGTTAGAATCACGAACCATTATAAATACAAGTTACCGTTTCAATCCAATACAGAGGAACATTCATTTTTTCATTGTCATTGCTTACATTTTGTTTAAGTTTATATTTGGAGAAGTCATTGTGTAGATTGTCTTAGAAAGAAAAAAATTGTCTTGTGGAGTTTTGGAGGCAATAGTGGGAGTCCTTTATATATATATCATAGAGTTTGATTTAACTTTTATGATTTTTACAACCACAACAATCTTTTACGAAACACTATTTGATTAGGGGAAGATTGAAGCTCGGTAAGTATATTCTAACTTTAGCTCTTTCATTTGATACAACAATCTTTTACGAAACACTATTTAATTAAAGGGAAGATTGAAGCTCGGTAACTATATTCTAACCTTAGCTCTTTCATTTGATAGATTGTGGTTGTAAAATTCATAAAAGTTAAATGAAACTCTACGCTATATATATATATCGTAGAGTTTCATTTAACTTTTATGATTTTTACAACCACAATCTTTTACGAAACACTATTTGATTAAGGGGAAAGATTGAAGCTCGGTAAAGTATATTCTAACTTTAGCTCTTTCATTTGATAGATTGTTCATAATTATTAATGTGAATGAATCTATAATTTTTGTGAATCTCTTCTACATTTATACTAAATATATTTATAGGATTTTTTAAAGTAACATTTCTCACTTAGTGATTTAGACTCTCATTTGCTTACCTACCATGGTCCTTCACTTTTTTTTTAAACCAATCATTTTATTTGTGTTGCTAGCTTGATAGTACTAGATTAAATTAATTTCAATATTAAAAACCTAGTTTGGATTTATTTCATTATATTAATTGTCCATAGACCTTAACCCTCTTTATTAATGTGTCACAAGTGCTTGTCTTGTTAATTTTAACGGATCCATTTGGTCATATACCGATATATTAAGTGTTAATGGACTTTATTTGATTTACTTTCTTTGAGTTTGGATTTCTTAGATATGATAAGTGGTAGAGAATCCTAGCTCATTCCAATATTTTGGTGAGCTTGATGTGAACTAATCATTATTTTTTTTCTTTTAACAAACTATATTGGCATAGGTCAATACAATTTTCTACAAGATAACATTGACATAGGGTAAGCTAATCTAATTTTTGTGTTTTCAAGAAATTATATCGATGTAGGTGCATGAAGTTTTAAGTGTGTTTTCCAGCATGCTACATGGATGCAAGTTGATATAGTCTTACACTTAGTTGTATTATTTTCTTTAGTCTGCGTATTATATCGGCTAAGTTCGATCTAGTTTTATTTACCATGGTATTTTCTATCCAATTAATCAACCATGTTTGATATAATTTTGTTTATTCATTTTTTTCGTCAATTTTAGTAAGTTACTCGATTTAGTTTTGTATCTAGATTTTTAATCTTGTCAAAATTTATTTTACTCAAACAACTATCCCTTATTTGATTTAGTCTTAAATTCATTTTATCTCCTTGTTAAACTGTATTGGCCTTGATCGATATAGATCTATGTTTGCATATTTGTAACAAACTTTATTGACCATGTTTGATTTAGTTTATTTTAATTGTTTTTAGCTATACTTATATAGATTGTATCGATAACTTCCATATAGTTATGTATTGTGTAAACAACTACATTGGTATGTGTTAGTTTCATTTGTTTTCATTTTTCAACATAAGCAGGGCAAATAAACTTCTCATTTCAACAATCAATTAAACATTTTCTTTCACTGTTTATATCAAATTTCACTGAATGTTGTAAATTGATTTTCAACATTAATTTTTGACTTTTATTTTCTTTTTATTTTTCCTTAAAAACAATGTTTCAGTCATTTTAAAACTATTTCGAGACTGTCGCAAAGGGTTATGTGGTGCTTTGTTTACAATCTTAGTCTATTGTTTACAGATATCGTTGTGTGATGGACTTGCCCCAATATTCATAGCCATAATACAAAGTTAAACATGAATTTTTGTTTCCACATACTTCACACTTGAAACTGTGTTTGGTGTGTTGTGGAAATGATAGTTCCTCCACAATCATTCCTCTGAAATATTAGATCGACACTAACGGACAAATACATTTGAGACATTATAAATTAGTTACATATTTTTTGTACATCAACCTGATCTTTATTTTAAATAAATAGTTAGCAAAAATAATTAAATTTTTAATTTCTGTGTCATTATATTATGTATTGTAGATTGTATCGATGAGCGTCGATACACTTCTATGTTGTGTGTTTCAACTACATCAACAAACACCAATATAGTTGTTTGTGTGTAAATAGACTATATTGCCTAGGTTTGATATAGTTTTCTGAGTTTTCTTTTATCCATGTTTATCAAAGATTATTGCCCATGCCTAATACAATTTATTCATAGCATTGTTAATTTTTTTTTCGAATTTGACTACATTTACCAAACTCAATATAGTTTTATCTCCACCTTTGAATATGTGTAACTATGTCGACCACAATTGATACAATACATTTTATGATCACTATGTTCGTATAAGTCCTTTACCGACTACATCGACCAGGTTGATATACACTATGTTTTACATTTATGTGTATGCAACTACGTCGACCATGGTCGATATATTACATTTTATGATTATTATGTTCTTATAAATCATTTACCGACTACATCGACCTAGATCGATATAGTATGTGCATTACATCTCTGTGTAACTACATCGACCACGATGGAGACAGTACATACTCTGATCACTATTTCTACTTTTTTGTATTCTAAACTACATCGAACTGTTTGATACAATTTCAATTCCCTACTTTTACCGAGTTAGTTGATACAATTCATTTTTTCTGTAGTTTGTCCAACCCAATTCAATGTTTACTTCAACTCTCTATCATGCAATATATGTTTGACAATTCTGAACAAAGAACACAACATGATATGATGGATTTGACAAACTCTTATAAAGCTCCTAAATCTCATTTTAATATTATCAATAATCAAGATAAAAACAATATTCATGTAACTACTATAATAATTGATTATAATTCACTTTGTACCTCCCAACTTCGTGATCTTTTTAACTATCCTCCTCACATGCCCATGGTTGAAGATGAGAGAGAGTGATCTTGAATACATTTCGAAAATGATCATTTTCATTAATAAATCCCCTCAACATAGGGGCAATGATACTACAATTATTTATAACTTCGTGATGAGACTCAACTTAAGATGTCTCCCTACACTTACACATACCATTTCAACAAGATTTGGAGAAAGGCAGTATATGATTTTTTCTCTTCCTTCCTCTTCCACTATGCCATGTATAACCACTACTATGACGAGTATTTTTTCTAATGGGCCTACTCAAAGTGCTCATATTACTACTCACATTAATGCTATCACTAGTGAATCTCAATTCATTTTTCCCAGTCAACAAACTCTAAATACTAATCAAATCTTGTTCCAAGCCATGAATCAATTTTTGCAATTGTAAAGTTGTCCTCAACAACCTCAATGGGGAGTGCAAAATCTAAATGCCCTATCAACCCCACTTAAAGATGCACATGTTATTGTTATTTCTCAACTCCCACTTCTTAATAAAGTCATCAATCATTTTTAAAACAAACTATTAATCTCTCAAATTGCAAGTGTATATGTAGGTGGTATTACTCCTACCATTTACAATGGATCTATCGACCTTGCGTTACATTTGAAAACTTTTGGAAACCTTTATAAAGATTTGATTAAGCTAAATACCTTTGTTTCCATCAAATTTTTAGCCAAAATCTTTTCAAGTGCCGCCTTAGATTGGTACAATCAATTTAAGTCTCATACTATGTTTAATATAGAAGACTTAGTTAATGCCTTGGTTCAGAAATTCTAAATCAATGACCACCGTAAACATAATTTAGCCCATTTCATTAATTGCAAACAAGGAGAATCTCAAACTACCCAAACTTTTATTAAGCATTGGAATGCCTTATTTAACAAAGCTGAACACAACATGTTAGAAGATAACCTCTTCCATTTGTTCACTAATGCTCTTCATCCCAAACTTCAATATTGTGTTAAAACTTTCTCTCCAAAATCATTGAAAGCATTCTTTGATCAAGCTAAACATCAAGACTTCTTAATAAGACAATTCAAGCCTTTCCAACCTCCAACAGGTACTCACTTGTTTATGAAATATAAAAAGTGACATGTTACTTATGATGGCGTCATAAACACCTATGATTCTATCCACACCATCCATGTTATTCTTCCAGGTGGCTCAAATGATGCAACCCTTTCTCAACCATTCACGAATACTCCCTTCTAGCCTTCTCCTTCCACATCCTCCTACGTGAACAATGTGGATGTTCACCAACCTCTTTCCATGGCGGAAATCCAAAAACATAATCTTAAACCATCAACATGAGAACTTAACCCTAATCGCCCTAAAAAACACTGGTATGATCCACATAAATCATGTTGGTATCATGTAAGTTGGGGATACTCTCATGAAACCTATAGGCAATTTCATAACTTTGCTCTTGAATTTATCCTTTATTTCAATTTTGATCACAAAACTCTGATTCATGAAAGTTAATAAACATATGAAAAGGTGTTAGAGGTACAATCACTGAGATAGGGGTGAATCAGTGAGCCCAAATAATCCAACTTCAATTCTGATTTTTACAAAAACTTAATTAACTACCACAAGCATTCATGAAGCATAACAACATTCATAGCAATGAGTAAGAGAGACAATGCAAGATCAATCACATAACACAAGACATACACGAGAAGACCTCTTGAGGAATAAACCCCATTGGAACCTGCAATTGGACTATTGTCTTATAATAACAAGATCCAATTTAGACCAGCTGAAACTGATCAAACAATTACAATCCCTATTTAGTGAGACTCCAATCTCAGAAGGTGCTACCACACATGTCTAGCTGAGTTACAACAACAACCAGACCTTTTAGCAAGTATCTCCTTACAAGGAGGCTGCAACCACCTTAAATGTTGAGCTACCACAACAACACCTATGAACAAATCCACCTCTGAACTGATGTCAACAACACCTAATGATGGACCTCAACTTATCTCTCTTCACATTCGTTCACACTCAATCTGCAAGAGCACTATTCTTCCAAAAAAATTATGACCAACAAGTCATACAAATAGTCCTCAAGCTATTTTGGTTTTCAACTCATCCTCAGGGAAATCTACCCCTCCTTTGCTCCACAAAACACACACAAGCCTCTCTCCAATTGTTTCTTAGTCACACACACACAGTCTAGAACCCATCATATTTGGTTCCACTATTTATAGATCAATCTTGATAAACACTACCTTGGTTGGCCATTAGGCATGCCTTAGCCCTTAAGGCATCTCTCACACGAAGATACGACTCAATACAATCTTCATTGGTTGGCCATAGCATCTATAAGTCACCCTTAAGGACATACACCTTTTAATAAGGCCCTTGTAGCCCTTAAAGGTCTCATGTGAACCCATTCACTCCTCTATCACTCCCTTGAGCAAAACAAGAACACATGACCACTTTTAAATACATGGGTCCACTCCTTATGTCCCATTCAACATCCTCACATGATCTCAGTCAACTTAGCTCACCTCTGCATATGCTCAAACAACTCAAACACTGACCTTATACACACAATCACTATAAATTAACACACAATCAACTTCTTAAGCATTGTTCATACTCAAGATAGATTGATCACACCTTTAAAATCCACATAAAGCATCCTCATGGAGTCTAAAATACGCTCTAATAGCTAATTCATCTTGAGACATCAAAACAACATCAATACAAGTTCGAATATCTTTCTTGAGTCACTTGTAGAATAAGCACACACACACACACAGTCAAAAACTAGACTGAATATCTTTGACAATACTCACTTCCAAATCTTCAAATCAGGTTCATTAGATGTGCCATGGAGTTCTCTGCATATTTTCTTTTTATTGCACTAGTAAATTCATGTTCTATCAAAAGATATGGTCAAAATATAGAGCTCTAATTTTTTTTTGCGTTAAATTCAAATATTTGAATAACAACGGTCATAGTTAACCTTCAAACACAATGCTCAAATCTCATGGACTCTCAACTCAAGATCAATCTCACACTGTCGATCTTGTCTGAGCTTTAATGCATAGACCACCAAAGCTAAATGTTAAACATCTATTATGTTGACCTCATCTCATACAATCTGGGAACTTTGACTCAACACGCTCCAATGATCTCTGTGGATCAGTCAGGTCAATAAAAATCAATGCTTATCATATATCAATCTATATGAATGCCCACTCACCATTGGATCCTTATCTTGTACCTTTTTTTAGTTGTTAAACATCATGCACTTGTCCTCATCTTGTTGCCTCCTAACATCTTGGATTCATGCGCACCGTTGATCTTGCTCAAGCTTTAACACTTATCAAAAATGACTATGGGGACCCTGTCAATATGCCTGAGTAGTTATTTTTGCACCTCAACTTCTTTTGTGCTTCGATGTAGGATCTCAAATTTGGACCAGATGATCTCCTTCCATAGGAGAATCCAACCATGTGACACACTACTCTTAGAACTCTCACATTTTTGAGATATCACACCATTAAAGTGCCTTCTCAAAAGCTTCTGTCACAGAGCCAACCATGTCCAAACTTCCCTGAGAGGCTAACTTTGATCAACCATAACTTTTGTCGCACTTCAACAGATGATCTCAAATTTAGAACAAATCATCTATGTTCAAAATTGAACAAACCCATATGTCAGATTCTTTTGACACCTTCACACGTGCAAGATATAACATCATCAAAATGCTCACTTGGCTCTTTCTGCCACATTACAAAATTCGCTATGGGAAACATAGTAAAACTGCTTGGAAGCCCAAA
Organism: Torreya grandis; assembly: GCA_037957365.1. Classification (NCBI taxonomy): domain Eukaryota; kingdom Viridiplantae; phylum Streptophyta; class Pinopsida; order Cupressales; family Taxaceae; genus Torreya; species Torreya grandis. Next base: position 777,287 of record JARHVA010004829.1, on the reverse strand, counting down.
TTTGCATATGCATATCTTTTGATGTGCTACATTGCATGATCTAAAAATTAACGCACATAAACTAGGCCCAAAATTTAATAAACTCATATGATCACCTTCTCCTGAAACGTCCACACGTGCAAATGCTGACCTCATCAACATGCTTACTCAGTTCTTTTTGGCCAACTACAAATTTGACTATAGAAAAATAATGAATTATGACTGAGAAGCCAACTTTGCACCCTTATATCTTTAACTATGATTTGATGCATGACTTGAGATATGATGCAAAACAACTAGGGACTACAGTGATCACAACCATATGACCAACTCCCCTTGACTTCTTCCCATGTGGCAATGGTGACATCATCAAACTGCTAACTCAGATTTTCTACCACTGGACCCAAAGTGTCTAGATGAAAACTATGATCAATTAGATGAATTCCACTTGTGCACATAAGCTCTTCAATCATAAATAACATCATAGGGATCTCTTGCATATTCTCAAAGCACCATACTCATCCCTGATCCTCTCTAATCATGTCAATACTGAAGATCAACCAACCATACATAAAACACACAAGAATAAACACCTTGCACACTTTGTCAGTGTCACTTAGGCTATCAAAGCACTTCATCCACTTACCATAACATCTCCATGATAGCACCATGACATCATAATGACAACTCTCCAATAATATCCCCCTTTGTCATTGATATTGACACCCACCAATATAACAATATATAGCTCACATTTTCTCTCTTCAAAGCACTCCCACAACAAGAACTTTCTCCCCAACTAGAACTTTCTCCCCCTTTGACATAATGACAAAGAGGGCACAATCTGATCCTAAGGACCTAAAAATACTATCAAAATAGGGAAGGACCATCTTATAAAGATGATACAAACTCCCCCTTACCTTGAGCCAACCTCTTCTTGTCTTGACAACTTCCTCTTACTCCATGCCAACACTCTTCAACCAAGCACTGTAACCAATGAAGAAAGAAAACATAAAAACACAAAAAATCTTGATGGAACACATCAAGAAAAATTTGAGAAGGATTCCCATAAGAACTCTGAGCAATTGCACCTTCTGAGCATCTTCAATTTTTCACACACCATGACAAACCACCATGCAGGTGTACCGACCTTCTTTCTCAAAACACTTCCATGACCACCAACTCTACATCTGCACTATATAAAATAGGAAACATGACCTGAACCAACCTAAGAACATACCTTCAGATACTCATACCTTGCTCTTTTGAAGAAACTAAGCAAAAAACACTCTTCTTCAAACTAGGTCTGTTTAGCCTCCTTGTAGCCCTACTTGAAACTTACAGAGCCCATAATTTTTAGTAAACACATTTTCAGGGCCTAAAAATCCATATCTAGATCATTCTCATGTGCCCCCTTAAGCACATCAATTTGAAACAACAAGCTCATCCTCTGTAACATACTTCCTTCATAAATCAACTAGCCACTTAGCCCTTCATATTGACAAAAACATGAATAACTAGAGAACCACAAACCTCCAAATCTTTGTGAAGCTTTATTTGGACACCCATTTGGTCCATTCAACATATTAAGAAGTCTTAGACCTCAAATCATAAGGAAAACCACTTTTCTAGTAGAGCCCAAAACCTTAGAAACTCAAAGCAAATAGAGTCAACAAACCTCCTTTTGGTCAATGCACATCTCTAAAACTGATTGCACAATTGGAGATACCCATCACACACTTCTAGACCAAAAAATTGATCTTCCATACCTTTAGGAATCCATATATCCTATAACCCATTTTAGGCCTGCTTGCCCTTAAAAAAAAAATAGAGAAAATTGAGAGCACTCAAAAATCCTCAATTGACACATACATTCCTTCAGACCTCAAAAACCCCTGGGGCACACCACAAAGAAATGCACAGACCTTTATGAGCACCAAACATTTTTTGAAATTTGCATCAATCTCATTAAACTACCTTAAACCGCCCAATCTGACTTTGTACTACAACTCCTTTACAAACCTTTGAAATAGGCTCATGAACTTATTGCTCCCCCTTAATCAAAGACCTTCTATAATTGACATTATTATATTGAGCACACAAACTTGCTTCTCCACTAAAAGAAGTCTCTTAAGAAGCATAGATAAAGACACCTTCTATACCTCAATGCTCTAAAACAAAAACAAATCCTCATCTTCCATCTCTTCCTTGCTCATATGATATTTGTAGTTATTATTCTTTTTCTTCTTCTTCTTCGGCTTGGTAGAAACAACTTCCTCAACCACTACAATATTCTCCTTTTCTTATAGAATTATATTGACAAAACATGGAAACAACATAGATTCATTACATACCCTTTCATCTAAAGAATCTTCCTTGCAGCTTGGAACCTCATCATTAGGTACATACAATTGATGTTCTTTACATGATACAAGATCAACAATAATAGGATGTTCACTTGGATCCATACATACCTCATGATTGTCCTCAATCAATACCTTGGTCTTCTCTTTGAGTTTGATCTCTTTATTCTCAACATGAGCAGACAATGAGACCTCTTGGTACTCTTCAATTATTGGAGCATTCTCCACCATAGAAAAAAAATTACTTGGAACTACAATCTCATAATGACTCACACTTTTCACCTTTGTCTTCCATGTGTTAACTTTCCTTCTTTCTTGAACTCTAGGAGCCTGATTAAATCTACTCTGTCTTGTAGGCCTTTGCTTGCAGAACCTAACAATGTGACCTCTCTATTCACAACTGTAGCACACCATAGCTTTTGCAAGAAACATATCTTGCCTTACCTTATTTGGACAAAAATTTGTAGTGTGTCCTATGTCATGACAAACAAAATAACCTCCCCTTTTTGAAGAGGACTCACCTTGTCTAATCTTATGTGGACAATGGTTTGCAAAGTGTCCCACATCAAGACAATTAAATCACTTGATTCTTTTCACATGTTTTGACTGATGAACCCTATCATAGTCCCATAAAAATTCATTTCTAACAAGTCTCTTACACTCTCTAGCCCTATGACCAAATTGATCACATGTAAAACAATAGCCATTGAATCTTACATACCTCATGGCATTTGGCTCTCTAATCTCATTTGTATTTACTCTACCAACACCTTCATTCCTTGTCTGATGATTTGTCTTCAAAGTATGATTGTCCTAGTTCATATTAGTCTTCAACTTGTCTTGAGTTACAGTCTTTTGTTCTTCTTCATATCAAAGATCAGTTCTATCACTAGCATGCTTTTGACCACTTCAAATATTGTCTAGATCACATGAGCTCTTTTCAAATCTCACAAATGTCTTCATCTTACTAGCTATCTTTTCTATCTCAAATTTCAAAGATTTATTTTCAGAAACATACCTTGAACATTCATCTTCTTTAGCTTCTAGGCTTGTAGACATAATTTCCAATTAACAACTGAGATGCTTGATCATATCTTCCGGCTCCTTGGCATCTTCATTCAATCTTGCCTGTCAGACACTGAATTTCTTCTCATATTCCTTGAGATTAGATCTCATCTTCTTATTGATCTTCTTCTCAATCTTCATTTCTTCAAGAGCATTCATCAAAACAATTTCACAGTCCACCTCATTTTCATCATCCTTTGAATCACTCTGATTAGACTCCTGATGTGAACAACTTCCTTCCTCAACCATGAACAAGGCTTCATCTTTAGCAGGACCATTATCTTCATGATCATATTCTAAATCACTGTCTTCACTCTCATCTGATGAGTTGCAATCTTCTTTGGTGTAAAGACTCTTCTTGTTCTTGAAGGACCTTTTCTTGTTGTTATACTTTTTGAACCCTTTCTTCCTGTATGTATTCTTGTCATCATCTTGGCCTTCATCAGGTTCATCATCTTTCTTACTATGCTTATGAGGGCACTTCTGAGCAAAATGTCCTATCTCTCCATAGTTGAAACATTTGAAGGGTAGTTTACCCTTATACTTTCTTGAGTCAGTGTTTAATTTTCTAGTAAAAAAAGTAATTAGTTCATCATCATCAATGTTAGATATGTCATCTGTTAGGATTGTGGAGCTAAAAGCTTCACTGATGCAGACACGGAGGAGGTTGCAGGAGAGTTGCTGAGTGTCAGAGACACCGGCGTCGGTCAGGCCAACCGACGTCGGCAGGATAGGGCAGGAAGGCAACCGACGTCGGTCAGAGATCGGCCGGCGTCGGCGACCCCCAGGCGGACAGGGACCGGCGTCGGTCACCTGTGTGGTTCGGACTGCGTTTATTATGGGCAGTTAGCTAACGAACCAAGTGTTTGCATGATCAGGGCTAATTATAGACTGAGAGCTGCGGATCTAATTATTGTAATTAGATGTCTAATTATTGTTTGGATGAGATCTATATAATAGACTCATGGTTGTATTGGAAAAGTGTGCTAGGGAGTAAGAGAGCATAATTATAAGCTCCTTCTGTGTGTGAGGTAGAGCAATGGTGTGTTCCTCCTAGTGCCTCAGTACCAGGTGTGTTGGTGCTGGATTGGAGAGCCAGCTGGGTTCTTCAGGAGTGTAGGATATTGGTCACAGTTGCATGGCCTATATAGGAGATCTACATGGTAAGTAAGATCGTTGATCTGTAGGTGTATGTGTGTGCAAGGTCGAGGTTCACAGGTGAGCAGAACTGTTGTTTGATTTGCAGGTGTGCAAGGTCATATAGACAACAACACAACAGGGAGCAGTATCAGGCAGGATCTACTTGGAGTACAGGTGTGTACTCGAATAGAGCAAGAGGAAGGCAAGGGAGTTCCTTCCATAAGTATGGTCTGTTGAAGTGCAGGTTATTGCAGGTTCATGGGAGATCTACTTGAAGTACCTTGAGTACTTGTGGAGCACGTGGAGTGCTTGTGGAGTGCGTGGAGCACTTGTGTTGTGCGTGGAGCATGGGAGGTGAACACCAACTCTGTATTTGAGTTGGGTGTTGGGACCTGTGAGAGGGAGAGCTTTGGGGAGAAGAATTACTGTTCACTTGAGGTGTAGTGAGCCTCTGAAGAGGTGGTGGAGAAGAAGTGGCATCTTCTTTATTGTATTCTTTTCTGTATAAAGTGTTAATACAAGTTGTGTATTGTCTCTCATATGCTGTGTTATTCTGAATTCTAGTTACTTGGTGAATCTGGTTATTTCCGCATATTATAGTTGCTTGGTATTTGGTAATCAAATTGTGTGCTTTCGGTGTTTCGCATCCTAACAAGTGGTATCAGAGCATGTTTGTTGTTCTAGATTCCTGACATCATCCTCTTTAGATTTCTTACCTTGAAGCTTCCTCTTAGGCTCCATCTCAATCTTTAAAGTTGATTCCTTCTTTAGTGGTGTATCATCATTCTTCTTCATCTCATAGGCAGTAAGGGTGCCATGCAATTGATCCATCTTCAGTTGATTAAGGTCATGACTCTTTTCTATAACATATACTTTTGATTCAAAATTGGAGGATAGAGACCTTAATACCTTTTAAACAATAGTAGTCTCTTCAATATTCTCTCCAAGACCTCTGATGATATTCATAATCTCATCAACTCTCTACAAAAAAGATGCCATAGTATCTTCTTCATTCATCTTGAGACTTTCAAATTTCCTTATGTGAGTCTGTAACTTAGAAAGCTTAACCTTTGAATCTCCTTAAAAATAGTCTTCAATTTATCCCATATTTCCTTAGTAATTGTGTAATGAATTACTTTAGTGAACTCAGTTTCTGTATGTCAAATTTGAGAATGATTCTCATTCATCCTAGATCTCTCCTATACTTCATTACCATAAATTCAATAACACAGACATTGCACAGCATAGATAAATAGTAATCATGCACAATAATCTCCATATCTTATTATTACCTCAAAGTCAATAATATAATCCATAGATTTCTCTCTCCACCAGTTTAGGCTAAGCAATAAAAGTTCCTATTAAATAGACATAATAAATTAGTTTCACAACAACCACTTGGTTGTTGTGATCCCTTCAAAATAATGTGGATTACATAATTTGGTGCACACCAAATATTGTACATGCACATAACAATCCAATAAAATAAAACAACTCTTATTTTAAGCTTAACTCCTAAGTGAGTTTTAACACTCACTCCAATAGCCTCCCTTAAGTGCAAAATAAGAAGTAAGAAAAGAGAAATCAAAGAGACTGAGTCTCAACAACTAGGCCTGATTAGGTACTCATGTAAAAATCATAGTGAAATGCAAAGTGTCCCTATGGTAATCAATCCATTTTACCAGACTACATGGATGATGAATCACTATAACCACCAAGTCAAATAGGAACTGGTACTTTGTATGAGGTTAACTCTGTAAAAACACTGATCTCAAAATACGAGAAAAAAAGAGTCATCAAGGATGAAATGTATCACCGCAAGGTGCCCAAAAACTAGTAACAATAGCTAAAGTTAAGAGAGCAAAAAACATATGCTACAAGGTGCCTCAAGAAATCAAATAACTCAATACTCAAACATAAAGTTGAAGAGGTGCACTGAATGGAATGAAGGGCATTAAATACAAATGCACTCAATCAACTGCCTCCAAAAAAATGTGTACTAATAATGAGCACAACACCTAAAGAAATATATCCACACACCCCCACATAATGCTGAAATGGGTGTAGTGACTCAAAAAATCATCTAAATGAGTGGGCCAATCCCACTATGCAGACACTGAAATGTTGACACTAGGTTACACTAGACTAGCTACGCTCTAGAAGGAGAACAAGCTCCACCAAAACATTTGAAGGAAACTATCAACTATCAAATACATATATGAAATCTCTCAAGAATGATGTCCCTAGTGCTGATGGGATAGTCATGCAACTACAGAAGAAAGTGCTCAATCATGGAGCACACACATGAAGAAAAAATATCTCCATGAATCTTAGTGTGACTACAAACAAAAGCCCATCCTACAACAATATCACCAAGTGATGCAAGAAACTCCATAATGCAATCAATATGTGGAATACATCATCTATGCAATGAGAGATGTATGCTAAAAAAACACATCTTCCTAATCAAAGAGCTCAAAATAACAAAGAGCATCAACAGGAAGGAGGAACAATTTGTGATTGAAGAGGCTACATAGTAGAGGAATGAAGTTTGTAGTGGCCTCACCAATAATGCTTCTTACACCTCCAAGAACAATAAAAAATATACCCCAAATGAACATGAATGGTGGATGAAGATGCCTGCATATGTGTGGGTATAAAGTCCATGGTAGAAGAATGTGAGGTAACATCCAAAGTATTAGGTAGATCATGTATGACCACTAAAATCTCATGTTTCTCAGGCCTAAATGAAGGTGCAGAAGAGCCCATATGTAGCTCATAATCCTCATGAAGAGTGGAGTGAACAAAATATGGAGCTCTATCAACAGATCCTAATGAAGATGAAGCACCTGCATCATAACCAAGGTCATACTGATCAATCCACATAACATACTAAATAGGGTAGGCAATGCCCTATAAATGCTTCCCAATGCCTATAATTCTGGTAGTGTGACCCAAGGAATGAAGCATGCAAGAGCCAAATCTAGTGGTATGCTTCTCAAAAGAAGCATGCATATATGCAGGTGGAACTGAAGTGGGATGTGTAGAGTGTGCAACAACAATATGCACATAAGTATCATCTGTAATAAGAGAAGCAACATGAATAATGGGCTATTTAGAATCTGGTAAATTGTATTATTAAAGTGAATCAAGTGGATGCGTACCAGATTCAATAATACAACATGATGGCATACCAACTAGTTTCTTATGTAGAGAACATATGAGGGCATCATTTCCATGAATTAGGGAGTGCAAAAGAGAATTCTGCATCAAAAGTTTTTTGTTTGCTTCTTGAAGTACTAGGAAAGAGGCCATAGGACAATGGTTAATTAGGACGTGGTAGGGTACTATCAAGAGTCATACCAAAGTCAAAAATAGGAGCAACAACCACTATATCAGAATGTGCATTTGTAGGTGGAGGAACCTCATCTAAATGACCACCAGTAATAAGTGTCTCATCCTCAAAAATATGTCCTTACTAACAATCGAAAGGGGACAAGAACTAATAGGAGAAGATGAAGATGCCAAAGAGTCCTCATGCAAATCACCATCAGGATTAACATCCTCATAACTAGGAGAAGACGGTGCAAAAACACTATCACTAACAAAATAATCCTCATTCTGAGAGGAAGAAAAAGGGACTTATGGAGGTGAAGTGACCTCATCAAATAATTTATAAATAATGTCTTAGGCTTCCTTAGGTAATGTGGCATGCTCAATATGAGATTACAAACAATTTAAAACATGAAGATGAATGAATAAAAGTGCCTCTTTTTTCAATGACGCATGCCATACAATATCATCCTCATCTATAAAAATGAGAAAATCATAAATAAAAACTCTCCACAATCCCTTCATCTACAAGTGTAGCATTATTTTGGTTTTCTAGATGGTGTAGTTTGAAGATTTGAGTGGTTCAAACATACAAGAATCTATATTTGGAGGCATAAAAAACCAATGGTAATGAAAAATGGATAAAGAGGGATATCAGTTACCACCAAAAATACGTATGTAAGTACAACATGTGGCCAAAAATTACAATGCACACTCAAAATGGGACATCAATCACAACCAAAAATATGTCTGTAAATAAAAGGAGTACAAATTACATCAAAAAATGAATTTTTTTGTGAGGGGGTCTCATCCCCTGTGAGACCGGACCTTGCCTTTCATCTTCGACGAGAATTAAAAAAATGACAAAACAGAAAACAAACTTCTTTTACAATGACAATATTATTTTATATTAATTAAAAAACAATTAAAAAAATCTCCTCCAATAAAATAATTACCACCACTTTAGTAATTATCCCACGAAGTGATGTCTCCCACAATTTAAAATAGCCCCTCTACTTTAAAATTGCCTCCCACTTTTAATGAATCGGCCCCCACTTAATAAAAGGTTCACCACTTTGAAATAAAAAAAACATTTTTCTTGTTTTAATATTTCACCACCAAACAATAAAAACACCACTATTAATAAATTATTTATTAAAACAAACAAACTCTCAAATCATGATGAAGTTAAAAGAAGGTTTTTAAAAATAAAGGAAGGTCACAGACCGAGTAATGGGGGAATCATGTCGAGGTGGGCATCGATGCCTTGACTGGTGATGGGTGGCAGAGGATCAACAACTTGGAGGATTTGGTGCCGACAATTTTCAACTCACTGATCTGCTTCTTTGGGTGTGTACCATCAAGTGGTCGACAGTTGGCGATGAGAGGATTGCCACTGTTCAAATTGCAAACACAACCCATGCAAAAATAGAGTTCTAATACCCAAAATTGCCTTGACTAGTATTATCATTCAAATCTCTCTCCTTGTCTGGCTATCGTGAATATCAAGAAAAGCATTTTGGCACAGGTAATTGTGGCAAGATTAAAATGTATGCAATGAGCTCAAGTGGATCTAGAGATGTATAGATCTGCATGTATGCAACAGGCTGAGTACTACAACAAACAAGCACGTTGTTTAAATAGTTCTTGCTATTTTGAACTCCCATGGTTTTGAATGAATGAGCTTCTTGACTTTACAATGCATGCAACAAGCTGAGTACTACAACAAATATATGAAAATTGTGAAGTCAATGCTATTTAAAGAGGGATTCCTGAATATATTGATAGCTGAGTCACGAACTTTACAATGAGTCAATCGACATGTAAAAAGGCATCAATAATGAATAAAATAAATCTGAGACAACTTGTGGCCTTTATGGAAAGCACGAGGCATGATTAATGGAATGAGTTACAATTTGTGGGTTTTACAACAACCAAAGGTGACCAGATTTATAAAGTGAGCCATCGTGTATTTGAACGTAGCTGTGGAAATGGAAAGGGCTCTCTGAGACTTATATTGATGTTTTTAATTTACTTTGAGAGCGGGTTTGTCCATAAACTACGTCACAACTAAGATCACCATACACTATCAAACATGCATACCAATACTTGTAGAGATCAAAGGCCGTAGATTTACGATAATGAGGACATATATGTACAACTGGACGGTTTAAAAAATCAATGAATATTTAGATCATCTAACAATTCCACCAATGCATCCACCACCAATTTTCAAACACCGGTTCAAACTAGAGAATGACAACCTCGTATTCAATCTGAATTGACCAAATAGATGGTATGCCCTGAAATAATTTGTCAAAACATAGCATATGTGCTTAAAACAACACTAGGACGCTGAGTAATGGCTACATGGAACAACTCTGATACCATGTCAGAATTGAGAATGATTCTCATTCATCCCGGATCTCTCTTGCACTCCATTACCATAGCTTCAATCACACAGACATTGCACAACATAGATAAATAATAATCATGCACAATAATCTTCGTATCTCATTATTGCCTGAAATTCAATAATACAATCCATAGATTTTTCTCTCCACCAGTTTAAGATAAGCAATAAGAGTGCCTATTAAATAGGCATAATAATTTGGTTTCACAACAACCGCTTGGTTGTTATGATCCCCTCAAAATAGTCTGGATTGCATAAGTTGGTGCACACCAAATATTGTATGTGCGCACAACAATCCCAAAAAATAAAACAACTCCTATTTTAAGCTTAACTCCTTTGTGAGTTTTAATGCTCACTCCAACACTATAAGACCACAAGTGATGGCATTCACTACCTTAGAGTTGTTCTCAAATAGCTTCTTGTCTGCAACACTAGATGGAGGAATAGCAGGAGCAACATAACCTATCAGGAATCTAGAACATAAAGCTCTGATACCACTTTGTTAGGATTAGGAGCACAATTGATTACCTTGTATAAGCAACTAAACACCAAATTTAACCAGAAGTAATAAGTAACTAGAATCAGAAACAACACAGAATATGAGAGACAATACCCAATTGTATTAATACTCTTCCAAAAGAAATTACAATGAAGATGCCACAATCTTCCCACACCTCTAGGGCTCCCACACCTCTAGGGCATACAATAATTCTCTTCAAGAGTTCTCTCTCTCAACTACGGTCACAACAAACAACTCAAACACAGAGTTGTTGTTCACTTCCACCAGTCAGTAACAATACTACCAGTACACAAGTACTCAAAGTACTTCAAGTAGATCTTCCTTGAACTTGCAACAACCTACAAATCAAATGATCTTACTTACCATGTAGATCTAATCTGATCTTGCACAACCTGCAGATCAACCTGGTTTTGCACACCTGCAAACCTAGATCTTACAATCAGAAGGATCTCTTCCTTGTCCTTAATTACAATACAGCCCCATGAGTCTATTATATAGATCCCATGCAAACAATAATTAGACTTTTAATTACAATAATTAGAAATGTAGCTCAAGACTAAAATTAGTCTTTTACATGCAAACAATCGGTTTGTTAAACTAACTGTTCGTCAACTAGCAGTTCTGGAACTGCACAGGCGACCGACGTCAGTCCCTGTCTGTCTGGAGATGACCGATGTCGGCCGATCTCTGACCAATGCCAGTTGCTCTATACACGAGATATGACCGACATCGGTTGGCCTGCTGATGTCGATTGCTCTGCAACTTAACAACCTCTTCCGTTTGCATACCTGTGAAGCTTGTAGCTCCACAACCTAACAATCTTCCACTTGGAGATAAACATCTACCTCTGTACCTATACCTGTACATCATCTAATTTGTTTCCTGGCTTGTATCCCTCTTCAAGCTCAATCTTGAAGACCAACCACCACACATCCTGTAGTGCTCCGCATGTCATCCAAGTAACCTGCCACCTCTGAATCTACATACCCATGTAGAGAAGTCCTTGACCCTGCATAGCATGAATCCCTGCTGCTGGTCCCTCTTAGATACCTGAGAATCCACTGAACTGCTCTCCAATGCTTCTTTCCTGGATTGGCTACAAACTTGCTGACAACACCCACTACTGGGGCAAAAATAGGTCTAGTACACATGTACTTAACCTCATCATGTGAATTGGGACACAATTCTGTGAACTGTCCATCCATAGGTGTGCTAACTGGTTCTGCATCTTGCATATCAAACCTCGCCACTACCTTATTCACACAATCATCTAGAGACAAAATCAACTTGTGACCTTCCATGTCTCTAGAAAAACTCATGCCAAAGAATTTCGCTCCTCCTAAATCCTTCCTAAAATACCACTAAACTAACTTTACCTTTAGCTCAGCAAAACCCTGCATGTGTGAACCCACTACATACAGTAACAGGATAATGTTGCAATCATCATCCAACTTGGTAAAGTAAACATAATGATTATATTGACACTGACTAAAGCCATGTTTTGTCATACACCTGTCAAACCTGTACCACTGTCCTGGAGCTTCTTCAAGACCATATGACCTGGCCTTCTGTCTTACGTGTCCAGTGCTTTTATCCCGACTGAAAACTCTACCAAATCTCCCATTTGGTTCTCATTCAAGGAATCAAATTCCTCATTCATGCCATGCTCCCACTGTTTCTTGGATTCTACCTGCTCTGCTTCTTTAAAACTTCCTGATTCTTGACTATCAGTGAGCAACAAATAGTCTAAAAAAGGGGAATAATGAATTTGAGGCTTACTTACCCTTTCAATCCTCCACATGAGCGTTTGAGACTTCTTGACAGCTTGCTGTCCACCTAAAATTTATTTCCTGATCGACCCTGGTCTGTACCCGATCGATGTCGAATCCACCTGATCACCGACGCCAGTTCCTTGACCGATATCGGTGTCCACTTGGTTACCGACGTCGGTTCCCTGATCAACGTCGATCGCCACCTGCCCGACACCACCAACTCTGGTCTACACATGACCAGCGTTGGTACCTGCCTGTTCGACGTCGATTCCACCTGACCGATGTTGGTAACTGTGTTTTCCTGTGAGTGATGACTTTTTACCTGCGAGCTCACTTTGGATCAAAACCCTGTCCAAACTACCCTACTAAGAGTTATTCAGTCCCCTCAGTTGATCTCTGTCCATCATCTCCTCTAATAAAACCAAGGCTTTTCAGTTCTTAAGTTTGTCAAAGACATCTGACTTTCTCTTAAGAACATGCATTCCCTTCTCACTCATGTGACCAAGCCTAAAGAGTCACATCTTTTCAACAGAAGGAGAATCAATTATACAAGTAGATAGATAAAAAATACCTACTTTCTTACCACATGCTAATTCAAGTGCATCCACTGTGAGAATTATTATGTATCTCTCATCACCCAACTTTTTTGAAGAAATTAACCTCATCTTCAAGACTGGGACCTGCATGACCTTCTTCAACACCCATGTGTTGGCCGTCTGCAATTTTAGTCGCACTTCCCCTTTACCAATACTTTGACAAGGCTCACCAACCCCTAAATAAAATTTTCCAAAGTCTCCATGGACCTTAACATGGAAAAATACTCTATTTGGGGCTGCATGAAAAGAGGCAACAAAATCTATAAACCAAGATTCTACTTTATCCAAAGAACATACAAGAGCATCCTGTGCAACAATACCTGCAACATCTGCTTCTTCATTTCCTTCATGCTGATCTTCTACCAACCGACAATCTTTCTTTACCTGCTCTTTCTTTCCATAACTCCATAATTGATCATTCTTGCTTTTGAATTCCTCCATTCTTAGCTTACTTTTTTCTGCCATTGCTATACTCCTCAATCAGAAACCCCTGAGAATGACCTGTAATCAAACACAAACTTGCTCCCTGCAACCTTGCTCTGATACCACTTGTCAGAAATCTAGAGCATAAAGCTCTGATACCACTTTGTTAGGATTAGGAGCACAATTGATTACCTTGTATAAGCAACGAAACACAGAATTTAACCAGAAGTAATAAGTAACTAAAAATCAGAAACAACACAGAATATGAGAGACAATACCCAGTTGTATTAATAATCTTCCAAAAGAAATTATAATGAAGATGCCACAATCTTCCCACACCTCTAAGGCTCCCACACCTCTAGGGCATACAATAATTCTCTTCAAGAGTTCTCTCTCTCAACTACGGTCACAACAAAGAACTCAAACATAGAGTTGTTCACCTCCACCAGTCAGTAACAATACTGCCAGTACACAAGTACTCAAAGTACTTCAAGTAGATCTCCCTTTAACTTGCAACAACCTGTAAATCAAATGATCTTACTTACCATGTAGATCTAACCTGATCTTGCACAACCTGCAGATCAACCTAGTTTTGCACACCTGCAAACCTAGATCTTACAATCAGAAGGATCTCTTCCTTGTTCGTAATTACAATACAGCCCCATGAGTCTATTATATAGATCCCATGCAAACAATAATTAGACTTCTAATTACAATAATTAGAAACGCAACTCAAGACTAAAATTAGTCTTTTACATGCAAACAACCGGTTCGTTAAACTAACTGTTCGTCAACTAGCAGTTCTGGAACCGCACAGGTGACCGACGTCGGTCTCTATCTATCTAGAGATGACTGACATTGGCCAATCTCTAACTGATGTTGATTGATCTGTACACTGGATATGACTGACGTCGATTGGCCTGTCGATGTCGGTTGCTCTGCAACTCAGCAACCTCCTCTGTTTGCATACCTGTGAAGATTTTAGCTCCACAACCTAACATAACCATCCAAAATTGATTGCCATACATTAAATCCTAGGGATATAATGTAGGTCTTCATCTTAGCACTCCAAAATGCATAATTATATCCATTGAACATTAGTTCTTGCTTAGTAGAGAAACCTACTTGCACATTCTGACTAGCCATTGTAACTTGGATCACCTTCAAGCTGTCAAGCTTTTAACAAAGGACCTCGATCTAATACCAATTGTTAGAGGTATAATCACTGAGATGTGGGGGGGGGTGAATCAGTGAGCCCAAATAATCCAATTTCAATTATGATCTTTATAAAAACTTAATCAGTTACCACAACCATTCATGAAACATAAACAACATTCATAACAATGAGTAAGAGAGACAATGCAATATCAATCACACAACACAAGACATATGTGGGAAATCCTCTTGGGAAATAAAACCCATTGGAACCTAAAATTAGACTACTATATTATAATAACAAGATCTAATTTAGACCAACTGCAACTCATTAAGGAACCACAATCCCTATTTAGTTTGACTCTAATCCCATAAGGTGCTACCACACTTGTCTAGGTGAGCTTCAACAACAACCATACCTTTTAGCAAGTATCACCTTGTAAGGAGGTTACAACCACCTTATATGATGAGCTACCACAACAACACCTATGAACAAATCCACCTCTGAACTGATGTCAACAACACCTGATGATGGACCTCAGCTTATCTCTCTTCACCTTCACTCACACTCAATCTACAAGAGCACTATTCTCCCAATATAATTATGATTAATAAGTCATACAAATAGTCCTCAAATTTATCTGATCTTCAACTCATTCTTAGGGCACTCTACCTCTCCTTTTATCCATAAAACACACACAAGCCTCTCTCCAATTACTTCTTAGTCTCACACACACAACCTAAAACCCATCATATTTGGTTCTACTATTTATAAAGCAATCTTGATAAACACTACCTTGGTCATCCATTAGGCATGCCTTAGCCCTTAAAGCATCTTCACATGAAGACACAAATTAATACAATCTTCTTTGGTTGGCCACAACACTATGGCTCACCCTTAAGGAACTACACTTTTTAATAAGGCCTTTGTAGCCCTTACAAGTCTCCTGTGAACCCATTCACTCCTTTAACACTCCCTCAAGAAAAAAAAGAACATGAGACCACTTTCAAATACATGGGTCCATGCCTTATGTCCCCTTTGACATCCTCAAATGATCTCAGTCAACTTAGCTCACCTCTGCGTATGCTCAAACAACTCAAACATTGACCTTATACACACAATCAACATGAATGAACACACACTCAACTTATTAGGCATTATTCATACTCAAGATAAATTGATCACACCTCCAAAATCCACATAGAGCATCCTCATGGAGTCTACAACATGCTCCAATAAATAATTCATCGTGAGACATCGAAATAACATCAATACAAGCTCAAATATCCTTCTCGGGTCACTTGCAGAATAAGAAAAAATACATAGTTAAATTCTAGGCTCAATATCTTTGACTGTACTCACTTCTAGATCTTCAAATCAATTTCATTGGATGCGCCATGGAGTCCTCTACATATTTTCTTTTTACTTCACTAACAAATTCATCTTCTATCAAAAGATATGGTCAAAATATAGAGCTCTGGGTTTTTCTATGTTAAATTCAAATATTTGAATATCAGTGGACACAATTAACCTTCAAACACAATACTCAAATCTCATGGATTCTCAGCTCAGGGTCAATCTCGTATCATCAATTTTGTTTGAGCTTTAACACATAGACCACCAAAGCCAAATGTTAAACATCTATTATGTTGACCTCATCTAGTGCAATCTGGGAACTTTGACTCAATGCACTCTATCAATCTCTGTGGATCAATCAAGGCAATAACAATCAATGCTCATCATAGATCAATATGTAAAAACACCTACTCATCATTGGATCACTATCCTATACCTTTTCTTAGTCGTTAAACATCATGCACCTATCCTCATCTTGCTACCTCCTAACATCTTGGATCCACATGCACCATTGATCTTGCTCAAGATTTAATACTTTAAAAAATGACTAAGTATGGGGAACCTATCAATATGCCTGAGTAACCATTTTTGTACCTCAATAACTTCTGTGATTTGATGCAGGATCTCAAATTTGGACCATATGATCTCCTTCCACAGGAGAATCTAACCATGTGACACACTACTCATATAACTCTCGTACGTGTGAGATATAATTCCATTAAAGTGCCTTCTCAAAAACTTCTATCATAGAGCCAACCATGTCCAAACTTGTCTGAAAGGCCAACTTTGATCAACCATAACTTTTACCATGCTTCAGTGGATGATCTCAAATCTAGAACAAATCATGTATGCTCAAAACTTAACAAACCCATATGATCATATTCTCTTGGCACCTTCATACGTGTAAGATATAACATCATCAAAATGCTCACTCGACTCTTTATACCCCACTACAAAATTGGCTATGGGAAAACACAATAAAACTACCTGGGAACCCAACTTTGTATATGCATATCTTTTGACGTGCTACATCACATGATCTAAAAATTAGTGAAAATAAACTAGGTCTAAAATTGAACAAACCCATATGATCACCTTCTATTGAAATGTCCACATGTGCAAATCCTGACCTCATCAACATGCTTACTCAGTTCTTTTTGGTCAACTGCAAGTTTGGCTAAGTATGGGAAAATAATGAATTTTGACTGAGAATCCAACTTTTCACCCTTATATATTTAACCACAATTCGATGCATGACTTGAGATATGGTGCAAAACAACTAGGAAATACTATGATCACAACCATATGACCAAATCCACTTGAATCTTTCCCACATGGTAATGGTGATGTCATCAAATACCAACTTAGATTTTCTGCCATTGGACCCAAAGTGTCTAGATGAAAACTATGATACACCAGATGAATTCCACTTGTGCACACACACTCTCCAAACATAGATAACATCATAGGGACCTCTTGTACATTCTCAAAGCACCATACTCATCCTTGATCCTCTCTAATCATGTCAATACTGAAGATCAACCAACCATACATAAAGCACATAAGAATAAACACCTTACACACTTTCTCATTGTCACTTAGGCTATTAAATAACTTCATCCACTTACCAGAGCATCTCCATAATACCACCATGAAATCATCATGACAAATATCTAACAAAAGGTAGCTAAAGCTCATGATTACAAAGTCAAACATAAAGCTCTTAATCAAGCTAATGTTCATCTTGTTATCCATAAAGATCCACTTCCCAATTATTATCTAATACTACTCAACCTCCTACCTCCAATGTTGTGAAAACCTTAGTTGACCCTAATTATCAAACCAATGATGAATATGTAGTCAATGTGAACAACATGAAATATGTAATATAATATATTGATCATTATCCACATTCTAATTAGAATTACTTTCCCACTTTCCACATCATTCAAAATACTTATGCACCTCATTTCATGGATATTGAACATACAAAAATACCCCCTAATCCCACCTCTATCACTACATCTACACACATGACACACTCCACTCCCTTGCCATTTGTCCAAACCTTATGAAATAAAACAATGCAATTTGATTCTCTTTTTTCATTACTACATCTGCTAATTTGATACTATCAATGTCTCCTCATTCATAATTAACTGTTATGAATAACATGAATCAATCTACATCTATGTCTACATCTTCACTTATAACATAAACCACCTCTAGGGAGTTAGTTATTAACTCAACTATGCCACAAATGACATCACCTAACTCAATACAGTTTGATCTACTTGGACAACCTACACTAGCCAAGTCCAAACAACATACTTCCTATCATCAATAATTTAAGTGTACTTCCACTCCTTTAATGAACTTAATTAAACATTATACACCTTTATTTGATGTGGTTCTAACTACATATGATGAATGGGATCCTATAATTGAAAATTTTCACCTTCCCTCTCAAATCCCTTTTCTATAACTCATGAAGACTTCCCCTCATCATCATAATCATTTAATAAAACTTTTATTTTAAACAAACATACCTCAACCTCTACCTGTGGGGAAATAAACTAAATTGTCAAGATCTGAGGATAGTATTATTCAACAATGTGAGGAATTGTTTATACACATTGACAAAACTATAAATACTTCTTACTCAAACTTTCTTTTGCTTCAATGATTTCTGATCAAATATTACTTTGCACATATGATCCTCCACTATTTATTAGTGTCAAATTTGGTGATATCCAAGTTAAGCGTGCTTTTGTTGATGAAGGTTTTGGGACTTGCATCGCATCCCTTGACTTGATTAGAACATTTAGATACTCAAAATGCAACATTAAAACTACTTAAATCACATGTCAAGGTTATGATAGAACACAAATGACTCCTTTAGATTGTGTTTGGATTCTCATCACAGTTCGTCATGTTAGTTCATATTAAAGTCATGATTTTTAAATTTTCATTATCCTATAATGTTTTACTTGGTCAACCTTGGACACATTGCATAAGAGCTATAACTTTGTTAGCATGTCGATATGTTAAATTTACACACAATAGTGTTATATATAAGATTCAAAGACACACAAACCCTTAAAATTTTAACAATTTCAAGAACACAATGTTTGCAAAATACACACTCTTGAAATTTTACCTAGCATAATTTTTTATGAATCTCAATGATTCAATTATTCTATTAATTTTAATAAAGGTTATAATGGACATCTTGAAATTGTAGGAAATATATCACTTGACTTATTAGATTTTGAGAATGACAAACTTGATGAGATCAGTTTTAAAATAAAAACTTTAGATCTCCCTTCACACATAATTGCTCAATTACCTCCTAATTTATGACCTAGGTCTTGTCAAAATGCAACAGATGATATTTCCGTTACTATAGTGATACCCAAAAAACTCATTCCTCATCTTTCCTTGATCGATAAAATCATTGATTCTTGCACTATTAATCTTCATACGCCTTATTATGATGATGTCTATTCAATAGATGATCCATGTAAATTCTATAGCTAAAGATGCATAAATATTTAAATATTGTTCTTCTTTATAATATTCTTTACATTCACATAGTATTCATTCTATTAATGTAGTTTATTCTCATTTTACTTCACCTAACATTATTTCTTCTTCACTTGATTTTCACAGGTTTGAGATGGAGCAGATACCCACTACCCTTCATTTAATCAATTTTGAGCCTCTTTAGAGTATGCTTATTGATCATGCCATGATAAGACCATATGAGTTCATTAGATTTTTTTATTCTTTGAGAATACTCCCTCTTGAGATGTAGACCACATTACTCTGACCCACATTGAGGTCATTTCTTATAGATGTTGAACCTAATCATGAACCTACTTTGATATGTCCTACCGATGCTAATAAATTATTACCTTTGCCCAATCTTGATTCCCCACCTACATGATGGAAAGATGATCCATATTGTGATATTAGTTACATCTTTTTAGTACATCACCCTAATATTTATTTCAAATAAATATTATAAAAAATAATTAAAATTTTAATTTATTTTCTATTAGATTATGTATTATAGATTATATCGATGAGCATCGATACAGTTCTATGCTGTGTGTTTCAACTACACTTGGCAACATAGATATAGTTGTATGCTTGTAAATAGACTATATCTCCCAGGGTTGATATAGTTCTTTGATTTTACTTTTCTTTTATCCCTATTTATCAGACATCATTTCCCGTGCCCAATATAATTTATTCATAGTATTTTTTTCCATATTTGACTACATTTACCAAACTCAATATAGTTTTATCTCTACCTTTTAGTTTGTGTAACTATGCCGACCATAATTGTTAGAATACATTTTCTGATCACTATGTTTGTATAAATCCTTTACCAACTACATCGAATAGGGTTGATATAGTCTATATTTTACATTTATGTGTATGTAACTATGTCGACCATGGTCAATATAGTACATTTTATGATCACTATGTTCACATAA
Organism: Torreya grandis; assembly: GCA_037957365.1. Classification (NCBI taxonomy): domain Eukaryota; kingdom Viridiplantae; phylum Streptophyta; class Pinopsida; order Cupressales; family Taxaceae; genus Torreya; species Torreya grandis. Next base: position 756,666 of record JARHVA010004829.1, on the reverse strand, counting down.
ATCATTTACCGATTACATCGACTTGGATTGATATAGTATGTGTATTACGTCTCTATGTAAATACATCAACCACGATCAATATAATACATATTCTGATCATTGTTTCTACTTTTCTATATTCCGAACCACATCAAACTATTTGATATAATTTCAATTCCCTACTTTTATTGAGTTAGTCGATACATTACATTTTTTTGTAGTTTGTCCTACACAATTTAGTTTTCACTTCAACTCACTATAATGCAGTATATCTTTGAAAATTATAAACAAATAACACAACATGATATGATGGATTTGACTAACTCCTATAAATCTCCTAAATCTCATTTTAATATTATCAATAATCAAGAGAAAAACAATATTCATGTAACTACTAGAATAATTGATTATAATTCACTCTGTATCTCCCAACCTCTAGATGCTTTTAACTATCCTCCTCACATGTCCATGGTTGAGGATGAGAGAGAGTGATCTTGAATACATTACAAAAATGATTATTTTCAATAATAAAACCCCTCAACATAGGGGCAACAATACTATAGTTATTTATAACTTGATGATGAGACTCAACATAGGATGTCCCCCTTCACCTACACATACCATTTTAACAAGATTTGGAGAAAGTCAATATTAATTTTTCTCTCTTCCTTACTCTTCCATTATGCCATGTATAACCACTACTATGACAAGTATTTCCTCTATTGGGCCTACTCAATGTGCTCATATTACTACTCACGTTAATTCTATCACTAGTGAATCTCAATTCATTTTTACCATTCAACAAACTCTAAATACTAATAAAATCTTGTTCCAAGCTATAAATCAAATGACTACTTTTCAAACTAATAATGCCAATCAAATGATGCAAATTCAAAATCAAATTTTGCAATTCTAAAGTCATCCTCAACAACTTCAATGGTGAGTGAAAAATATAAATGCCCTATCAATCCCCTTAGAGATGAATAGGGTAATCTTATTTCTCAACTCCCACTTCTTAATAAAGTCATCAATCATTTTTAAAATGAACTATTAATCCCTCAAATTGTAAACTTATATGTAGGTGGTATTAATCCTATCATTTACAATGGATGTATAGACCTTCCATTGCATTTGAAAACTTTTGGAAACATTTATAAAGATTTATTTAAGCTAAATGCCTTTGTTGCCACAAAAATTTTAGCCAAAATACTTTAAAGTGATGCCTTAGATTGGTATAATGAAGTTAAGTCTCATATTATGTCTAGTTTAGAAGACTTAGTTAATGCCTTGGTTCAAAAATTCTAAATCAATGACCTTCTTGAAAATAGTTTAGCCATTTCATTAATTGTAAACAAGGAGAATCTGAAACTGCCCAAACTTTTATTAAGCATTGGAAGGCCTTATTTAACAAAGCTGAACACAACATGTTAGAAGATAACCTCTTCCATTTGTTCACTAATGTTCTTCATCCCAAACTTCAATATTATGTTAAGAATTTCTATCCAAAATAATTGGAAGCATCCTTTGATCAAGTTAAACATCAAGACTTATTAATAAGTCAATTTGAGCCTTCCCAAAGTCCAGCAGGAACTCACTTATGAAATATAAAAAGTGACATGTTGCTAATGATGGTGTCATAGACACCTATGATTCTATCCACACCATTCATGTTTTTCTTCCAGGTGGCTCAAATGATGCAACCCTTTCTCAACCATTTACATATACTCCCTTCCATCCTCTTCCTTCCACATCTTCCTACGTGTACAATGTGGATGCTGACCAACCTCTTTCCATGGTGGAAATCCAAAAACGTATTCCTAAACCATCAACATGAGAACTTAATCCTAATCACCCTACCAAACACTGGTATGATCCACACAAATTATGTTGGTATCATGCAAGTTGGGGATATTTTGATGAAACCTGTAGGCAATTTTAGAACTTTTCTTTTGAATTTATCCTTTGTCTCAATTTTGATCACTAAAATTTGATTCATGAATGTTAATAAACATATGAAAAGGTAGTTAAAGCTCATGATTCCAAAGTTAAACATGAAGCTCTTAATCAAACTAATGTTCACCTTGTTATCTATAAAGATCATCTTCCCAATTATTAATCTAATACTACTCAACCTCCTACCTCTAATGTTGTGGAAAATTTAGTTGACCCTAATTCTCTAACCAATGACGAAAATGTAGTTAATATGAAAAACATGAAACATGTAGCATCATATATTGATCATTACCCACATTCTAATTAGAATAAATTTCCCACTTTCCACACCATTCAAGATACTTATGCACCTCATTTCATGGATATTCAACATACAGAAACACCTCCTAATGCCACCTCATCACTACATTTACACACATGACACACTCCACTCCCTTACCATTTGTCCAAACCATATCAAATAAAATAATGAAATTTGATTCTCTTTTTCCATTGCTACAAAATTTACTAATCTAATATTGTTAGTGTCTCTTCATTCATAATTAACTACTTTAAATACCATGAATTAGTCTACTTTTGTGTCTACATCTTCACTCATAACATCAACCACCTCAAGGGATTATGTTATTAACTCAACTATGCCACAAATGACATCACCTAACTCAATGAAATTTGATCTAATTTGATAACCTACACTAACTAAGTCCAAAAAACATACTTTCTATCATCAATAATTTAAGTGCACTTATGCTCTTTTAACGGACTTAAACATTATGCACCTTTATCTAATATGGTTCTAACTAGACTGTTGGAGTCATGATTACCATTGCACCAAAAGATTGACCTATTAATTCCTGATATAAATGTTAGATAAGTACCCATGGGAGGTTATTAATCCATGTCATGAATTCCTAAGGGAAATGCTAGACACGTATCCAACAATCTCCCCCTTAGCATTACCCGAGGGGAATCAAACTCGTGACCACGTCTCTGATACCAAATGTTGGAGTCACAATTGAGATTGTGACAAAGTATTGACCTATTAATCCCTGATTCAAATTCTAGATAAGTACCCATGAGAGGATGTTAAGTCATGTCACAAATCCCTAAGGGATATGTTGGACACCTATCCAACATAGATATGATGAATGGGATCCTATAATTGAACTTTTGCACCTTCCATCTCAAATTAATTTTCTATAACTCATAAGGACTTCCCTTCATCATCATAATCATTTAATACAACTTTTATTTTAAATGAACATCCCTTAACCTCCACCTGTGGGTCAAGAAATTACATTGTCCATCTCTGAGGATAATATTATTCAATGATTTGAGGAAATGTTTATACACATTGACAAAACTATAAATACTTCTCTCTTAAATTTCCTATTGCTTCAATTATTTTTGACAAAATATTAATTTGCATAGATGATCCTCCACTATTCATTTGTGTACAAGTTGGTGATATCCAAGTAAGTGTGACTTGATAGATGAAGGTTTTGGGACTTGAATCACATTCCTTGACTTCAATAGAACATTTAGATACTAAAAATGTGTTATTAAAACTACCTAAATCATGTGTCAAGGCTATGATATAAGGAAAATGCCTCTTATAGATTGTGTTTGGCTTCTCATCATGGTTCCTCCTATTAGTTCATATTAAAGTCATGATTTTTAACTTCTCATTATCCTATAATTTTTTACTTGGTCAATCTTGGACACATCACATGAGATTTATAGCTTCGTCATCATGTTAATGTGTCAAATTTAACCAAAATAGTGATATATATAATATTTAAGGACACACAAACCCTTAGAATTTGAACAGTTTCAAGAACATAGTGTTTTTAAAATACACACTCTTGAATCTTTACCTAGCATTCCTTTTTGTGAATCTCAATGATTCAATTATTATATTAATTTTAATAGAGGTTATAATGGACATCTTAAAATAATAATAAATATATCATTTGATCTATTATATTTTAAAAATGATGAACCCAATGATATCAATTTAAAATAAAAACTTCAGATCTCCCTTCACACATAATTGCTCAATTACCTCCTAATTTAAGACCTAGGTCTCGTCAAAAGCCAATAGATGATATTTTTGCTACCATAGTGATACCCAAAAAACTCATTCCTTATCCTTCCTTGATTGATAAAATCATTGATCCTTTCATTATTGATATTTATACCCCTTATTATGATGATGTCTATTCAATAAATGATCCATGCAAATACTCTAGTTAAAGATGCATAAATATTTCGATATTGTTCTTATTTATAACATTCTTTACATTTACATAATATTCATTCTATTGATATAGTTTTTTCTCCTTCTTCTTCACCTAACTATTATTTCTTATTCACTTAATGTTCATAGGTTTGAGATGGAGAAAATACCCACTACCCTTCATTTAGTCATTTTAAAGCCTCTTTAAAGTTTTCTTATCAATCATGCCATGACAAGATCATATGAGTTCATTATATTTTTTGATTCTTTGAGCATAATCCCTCCGAAGATGTAGACCACATTAATCTGACCCACATTGAGGTCATTTTTTATAGATGTTGAACCTAATCATGAACCTAATTCAATATGCCGTTCTCATGCTAATAAAGTATTACCTTTGCCCAAGCTTGATTCCCCACCTACATGATGGGAAGATGATCCATATTGTGAATTCTATAAGTTTATTGGTCATTCAACCAAGGATTGTCATGAATATCAATTATTTTGATATCGACACTCTCTAACAGACAAACAAATACCTTTGAGACACTATAGATTAGTTACATCTTTTTAGTACATCACCCCGATCTTTATTTCAAATAAATAGTTATAAAAAATAATTAAAATATTAATTTTTTTGCTATTATATCATGTTTTTTAGATTGTGTCAATGAGAATTGATATAGTTATATGCTGTGTGTTTCAACTACACTAGCTAACACAGATATAGTTGTCTGTGTGTAAACAGACTATATCTCCTAGGGTTGATATAGTTTTCTAAGTTTAATTTTATTTTATCCCTATTTATAAGACATTATTTCCCATGCCCAATATAATTTATTCATATTCTTGTTATTTTTTAAAGATTTTACTACATTTACCAAACTCAATATAGTTTTATCTTTACCTTTTAGTTTGTGTAACTATGTCGACCATAATTGATACAATACATTTTTTGATCATTATGTTCATATAAATCCTTTACTGACTACATCGACCAGGGTTGATATAGTCCATGTTTTACATCTATATCTATATAACTACATTGACCATGGTTGATATAGTACATTTTATAATCACTATGTTCGTATAAATCATTTACCGACTACATCGACCTAGATCAATATAGTATGTGTATTACATCCCTATGTAACTACATCAACCATGATAGATATAGTACATATTCTGATCATTGTTTCTACTTTTCTATATTTTGAATTACATCGAACTATTTGATACAATTTCAATTCCTTACTTTTACTAAGTTAGTAGATATAGTCTATTTTTTCTATAGTTTGTCCAACCCAATTTAGTTTTCACTTCAACTCTCTATCATGCATTATATCTTTGATAATTATAAACAAAGAACACAACATGATATGATGGATTTGAATAAATCCCATAAATCTCCTAAATCTCATTTTAATGTTATCAATAATCAAGATAAAAACAATATTCATGTAACTACTAGAATAACTAATTATTATTCACTATGTAGCTCCTAACCTCATGATCCTTCTAACTAACCTTTTCACATACCCATGGTTGAGGATGAGAGAGAGTGATCTTGAATACACTATGAAAATGATCATTTTCACTAATAAAAACCCTCAACATAGGGGAAACAAAATTAAAATTATTTATAACCTCATGATGAGACTCAACATAGGATGTCCCCCTTCACCTACACATACCTTTTCAACAAGATTTAGAGAAAGTCAATATATGATTTTTTCTCTTCCTTCCTCTTCTACTATGCCATGTATAACCACTACTATGACAAGTATTTCCTCTAGTGGACCTAATCAAAGTGCTCATATTACTACTCACATTAATACTATCATTAGTGCATCTCAAGTCATTTTTACTAGTCAACAAACTCTAAATACTAATCAAATCTTGTTCTAAACCATGAATCAAATGAATAATTTTCAAAATAATAATGCCAACCAAATGATGCAAATTCAAAATCAATTTTTGTAATTTTAAATTCATCCTTAACAATCTCAATGGGGAGTAAAAATCTAAATGCCTTGTCAACCTCCCTTAGAGATGCACATGGTAATCTTATTTCTCAACTCCCACTTCTTAATAAAGTCATAAATCATTTTAAAAATTAACTATTAATATCTCAAATTGTAAACTTATACATAGGTGGTATTACTCCTATCATTTACAATGGATGTACTGACCTTGCATTGCATTTGAAAACTTTTGAAAACCTTTATAAAATTCTGATTAAGCTAAATACCTTTGTTGTCACCAAAATTTTAGCCAAAATCTTTTCAAGTGATGCCTTAGATTGGTACAATGAAGTAAAGTCTCATACTATGTATAGTTTAGAAGAGTTATTTAATGCCTTGGTTTAGAAATTCTAAATCAATGACCTTATTGAAAATAGTTTAGCCCATTTCATTAATTATAAACACAAAAAATCTGAAACTATCCAAACTTTTATTAACCATTGAAAGGCCTTATTTAACAAAGATGAACACATGTTAGAAGATAAACTCTTCCATTTGTTCACCAATTCTCTTCATCCCAAAATTTAATATTGTGTTAAAACTTACTCTCCAAAATCATTGGAAGCATCCTTTGTTCAAGCTAAACATCAAGACTTCTTAATAAGATAATTTGAGCCTTCCCAATCTCCAATAGGAACTCACTTTCTTATGAAATATATAAAGTGACATGTTACTAATGATGGTGTCATAAACACCTATGATTATAACCACACCATACATGCTATTCTTCTAGGTGGCTCAAATAATGCAACCCTTTCTCAACCATTCACAAATACTCCCTTCCAACCTCCTTCCACATCTTCCTACGTGAATAATGTAGATGCTCACTAACCTCTTTCCATGGTGGAAATCCAAAAATGTATTTTTAAACCATCAACATGAGAACTTAACCCTAATAACCCTACCAAACACTGGTATGATCCACATAAATTATGTTGGTATCATGCGAGTTGGGGATATTCTCATGAAACCTATAGGCAATTTCATAACTTTGCTCTTGAATTTATCCTTGTCTCAATTTTCATCATGAAACTCTGATTCATGAATGTTAATAAACATATGAAAAGGTAGATAAAGCTCATGATTCCAAAGTCAAACATGAAGATCTTAATCAAGATAATGTTCACCTTTCTATCTATAAAGATACACTTTCCAATTATTAATCTAATACTAGTCAACCTCATACCTCCAATGATGTGGAAACTTTAGTTGACCCTAATTCTCTAACCAATGATGAAAATGTAGTCAATATAAACAACATGAAACATGTAGTATCATATATTGATCATTACCCACATTATAATTAGAATAGCTTTCCCACTTTCCACACCACTCAAGATACTTATGCAACTCATTTCATGGATATTGAACATACAGAAACACCTCCTAATCCCACCTCTATCACTATATATACACACATGACACACTCAACTCCATTACCATTCGTCAAAACTGTATCAAATAAAATAATGCAATTTGATTCTCTTTTTCCATTGCTACAACATCTACTAATCTGATACTATCAATGTCTCCTTGCTCATAATTAACTATTTTGAATACTATGAATCAATCTACTTATGTGTCTACATATTCACTCATAACATCAACCACCTCAAAAGAGTTGGTTCTTAACTCAAATATTCCACAAATGACATCACCTAACTCAATACAGTTTGATCTAATTTGACAACCTACACTGGCCAAGTCCAAATAACATACTTCTTATCAACAATAATTTAAGTGCACTTCCACTCCTTTAATGGACTTAAAAATTATACACCTTTGTCTGATATGGTTCTAACTAGATATGATGAATGCAATCCTATAATTGAAATTTATCACCTTCCATCTCAAATTCCTTTTCTATAACTCATGAGGACTTCCTCTCATCATCTTAATCATTTAATACAACTTTTATTTTAAAAGAACATCCCTCAACCTCGACCTATGGGGCAAGAAACTACATTGTCCAGCTTTGAGGATAATATGAGGAAATGTTTATAGACATTGAAAAAACTATAAATACTTATCTCTTACTCAAATTTCCTTTTGCTTCAATGATTTCTGACAAAATATTTTTTTGCATAGATGATCCTCCATTATTCATTAGTGTCTAAGTTGGTGATATCTAAGTTAAGATTGCTTTGATAAATGAAGGTTTTGGGACTTGCATCACATCCTTTGACTTCATTAGAACATTTAGATACTCAAAATGAAACATTAAAACTACCTAAATCACGTGTCAAGGCTATGATAGAAGGCAAATGCCTCATTTAGATTGTGTTTAGATTTTCATCACGGTTCCTCCTATTAGTTCATATTAAAGTCATGATTTTTAACTTCTCATTATCATATAATATTTTACTTGGTTAACCTTGGACACATCGCATGAGAGCTATAGATTCATCAACATGCTGATGTGTCAAATTTAACCACAATAGTGATATATATAAGATTCAAGGACACACAAACCCTTAGAATTTAAATAATTTCAAGAATGTAGTGTTTTCAAAATACACACTCTTGAACCTTTACCTAGCATTCCTTTTTATGAATCTCAATGATTCAATTATTTTATTAATTTTAATAGAGGTTATAATGGACATCTTAAAATTTTAAGAAATATATCATTTGACCTATTAGTTTCTTTGAATGATGAGCTCGATGAAATTAGTTTAAAAATAAAAACTTTAGATATCCCTACACACATAATTGCTCAATTACCTCCTAATTTATGACCTAGGTATCATCAAAAGCCAACGTATGATATTTCCACTACCATAGTGATACCCAAAAAAATCATTCTTCATCTTTCCTTGACTGATAAAATCATTGATGCTTGCACTTTTGATATTTATACCCCTTATTATGATGACGTCTATTCAATAGATGATCCATGTAAATGATTTAGCTAAATATGTATAAATATTTAAATATTGTTTTTATTTACAATATTATTTACATTTACATAGTATTCATTCTATTGATGTAGTTTCTTCTCCTTCTACTTCACCTGACATTATTTATTCTTCACTTGATGTTCATAGGTTTGAGATGGAGCAGATACCTTCTACCCTTTATTTAGTCATTTTTGAGACTCTTTAGAGTATGCTTCTTGATCATGCCATGACAAGACCATATGAGTTCATTAGATTTTTTGATTTTTTGAGCATACTTCCTCCTGAGATGTAGACCACATTACTCTGACCCACATTGAGGTCATTTCTTACAGATGTTGAACCTAATCATGAACCTACTCTGATATGTCCTACCGATGCTAATAAAGTATTACATTTTCCCAAGCTTGATTCCCCACCTACATGATGGGAAGAAGAGACATATTATGAATTTTATAAGGCTCTTGGTCATTCAATCAAGGATTGTCATGAATATCAAATAATAGACATCAGGTTCTACCCTTACCATAAATAATTGACCTCCACATTTATCAACTCCTAGACATACATGTTGTTTTCATGCCACAAAACACTCACACCTCTACTAATTTTAGATAACTTTGATAGTATATTTATGTGTTTCATCCAATATAATTCTCTAATGATAATAATATGTCTTCTCCTAAGATACATCTAGAGTATATTCCTAAACATGGATATATTTATTGTCTTTAGTATCAATATACTAAATATCATACAAAAATATGTAGAGTACTCCAACAACATTTTTGTAATTTTCCATAGTTTACACCTTCACCTTCACAACCACATTACCAAGATCATTCTTGAATAAAGGCTCAAACTTATCCTAGACCCACATATTATCACATATCAAAAGATATCAATGATATCTCAGTGCATATTCATCATATTGATTGTCCCTTATAGGAGGTACCTATTGGAGGTCTAGATTACACCCTAGCTAGAAGTAAAAGTGTTTAGGTCCTACTTATAAATCTAGCTCAATATGGGACTAAGCCTAGGTTGTGGGTCCTATAATGGGGTTAGAACTCTAGGATTTTTAATGAGGCTAGCTCCTCTAATGCATCATTTTAGCTCATTCCCACTTTTAAAACCTACTAATGGTGAAGGAAAAGGGAGAGAGAGATAACATGAAAAGGAAACCTAAGATAAAGATGGTGATACACCTAAATTATGGTTGATCCACTCTATCTTAAACACTAATGAAATGAGTGAAAAAATAGATCTAGGATCCTAAATATCTATCATACATAAGTGTTTCATGAAGAGGTTCACTAAATGATCACAAGCTAAGGGAAATGATGGAGAGGTATACTTCAAAACACTAACCAGTCATAGTATCCACATGCACACTACAATCAACAAATGTAGAATACTAAACATGACCTACATTATAAGATGAACTAATAACTAGGCGAGATCATGAATTGACAAGGGAGAGAATTCTACCACATATGCAAATCTAACATGTACACACTATACAAAAGTAATGCAATCTAAAGAATAGTCTTATATTAATTTCAAGAGGTTATAAACTCCATTTTGGCAGAGTTTAGCCATGCCCAAGAGAGGTAGTAGAGTCATACTAAGAGGATCTAGAGGGATATATTTTTTGGCTCAAAAGCCTCTATATATAGAAAAAAGAGAGAGAGATATGGGAATAATGCATTGGAGAGTAGAGAAAAGTCATTAATATCTAGAAGTGAGGTGGAAACTCATTAATTGATTTCTATATGCATGCCTTGATAAAAAAATGGATCTCTTTTTATCTCAATAATCCTCAAGCTCCTCTCATTGGCTAAGAGATCCCTTTAGAGACAAGGGTTTGTTATGCATGAGGACACAATTTGTTTCAGATGATCTTAACTACTTCTCCAACTACCACCTCGCCACCTTGGGACCTTAAGTCCACTTGACATGTTCATGAGGATCAAATCCTTGAGTCTTGAAACTAATAGTTCTATACCATGAATGGTGGTTATTACCTGCTTTGTTGATGATGAAACCACTTTACATTAAAAACATATCTACTCCATTTTCATATTTAGATTATAGGTTCATCCTATAAATGGAAAACCAATCTAAAATTATTGGTTTTCCTATATCCTTTATATTAATGTAGACCTATGGATTATATAGCCATTTTTTTAGATTATAGTATGTCCCAATGGACCCATTCTATCTATGTAAGAACTAAAAGTTCACCATATACATGGATCCTTCTTAAAAATGGTAAACATAATCGCATACAAACCCTACAAGATATAAACTTATGAACATGAGGTCCTTATTTAGCCTTAATGGTGGTCTTTTCTATTATTTATCACCTTGGTTGCATCAGTATGTCCCTTTAATGTCATTGGATCGAGCTTCAAAAGTGATATGATGATTCTAAAAGACCTATTTGCTTATGTTAAAAATGGCTTCTCAACTTCTGTTGAAAGTCTTTGGCTCACCTTTATTTTAATTGGCTATCGATATCTGACTTAGATTTTTGACATATTGACCTTTACTCTCATTGTTGATCTTGATTTGTATGATTAAGTGAGAGCCATCGATCCTGCCCTTAACTTGTCAACTTTATCCAAACTGGTGACACTTGATAGTCCTATATTTACACTCAATATCTTATTATTAGTCTATCACTTTACATGCTTTCACCACATGGTGGCTTCTCAAGCTCCTTGACCTTTTGACTCATCTCTTTATATCAATATTCCTTGGTATGAATGAATGCCAATCATTGGATCCACTTTGGTTTGAAAATAAATGGCTATTTACCAGGTCTTAAATTTGACATCCACAAGAATGTCATTTAACTTCCGTACAATCATCATTGACATTAATGCAACCATAAAATTTAAGATCAAAAGGGTTTGATTTGTTTTAGATTTATTTTGACATTTGTGTGAATGTCTTATGTTGTAGGTCTAACTTTATAATCTTATAACTTGAGTCAAAAAGCTCATGTGAGCATGAGAATTTTAGAGGATGATCTTGGTATGTAGAAATACAATTATGCATGATCTATTGGTTTATGGGGCTTCTCAAAAATATTTATAAAATGTGAAAGTATGCTAGTTCATTCATGTCTAGAAGACATTTAGGTGATGGTCTAGTCCTTAAACTTGCACAATTCATCCTTTGATAAATCCTTCAAGGTTCTGATGATCTCTTAAGGTTTGTGTAACCTGGTCTATAATTTTGAATACTCAAAACATATGAAAACCTACTTGGATCCAAAATTTACATTACAAGACCCATTCTTAAGCCTTTGATCCACTGCTTCCACATAAACTCTACTAAGATTTTCAAAGCTTGGTATGTGTGCCAAAAATGGCTAACATCTTTTATGACTCATAGGGTTTTCATGCCTATCTATGCAAAATAATCTATACCATGTGCCTAGTCTTTTGAAACAAACATAATGACCAAAAGGAATAAATAGAATAGAGTGACCAAGGCACTTATTGAAGGGAAACTAACCTAGAACAAAATTAGAACAATAAGTAAATGTGCCAAAAAATGCACTTGGAGGAATTTGAATAAAACTATCTTAATATATAAAACTTAAAACTATATGTACCTTTCCTCCTGGATCAAAAGGAAAATTTTATAACCTTATTGCATCATGGGATGAGGAATTGAATGAGGCATGCATATTTTTGACCCTTGGTTTGATCCTTGCTTTCTCTTTGTTGCAATTGTCAGCTTCTTTGGCATGATGCTTATTGAGAACCAAGAAGCTCCAAATAGGTCAGCTATGTGCATCCAAATAGTCTCAAGTTCTTCATATGGATCTTTAACTACAACCTCCAATGGTGGTTCAATAAGACATAGCTTTTTTATTTATATGGTGCTCTCAATAAGATTGGGATTCTTCTTGGTTACAAGTTATTTAGGCTCATCAAGGAGCTCTGCATATCTTGCCCAATCTTGGTCATTAGCCTCCATGGGAAACTCTTCCATACTCTCAAGCATTTGATATTTTAAAATAAGATATATCTTAATCACATCCATGTTCTCCATTTGTACTAATATCTCATCAAGACCAACCTTCTTATTCTACCTGGGCATCCCTAGAGTAGCATTATCTTCTTGAAGCTACAAAAAATCAATGGAATCCTCAAATGAAGATTCAACCTATTGCAATATCTCATTATCCAAGTCTACCATCTCAATTTCACCAATCTCACTCATGAAATCATGGTATAACTACTAACAATGGTCATATTCTTGTTGGATCTCATCTCTAACTTGTACTTGCTCTTGTAACTCATCTTCCTTGACACCATGAAAGACTAAAACATGCTCACTCTTGAAAGTGGTGTCCCAATAATGATCCCCTCTTTTAACTCTAATAATTCATCATTATTAGTTATGATTTAAATATGGATTTCACTTCTTACCTCTTCAAGGAGTGGCATAGGATATTCTTGGGATGGATCTAAGAGAGATGAGACATATGTGACACCTCTCTAGTCTATCTATTTATCTTTGAAAATCATGTCCTCCTCCTTTTTCATGCTACTTTAGATGGATTTCGAAGATGGAAATGACCTAGATTATTGAAGAGGGAGGGATGTGGTTTTAATGACCTTGGATTTTTTTGATTGCATGACTTGGTTCCAAGATGGTAAAGATAGAGGTTCTCCTTTAACCTTTTAATTCTGGTTCTCCTCCTCTTTCTTTGTCTTCATCTCTAACTCTTTGATCTGTCCATCTATATTCTCTTGGAATAGTTTCTCTTTAAGATGGTCAGTGGCTTTACAAAGATAAGGAACACAAGAAGACTCTTGAGGAGGGATGAGATAGGTTTTCATAGGTTTAGATCCTACTTTATCTTGGGCTCTCAAATATATACTTGCCTTAATTTTCCCACCCCATGACTTCACCACTTATTCCAAATTGGAATATTGAAGGAATTCATAAGGGGTTCTTGAAGAAGGATGGAGTCGTGGATCATAATAACAGGCTATTCCATAACAATCTCCTTCTTTCTTTGATATCTTTCTTGTATAGATATCCAAGAAGGGAAGGTTTAAGGAACACATGAAGAACTTGGCATAATCAAAGGGGAACTTTGAAGGGTCTCTCAGGGAGGAATGAGTGGCACATAAGAAGGTTGAGGTGGTATAAATGTAGGCACATGAGATTGGTGAGGTTGGACCTAGTGCTCTTCAAGGCCTTTTAGCTTGTCCTCAATGATTTGAATATAACTACCTATATCCATCATCTCACTTGTGAGATTCTTCTAGTTTGTTCTCTTAATAGGTGCCCATTCTTATTTTATTTGATGTAATTAATCTCTCACATGATGGATCTAGTGAGTAGGGGTATATTTTCCATAATAATTTTATGATCATAATTCTATTGCATGATTTTCAAGGATTATTAAAGTTTACCTAAGTGCTAGAATGGATGTCTCATGATAGGGTTGATGAGGAGCATTATTATGATGGGGTTACAGATATAAATCCTCATACTACTGGTGAGGTTCATAAGGTAGTTGATCATACTCATCATAAGGCTTGTACAAATCCTAGTAGGGCTGATAAGGATCATAAGGATTATGGGGATCATATTGGGGATGCTAATAAGGGGGTGGATAATAGGGATATTCACCATAGTTATCCATATTAACCTCACATGTCAAATGAGATGCAAGAACTCACTAAAATTTTCAATGAGGCATACATAGTTTACTCATAATAAGAAGCTTTGATTTGGAGTTACCATTGGTACTAATTTCTTACTTCTAAAAGCTAATCAGAGGAAAGACACACCAAGATCTTCCCACTCTTTTGGACCTTTTTCCCATCAGGTGTGCCATATCTATTGGAGGTCTAGATTGCACCCTAGTTGGAAGTAGAAGTGCTTGGGTTCTACTTCCAAATATAGCTCAACATGGGACTGACCCCAGGTTATGGGCCTTCTATAATAGGGTTAGACCTTTAGGATTTTTTATGAGGTTAGCTCCTCTAATGCATCATTTTAGCTCATCACCACTACTAAAACCTATTAATGACCAAATAAAAGGGAGAGAGAGATAACATGAAAGGGAAACCTAAGATAAAGATGGTGATGCACATAAATTATGGTTGATCCACTTTACTTGAATCTTAAACACTAATGAAATGAGCAAACGACTATATTTAGGATCCCAAATATCCATCATACATCAATGTTTCATGAAGAGGTTCACCAAATGATCACAAGCTGAGGGAAATAATGGAGAGGTCTAATGTAAGACACTAACTAGTCACAGTATCCACATGTGGTCTATAATCAAAAGATGTAGAATACTAAACATGACCTGCATAACAAGATGAAATAGTAACTAGGTGAGATCATAACTTGACAAGGGAGAGACTTCTACCACATATACAAATCTAACATGCACACATTATACCAAAACAATAAAATTTGAAGAATACTCTTCTATTCATTTCAAGAGGTTACAAGCTTCATCTTGGTAAAGTTTAGTCATGCCCAAGAGAGGCAGTAGATTCATACCAAGAGGATGTAGAGGGATCTATTTTTTGGCTCAAAAGCCTCTATATATAGTAGAAAGAGAGAGAGATATGGGAACAATACATTAGAGAGTGGAGAAAAGTCATCAAGATCCATAACTGAGGTGGCATTTCATTAATTACTTTCTATATGCATGCCTTGATCAACAAATGTATCTCCTTTTATCCTAATAATCCTCAAGCTCTTTTCATTGGCTAAGAGATCCCACTAGAGACAAGAGTTTGTTATGCATGAGGACAAAATTTGTTTGAGTGGAATCAATGCTCTTAACTACTTCTCTAACAACCAACTCACCACCTCGAGACCCTAAGTCCACTTGATGTGTTCATGAGGATTAAATCCTTGAGTCTTGAAACTGATAGTGCCATGCCATGAATGGTGGTTAGCACCTACTTTGTCAATGATGAAGCCACTTTGTATTAAACATATATCTACTCCATTTTCATATCTAGATCATAGGTTCATCCTATAAATATAAAACCAATATAATATTATTGGTTTTAATATATCCTTTATATTAATGCAAACTTATAGACTATGTATCCCTTTTTTTGGATTATAATATGTCCTAATATACCCATTATGTATTTGTAGGAACCAAGAGTTCACCATATACATAAATCCTTCATAAAATGGTAAACATAGTCGTAAATGAACCCTGTAAGATATAAATTTATGAATTAGAGGTCCATATTTAGCCTTAATTGTGGTCCTTTATATTATTTATCACCTTGGCTACATTAGTGTGTCTCTTTAATGACATTAGATCAAGTTTCAAAGGTGATAGGATGATTCTACAAGACCTATTTACTTCTATAAAGATGGCTTCTTAACTTCCATTGAAAGTCCTAGGCTCACCTTTGTTTTAATTGGATGTCGATATTTGATTCATATTTTTGACATATTGACCTTTTCTTGCACCGTCGATCTTGATCTGTATGATTGAGTGAGATTCATCGATCTTACCCTTGACTTGTGAACTTTATCTAAGATGGTGCCACTTGGTAGTATCACATTTGCACTCAAGATCCTATTGTCAATTTGTGGCTTTATGTGCTTGCTATATGTAGATTACTCTCAAGGTCCTTAACCTTTTGACTCATCTCATTTCATTGATCTTCCTTGGTATGAATGAATGCCAATGGTTGAATCCATTTTGGTTTGAAAACAAATGGCTATTTACTAAGTCTTAAATTTGACATCCATGAGAACATGATTTAATGTCTATGTGACCATCATTGAAATTAAAATGACCTTAAAATTTAAGCTCAAAAGGGTTTGATTTTCTCTAGCTTTATTTTGATGTTTGCATGAACGTCTTATATTGCAGGTCCAACTTTAGAAGCTTATAACTTGAGCTAGAAAGGTCTCACAAACATGAAAATTTTAGAAGATGATTTTGGTATGTATAACTACAATTACACATTATCCATTGGTTCATATGGATTCTTGATCATATTTATAAAATGTGAAAGTACATTGGTCCATTCACATCTAGAAGATGTTGAGGTGATTATCTGGTCCTTAAACTTGCACAATTCATCCTTTGATCAATCCTTCAAGGTTATGATGAACTCTTAAGGTTTGTGAAACCTATTCCATGATTATGAATGATTAAAACATATGAAATAATTCTTGGATCCAACATTTTCATTGTTGGGCCCATTTCTAAGCCTTTGATCCATTGCTTCCACATAAACTTTGCTAAGCTTTTTAAAACTTGGTATGTGGGCCAAAAATGGCCAGTAGTACCATGTATTCCTCCTTATTCTTCTCATTCTTGTACTTTATACATAGATCTCATGCATTAATAAGTAATCATATGATTCTTTACAAAGATAAATGAGATTGATTAAGGCCAAATTTCAACTACAACTTGATTTACACAATGTTATTGATGATGTATGGCATGAAATATATTAATGTTTGTGAGAATATTATTTTAATACATAATATTATTATTCACATTTTCAAATGAATGGATTTAATATTTAATTTTCACTATAACTTTTGTGATGCATTTTTTATATTTTGCTCTCATGATGCATCTCTTTAATTTTTGCAATTTACTCTCTGCATTCATGATCATCTTTTTTAAACATTGTTTTATGATCAGATCATTTGATAATCAATTTCAAAAGTTAATATTTATCTATGATTTATTTATATTTATCAACCCTTTATTTTCACCTATTTTGGGATGGATTTTCCTTACATTTGTGCTTGTGTTAGATCATTTGTCGACTAGTATAGTTCTTTATGTGACATGGCTATCATATGACACCTAACACTACTAATTAAAATATCATATTTTCCTTATGATTAGTTATAAAGCATACTCATCATTATATAATTTATTACAGAAATGTATCTCTTAAAATCCTCATTTATCCCTTATGTTTCTTTCATTTAGGGTACACATAGGTTAGTCTTGAGATTGCACTCTTACTTATGGGCAAGTTTAAGAGTATTTGAAATGATATAGTCTTTAGGTACTTCTCTTTGGTAACCAAGTGTAAGATATCTTGTGTTTTTCACCATTTTACTCATGGTGGGTCTTTTAAATCTATACAAATGGGGAACCAAAAAAATTATAATAGTTAAAAGCCAAATCATAAAAGAAACAAAAGGCAATTACAATTTCAACAATGAAAATCACACTAAAATATGTGATTATTATTTGTCACATTTTATATTCTATTTGAATCTCAAACTCCACATTTGGCCTCATGATAGAACTAAAGTCCATTGGAGTGTGGTAGGCCGATAAACTAGGGTAAGATGTATCATTATACTATTTAGTACCACCTAATTTCTCACATAAGTACCTAATGTTTATAGTAGACCGATGCCTCTATAAGGGGTCCTGAGGAATGTGGAACACATTGTGGAAAGGTAGGTCCATTTTTAATTTTCATGCATGTATACAACATTCATGGGATGATCTATTTAAATCATTTGTTATCCCATTATTTGTGTATACTAGGTAGAGTATCTTAGTTCCTTCTTGTTTAATAGTTCTTAGCACTTGCACATTTACTTTGTGTGTTTTATTTCTACTAAGGATTTCTACGACACCTCTGTAGTTAATTCCTTTCCCTCTTTTCATCATATTATCCCTAACATTCCACTTGATGAATGTCACTTATTATATCATCATATCCAATATTACACTTCCTATTTTTATGCCTCATTGATTTTCCCCTTGTGAGTTACAGTATAAGACCTTGAATATGACTACCTCTTCCTCACAAAATACCTATATCTCCTATTAACACTATATGCCATGTTTTTATATGTCCATAAACATACATACGCTTCTATATTATATACTAGCATAAGTCTTAAGTTTGGATTGTCATTATTTTTAAGCTTCATTTTTACATGTTTCTTGTTTCTATTTATTTACATATATTTATGTGTTCTTATCATACACTGATATTTATCTTATTTACATATATCCTTTTTTTGCATTTGTCTTTATCTTTTCTTACACAC